>OU785232.1:7220000-7820000 GCA_917051295.2 Erebia ligea
TATTACTGGCATTAAAGTATGCCAGAAGTTGATACCATCGTCAGAAGTTGCTATTTACCTAAGGACTTTTTATCTAACGATTTCATTTTCTGTCATCAGCTCCCTTACTATACCAAGAACGCGGGGAATGAACTGTTATACAAACTCTCACTCGTGATGTGACTTGTGATGCTGCAGATACACTTTCCGGTGCGATATGATTAGGGTGCAGCTCACGCTTCGTCGACATGTGTCGCTTATGTAACACTCCAATTGCATTATCCTGACGCAGACGACAGTATCAACAGTGAAAGCACGCATTACACCTAGTAAAAATGTGACTGTTTCGTCAATTTAGAACTTTTTTTTTTAGAGAGAATTTACTTACGTATGAGTATAAGAGTTCTCATTAGAAAGCTCAGTCTCTCAGCTGGCGATGGCGAGAGCAATGTTTTAATGGAAAAAATGTCGAGGCGCATAGTTCGAAGAGCCAATAGTTGTTCTGATCCCATGGTGCTGGATTAGCTATACCGCACTAGATAGCGCAGCGTTGGCCCCCGATAGGTAAAGGAACGGCAGATGTTGGATCCAGGTGCAGTGTGTGGTATTCCCTACAAGAGATCTATTTTCAGCAGTGGACATCTATCGTTTGACGACTATCTGAAGAAACACGTATGACTTCAGCGCGAAGAATCTGCATCGTTTGCAACGAAGAAACGTTGATCAAGTAAGCAGAATCCAGCACTATAGTAATAGTTAGTACTAGATGATGCCCGCGACTTCGTCCGTGTGGATTAAGACTCTTAATTAGTGCGGGACCTCCTTAATTTTCCGGAATAAAAATCCTTCCCGGAATACAACCTATCTCTATATAAAATTTCATCTAAACCGGTTGAAAAGACCGTGAAAGCGTAGCAGACAGACAGACACACTTTCGCATTTATAATATTAATAATGGAAATGGATACTGAATGATGTTAATGGAATCTGTAACTATGACCTATTTATCGCACTTTGATTGCACGGCCAATACAATATACTAACGTCACGTGACGATTTCCTTCAGAGCTCAAGTGTGCAGTCTATTTTTTTAATCTGATCTGTAGATATCAGGCGTAGAGTCAATGTGATCAAGAGTATTTATTTATTTAGCCTTAGCTTTGTTTACGGCATGTGCACTAGTTATACAATATGAAGGTACGTAGTTACGATCCACGGGCGATTGCCACACCTGACATATCGCATGCTGTGAGCGATTCGATTGAATTACAAATCGGTAACGAACAATGCCCAACATTGTGATCTGTTACGGGACAAATTGTAGACGTTGCGTTCTTGAACTGGGTTTTGTAATCGTGATCAGTACAAGTGGATTCCTTCAAATTTTGAAGACCTTTCAGGTGAAGTGGTGAGCTTGTGGTCTTATGAATGCTAGGTCCTGGATTCGATTTCTGGCAGGGGTAACTTGGGAACTTATAAGTTCTAAATTATCTCTGGGCCGGTCTGGTGTGGTGCTTATGCTGTGGATATAGTTACCACCACGTTACCGGAAAAGATCGCCGAGTGGTTTAACATTCCAGTACGATACCATGTAGAAATCTAGACTGCGTCATCATTTACCCTCCAGGTGAGATCGCAGTCCAGTGCAAACTTGTAGTAGGATAAAAAAATAGATACCATGGGCAGTAGGCAAAATGCCTGTACAGTTCATTATACCTACTTGAAAGTTTGGCAGCTACGGCTGTGAATTTTGGAATCTCACTCTACCAGAGAAAGAAGCAAAGAATAGCCATGTTCATGAATTCGCCTAATAAAGGCTATTGCGATTATCGCACCGATAATCACAACTTCCGTGTCAACACTATAGGTGCCGGTCAATAATAAAGGATAGATTGCACAATGCACTATATCTTGTTTCGATGCTGAAATATGAATAGGCCCACCGCTCTTAACACGAAACTTGTGATTATGACATTGCTATAGGTAATCTCATTCAAATTATTGTGATAGACTGATTTTATGATATTCTTGCTGCACTTGCTTCAGATGATTGCGATAGTCACACAGAGGCTGCTTTTAAAGACAATTGAATCTAATCACAGGTTTCACTCAGACTTAACTCTTTTACCAGTATATTCCACTTAATTTTTAAGGGTTCCGTAATGAACAAGGAACCCTTATAGTTTCGTCATGTCCGTCCATCTGTCTGTCTGCGGCTTAACTCAGAGGCCCTTAGTAAAAACTAAAAAGCTGTAACTTAGCATGGGTATAATTAATAATCATTAAAAAAATAAAAGTTTGAAAAAAAAGTATTTTTAGGGTAGCTAGTAGCTACACGTGAGTGGGGACGAATGTTTTTTCTCATCTATCCCATGGTATGGAGTGTCGTTGGATAGGTCGTTCAAATATATTGTGGATGTGGGAAAACCTTCTTTTCGTCTTTCGAGCCAAGTGTGCCCCTAACCTTCTGTCAGCTAAACGGTTGCTTTAGGATATGTGAAAAAAAACATTGCGGTAGTATTTAAAACATAAAAGTTGAAAGGAAAACCATCACCACTAAGTAGACTTAACAAATTAATGAGTAATAGTCGACCAACTTATAAAATGTCTGCACATTGTGATGGGCAGCTACGGAACCCTACAATGCGCGTGGCCCGACATGCACTTGGGCGGTTTTTTCATCCCTTTGAGATCGTTTAGGGAAAAATCAATCACAGTAAGTACCATTAGCATCAACCATCAGCGATGAAAGAACTGAATTAATGCTACATCACGTTTTGGCGACTTGTTGAGTTTCAGCTTTGTATAAAAATAACAAGATACTATATTATCCTCCGTAGCAAATCGCTGCATCAGTCGCTGCATAACTTCCGATACTAACGATCAGATGTGAGGAGTTAATCGATCAATCGCAGTTTCTACCTTCCGACAAGCGTAAGAAATTAGGTATGTACATCGAGTTTACTTTGATCCTTCCTTGAATGAACTGGACGCAATAGACAGTCAAATTCAAAATATGGAAGTGACGAATCCATTAGCTCGTTTAGCGGTACCGTCGCGTTTAGTACAGCCAAATTACATTGTTATGCATTTTATTGATAGTTCATTAGGTTCTTCATACGTTCTTAGTCGGTTACCTTGCAATAAGGTATGGTGGTCGCGTCGGGTGCAGGGCGAGAGTGGGCGACCTCATATAGCTTGCGCGGGAGGCGTTTCCTTTATTTGTTGATTGTTCGTGGCGTGATAGTGTCGTGCGACAGGACATCATGCGGACATTACTGGTGAGTGATAGTGGACACAAGGCCAATTGATTCATCAGGTCATCTGTTGGCCTATATTTCACAAAATGTTACTTCTTTAAGGTTTCTTTTGTAGATGAGTAAAACTTTTTTAATTTTTTATAAAATTTTTTTGTTGGACATGAAATAATAATAAAAATTGATTGATTGATTGGAATTAAAATTGATAAATATTTATTCGATTTTTTTGTTTTTGCTGCTTTTTATTACGTATTTAGATTCGAAACAATTTGTAATGTTTTCAAGCTATCGGAAATCGTATACTTTAAAATATAACACATGAAAGGGTTTTACCCATTAAAGGCGTTAATAATAATGTCACATAGTTCCAATTTACAGTTTAACATACCTACTGACTTCGTTATTAATAATTTATGATTTGCAAAGTCGTATTCAGGTCGCATTCATAAACTCGCAAGCAGAGTAGAGTAGGTATCTGTTTTTCAGCCTTGAATCAATCAATAACCGAGAGGGCGGCAGCAAATCAACTTATAACCTTTTGCACAAAAATGTTGCCCTTCTTAATTTCTAAAGCGGAACTAATTGTTACAATGCGAGCAAAATTCAGCATTCAAGCTGTCGTATTAACGAGTAAATTACGTAAAACACGCAATGCTCATGGACAAATGCTTTACTGGTTGCGCACTGGCCCCTGTTGCTCCAACAGGCTTTACTAGCAGTAGATACGAAGCTGATACGCATTCAGTTTTAACGCACTGATATTATACCGTTCACTGCAAACAGTACAGATTTTATAATTTACCGATCGTGCCAGTCTGAAGCTAATAACTATTAATAGAAATCGAAATATCGCAATAACCGAATGAACCTGTGAGAACCCTTGGAAAATTACCGCTATCACGAATATGAAACGATTTCCCAACAGATTTTACGTATATATACCTGCCTATTACGTACTACCTATAACAGTCAATCAATAATAATTTCCCGTTCTGTACAACAGTAGTACCTAGTAGGTATGCCATAAATAAGCAAAATTGCAATAGCATGCTTTATACTTTTTGATTTAAATATTGAAAATCATCTATAAGTAGGTATATTTTGTAGATACTATTCACGAGACAAGATTGCGTAGACTCGGAGCGACCATCTTATTCTATGTTCTAGATTAGAACTCATGTTATGCATAAAAATAAAGGGATACCCATTGAATCCTTACGGTTTACCTAACTGTAATGAAGATTGAGGTTATTCTTCATTATTATTTTTTTGGAACAGCTACTGCCTAATTTCCAACTATTTTGAATGTTCGATATGTAGGTAGGTACCTACTATTATATAGTCTGAGTAAGAGCATTTTCAAAATGTATTTGTAATCACTATCCACATTGACATTCACCGAATTAAAGCAATTTCACATTCAAAACAGACAAAGTTGCAACCGCTTAGATGAATATATATACCATAAAAAATCTCTAAGAGTTTCGCTCTACCTAGCAAAAGATAACTTAGTATACGTTTTGCATCTAATCACTAATCTAGGTTTAGGAGGCAAATAAATCGGGTTTTCCTAGTTTATGGATCAGGCTTTTTAGCTAGGGATCTAAAGTCTGTAATAAAATATTTTAAATATTAACAATGTTTTCATATTACGAATACATTTGGAAAGGTTAAATTTTCAAACGTACTATTTTTTTTTTCTATTTCGAAATAAGACCACGAGTCACGACTGTCCTTGTAAGTGCATATTATAGAGCAATATCAACTATAAAGAATAAACATTAGGTTGTAAAGAAGGTACAATGAAATATTTGCGTTATTCACGGCATTACGGAATATTTTGCATATCAACTAGATTAGTTTTAAAATTATTGGAATCATGCGTCATAAGCATTATATTATGAAAATTACAGTCAAAAGTATACTCTGTGTACCTCGACAAAGTATATTAATAATTAAAGTAATATCTATATGGTATAGGTATGATGCCGCGACTTCGTTCGCGTGGATTCAAATATTTTGGAAACATACTGAGGAACTTTTTGATAATAAGCCCTTTTTTTGCTAATAGGTAAGCCCGTGTAAGCTCCGCTTTGCAAACTATCTATGTGCCAAATTTCGGTAAAATCGGTTGAATGGGTGTGTTGTGAAAACGTAGCAGACACATAGACATACACGATTTCACGTTTTTTTATATTAGTATAAATTTATTAATTTATCTTACAAATCCAACTGATTAACATTCTACACAATATAATATCTAAAAAAAAATAGATAGGTACCCACTACCCAGTACCTACCTATAGGTACTAAATTTATAAGTAGATCAATTACACCTGTTATTTTGTCAGTGCTTCAACTACTACTAAAGGAACATTAAAAGAACAAGGAATCTATCACTAAAGGTAATTAATTAGTTATTTTCAAATCAGGATCGCATGTGATCGATATGCTTATTACTTCATTCAAAGCAGAACCAAAGCCTAAGTCTGTAACCTAAGCTCTTGAATACCTTGATGTATAGGTAGAGTACACATCATACATAGGTTTTATGCAAGTAGGTATACATTAACCTTGGAGGCTCAAATATCAAAGGACTCAGAGTAGTATATTGTGATATCAATTAACTTAGGATTATTGTGATAAGTACCTAAATTCGATATGTTATGTCAAGGGCTAATGCTAGGACTTCAGTTTAGCCTAGACCTCTCGTAAGTGTAACATTTACGAAAGAATTCGACAACATGAATGAAAATTGAAAAATGTAATACTAGCTTGTTCCTGAATTCATCCACGTGGAATTCTGTATTTTGAAGATTCTGTTGAAATTCGTCTTAATGGAGTACCTACCCTTAGGCCTAAGTCTCTTGCTCCACCGGTGTAGGCAGTTCGTTGTACACCAGTCAGTCACTGTAATGGCACTGTATTTTATGTTTAGAAGAAGATTGATAAATGTCTACCTACGTTACTGAGTGGGAGTACACGGAATTTAATTGAGTGCTATATAATACATTTAGATATTATTTTTCTTGTAGAAATTATACTTCGCGTTGGATGAAATGCGCAAATCATGCGTATTTAACCTTAACCTTAAATTGTCTATAAAGATATGCCAGTTTCTTTGCAAAGTTTCTAGTCGCCTTAAAAGGATTAAATTACATTCCAATTACATAATTAAAAGTGGTTACAGTGGTGATTTTCTTTTAATTTTGTACGGTTTGTTTTTCACTCAACGCAATTTAAAAATAAGTACCTATGTCCCAGTACATAATATTATCTACTGTTTAGAAATTAGAATACTATGAATCTACTGAATAGAATATGGCCAAAAATACCTACCTTTATATTAAACCTAGTAGGTTTACTATTTGGCACTTTTACATATTTTTAGCATTAACAGTACCTAATATATCCCATCAATTGATTCGTTAAATACGAGATATTAAAAAATTCACAGATTTCGCAGTCCCCGCAAGAATCGAAGCATTGAAAATGAATACAAAAAATATTTTTTTTAATTTACAAGTTGAATAATAAGAAATTTTTATTGAGATTTACATCCCTAAAATTACACACCTACATTACTTACAAGTCGAATTATAACATATACGAATGTATAACACTTTCGTTGATTCTTAAAAAAATAAAAATCTCTACTTCAAAATTTTTCAAAAATTTATTAACCGATATTCAAAATTCTAACTTGAATGCACTTCTCGCTTGCATCCGCATCTTTTAACACCATTACCATGATGATCGGTCAATAATCATAGAAGCTACATAACTTTTTATATACGGAAATACCCGTTTTTCTACAATTCCAAGTCTAAAGGGACCACCTACAAGTCACAAATTATTAACCGATTTTCAAAATTTTCTCACCATGAGGCCTTTGCCCAGTCTTGGGACAGTATAGGCTAGATTAGATTAGATTAGATTTGTAGCTAATACCCTAGGACTTTTTTTCATTTTTTCTTGAGTCGGTTTTTTTTTCGAAATATTTACAACTTAGTAAAAAACACCCCCCAAAAAACCTGTCTTTTTTTCATTTTTCAAAATCCCAAAAAAAGTTACCAGCCGATTTTCAAAATTTAAACGCTCACACGTGTCTCAATAAATTCCTCAACTCTTGGTACTAGTCCCGTCTCGATCCTCCCAAAATCCTCGGAGCTATGGCCAAAAGTACGTCTCAGGCGATTTGCATATTCTGATCCAATAAGGTTTAAATATTTTCGCTTCTAACAAAAGACATCAACGCGCACCGATCAACCGATATAATTTATTTCACTGCCTATGTGCCCGCACCCGCAAATATTGTAATTGATTATAGTATTATTGTAGGTAACAAATATTTTAGTTGAATTGACATAGCTTGGCATAGACATAGGCAGGTATACTCATACCAAATAAGACTGGTTTATACGATATTAAAAACATAATATAACTGTAACTATTATCCTGTTCCTGTACTATTATTATTCTGTGTTTGATTCGTCCAAGATTCTGTGCTAATAAGTCGTTTCAAACATACAGTAGGTGTCGGTATAGTACTTTGTATAATTAAAAAAATACAAAAATAATACTTTTGTGTTATTTACGGCACCAAAAATTATTATAGTAGATAGCCTATCTACTTAATAAATTATTTACTTATTTATGCATTAGACCAGAATAAATACTTAGTAGGTAGCTGCTACTTACTATTAACACATTGTAATTGTTTCCACAATTATTACCTATCAGGAATATAATATTTAATGTTGATTGTTCGAAATATAAATTACTTATACCTACTTATCATTATTAAGAGTAATTGAGCATTGGAGGTCAATTTTTTTTGGAACGCATGCAGTTGATATTGACAAAGACCTCATGCGTGGAACCTTAACATAATTATTTACTCAATGATTCGCGACCATTCTCATAGAGCCCCTGTAACCGGACTATACATAAATGTAATGTATGCAATGAATAAAGTATGTAAGTACCTACCTATTACATTCTAATTCTTTGCTATTTATTTAGTAACTTAAATATATTCACTTCAATGTGAAGAGTAAAATGCCAATCCTGTAAATGATTTGACTTACAAACAAACGCAGTTATGCAGTCCCTAATAAAAGGGATATTATTTATATGGTACATTTATAGTAAGTAACCAAATAATTATCCAAACAACTAAGTAGGTAATTGTATTATTGTTTTATTCCAAGCCACGGAACCCTCGGCAAGCCAGTCTGGCTTGCACTTGACCGGTTCTTTTAAAGCTCAAATATCCTTGACGTTGATTCTCGATAGACATATAAAAGATAGAATTACCTAATCGTAGTGGAATGTAATTATTAATTGGTAATACTTCTTCGGCTACCATATCATACAGCGTAGTTAAATTTTAAAGCGTAAGTTAAATTTTATTTAACTACGCTTTAAAAGAGCAAGCTCTTGCAAGAAAGATATCGGCAAAAGATCTTGGTGTCGTATTTGACGACAAATTGACCTTCAGAGATCATTATGAATATATTATTCCAAAATGTAATAAATTAATAGGTTTTATCTTAAGATCCACTAGAGATTTTAAACATCCAAAAAGTTCCATACATCTCTATCAAACCATAGTACGGAGTATTATGGAATACAATTCAATAATATGGTCACCGTACTATGCTGTTCATAGCAATCGGTTGGAATCCGTTCAAAGAAAATTTCTACGAATTTTGTCATTTCGTTTTAACTATGGCCACAGAAATACAACTTACCATGATAGACTGGAACATTTTGGAATGCAAACTCTAGAATATCGTCGTAAATACTTCCATCTGTTATACTTACACAAGATCATCCATTCTGAAATAGACTCTCCTACCTTACTCTCATTGATAAATATAAATATTAATTACAGAATAAGAAAACCGAGACCCTTCGCCCTTAATGTCTACATGAACAATACTTCTTATTACAATCCCATCGTTCGCATGTGTCGCCTTTACAACGATCTTGCCAAAAATGATCGCAATGTTAACATTGACATTTTCAATAATAAAATAAATACATTCAAAAAACACATTTCTAATTGTATTAAATAATATTTGTAATGTATTTAAATGTTGTCTTTAAATTATCAATCATTGTTGTTCTAATCAATTTTATAAATTCTATGCATAATCTCTCTGATTTGTATTTGTAACTTCATACACTTAGATATCTGTTTCATTCCATCTTCATTCATTCACTATTCTTTTCTACTTAAGTATGTTATATATTTTGTGTATAAGTCATGCTGTGTGCACATGTTTTGGGTTATAACTTAGAACCGATCCTATCATTTTATACTTACCTGAAATGTTGTAGTTATTTCCTGTTTTGTGTACCATATAAACAATAAACAATAAACAATACAAATGAGGTATTCAATTTAAGAATATATTATAATCAAATAATTTTGTAAGTGTTTTACAATTCTTAGTTTTTTTTAGTATTATGTATCCAGTTATTCACATAAATGGTTACAATTTAGGTTTATTATTATCACTGCTTGTATCTGCCTGAGTACGAATTATTATCTAATAAACAGACATTCAAAAATTAGTAGGTAGGTACATAAAACAGGGGCCACGGTTATTTATTAAATAAGTTTCAGTTAAAATGTACCTATGTATTTAACGATGTTTAAAATCGTGATCCAGTTGCAAGTTACGAATGAAAGTTGTCAAATGCGTTTTGCTTGGAATTACATAAAATTGTACAATATTCACCTTCAATGAATCTCTGATGCGTGATTTATGTAAATATCGCGTGTTACATATATAACACTAGCTTATGCCCGCGACTTCATCCGCGTGGACTATACAACCTTCCCTTCCCTTTTACCCCCTTAGGCATTTCTAAAATTTTACATCAATGCCCTTATAGTCCAGTCAAATAAGATCTGAAATCAAAATTTTGGCACAACTTTGCATTTTTGATATAATGTAGTTTTAATGATACAAAAACAATGTGTAAAGGTTTTAGTGTCTGCAACCCCCGGCAAGGGTTGAAAAAAAAGCCAAAAGAGTTTTATCGCAATTACTCGAAAATGTTTAACGCATTAAGGTTTTTCGGTTCTTTAGTTTTCCGGGATAAAAAGTACCTAGCGTATGTGTTATTCCAGACTATAATCTACCTCTGTACCAAATTTCATCCAGATCCGTTCAGCCGTTGGGACATGATTGAGTAACAAACATGCATCCATACATTCATCCAAACTTTCGCATTTTTAATATTAGTATAGATACATTATTACTTATTATAATTATGGATGTAGCTCATTACAGTAGAGTCTAAAATTATCTCTATTAACCACATTGTTGTAGGTAAAGTAATTATGTCATCCTGTGGAGTAATAAAGATAATTTTTGAAAAATAATTGCATAATTTGAACTTAAACGTTCATAGAGTAATCATCCTTTACCAGCTATGCAGACAAGTAGTTATATGCAATTGGTAACTAATAAAGTGTAAGGCCGGCCATACACGGACTGCTCGAGCAGTTAGCCAGTGATCCACATACACGGACTGCTTTGCACAACAGCTTGACGCTACCATTGATAACTGCTGCCAACTGCCCGAAGCAGTCGCAACTGCTCGAGCGATTCCATGTATGTGTGTACATAGTGTGTGTACATGTGTGGCCATATGTATGGCCGGCCTAAAACAAACGGCCGCGTCTGAGAACAACTGAGAAAGTGATATTTTAAAGTCTGTTTTCACCATCAAATTATAAAAAAAAATCGTATCCGCATAATATTATAAATGCGAAAGTGTGTCTTTCTGTCTGTCCATCTGTCTTCTGTCTGTCTGCTACGCTTTATCGGCTCATCTTTTCAGCCGATTTTGATGAAACTTGGTATAGAGATAGGTTACATCACGGGGAAGGAAATAAGCAAGGCTTTTTGTCCCGAAAAACTAAGGAGTTCCCGCGGGCATAAAAAAAACTTTAACATTATAAATCTTACTATTCTTACGAGTAAGGAATGTAAGTATAGGTTTAAATAAGGAACATAAGCTTTTCCAAAGCTTTAGTACCTACTTAGTATACGATTTCCAAGCCGGAAATAAGCCGAACAAAATAAGTATACAAAATCTCCACAGGTGGAAAATATATAATTTAGATACCTGCTATTAGACAGAATAAACAAGTTTGTCTGTCACGCGCCATCATAATCCATCGTAATCCATCGTAATGACTAATGATGAAGGTTAGGCAGTGCATGCTTTCTTGATCGGAATCGAAGCTAAAATTCCCTAAGACATATTAAGCAACCAACCGGAATAAAGGATTGTATTGTATGTTAATTCATATACATATACTTACGCCTAGCTTAGGTAACCCATAGGTATGAGTGTTACTGCGCCTCATATTATTTATTTTTATTTTATTTGATATGATGATGACTTCTTTGCCATAATACGGAAAAAGTCGTTCTCACTACTGACAAGGCTGCGCTCAAGTAGGTACCAACCGCATCCTGTACCCTTACTCTGAGATTGATCGAATTTAAAATACGGTCTCACTAAGTGAGGTGAATCACATTTGAGTCAAACTAAAATGGACCCAAAAACTCTTGATTTAAAGCCACAAATTCAGTGCAATCGATTCAAATTTCGAAACGTATCGTTTGGAGCGCTAGCTGTGAATGCATACACGAAATTGAGCTCTAAATTAATAACATTAAGATTCATTTTAGTTTGATGGATATGTAATTCACCTCACTTAGTGAGACCGTATTTTAAATTCGATCAATCTCAGAGTAAGGGTACTGAATATGTTTGCGAGTGGTGGACTCGCCAATGCTTGGACACATTATTCAAGTGTTGGTGAGGCCAAAATAGTTGTAATGATAATGTTTATATGTTTGTAGGTAATTAATAACATTAATTTTTAAGGTTTCATATTGTGTGTTGTACTAACAAATTGAGCCCTAGTTGCTTCAAATAAAGAGTATTTATTAATTAATTTATTAGCACATAGTCACTAGTAGGTAAGGTACTGTGGCTGATTAACGCCCACCTAACTTTAATTTCAGAAAGTTCTGGTATTTGCATGATAATGAAAACAAACAATGTTCTAAGCAATGGTTTTTTAATTGGTAAACAAAATAATAACGCCTTATAATGAGTTTTACTCTTATTACACATGTCTATCCAGCTTTTTAAAAAACTCTAATTTGGGCGTTATTAAAAGATATGTGTCTATTGACGCCCGTTTCATAAACTAGGCTTTTATTACAAAAATAAGCTCACAATAATAAAAAATAATCTCACAATCGAAATCCCACTTCGCGTAATCATAATTACACTAAAAATAAAGAGATAAAATCAAAATTAAAGACCAACTTTGTTCAATTTAACAATACACCTAACATCACATGGTATATTTGTATTTAGTCATATATATGGCAATTTTTGAGATTTTTCATATAACATATCAAGAGCACTTTGCATATTAACCGTTTTAAGGCTGAATTAAGATAATTTTTTAATGTATATTGGGCGCAATTAAACTGACAGCGTGTAATGACGCCCGGAGATAGTAAGTATAATAACAAAGATTTTTTACTAATACAAAGTGGTTTGGCAATTCTTTCTATTAAGTACCTAGTACCTACCTAGAGAATATTCTAATCATTTTAGATATAACACTAGGCTTACACTTTCTTTTTCCTATCCTATGTCCTACATTACATACATTCATCAGCCCATTCATCATGGGCGCTATTAGCCCATGCAGGCTAATAGCGCCCAACCGTCATTTTACAGGGCGTTATTAACCAGCCGGGCGTTATTATCTGACACTGACAAAAATTACACGTTTTTGGATAAAAACATAGACACCGACACAAAACATTCAAGCAATAGTAAAATAAGTTCATTTTGAACCATTTCTTACCATAAAGTATACACAAAACGCAAAAAAATACATGTTATTTATTACGATTTCGTCGTGGCACTTATTATAACAACTTGGGACGTGACCAACCCTGCTGGAACGTGGCATCACACTGCCACAACAGTGGCGCGAGCGAGCCGCCGTTCGCCCTGCGCTTTCTTATTGGTTCATTCTATGCATGCGTGGAGTGTTAACAGACTCACACTATATTTAGTGTGTTTTTTGCTAACCGGGCGTAGATAGACAGCGGGCGTTAATCACCCACCCTACCTTAATTATTCTGAAAACGGACATAGGTAAGATGCTTTTTATTCCGGAAAATCATAGTTCTCACGAGAATAAAAAAATCAGCCGCGAATAAAAACACACGATGATAAAAGTCGCGGGTCATTCAAATAGTGTTTTTATGACAAAATAATAAAATTTGAATATTGCAATTGATCTAAAATATTCCTGAGTCACTGAAGTATTCAGTTCGTAGAAAATAATATTACGTCCGCATCGTACACTATAACAAGTTAGGAATTCCAGTTCTTGTTTATCTATGAAGTTACGAAATGCACGAAATAAGTACGACCCGACCGTGACAAAGACAATAATATCAGGTAGGTACCTAAGTATCTACCTACAATGAACACCACAGAAAGTACCAGTATAGGTACAATACCGGTATTACGTGAGTACAATTATTATTACGAATAGATAACATATTATAACTTGTTGTATCAAAAAATTATAAAATTAACGATTGTGTGATCATTACCTTTGCGTTTATTCCGTACAGTTGTTGTTGACACCTATGTGAAAGTTTCGGCTATGTCGGAGGCGTGAACCAAATTACAAACAGACAGTCGGGCAACGGGGTGATCCTAAGTATAACAGTTCCTTTTTCCTCTTGAGGTACGGAACCCTAACAAAACTGGTCAAGTGCGAGTAAGACTCGCGCACAAAGGGTTCCGTACCATCACACAAAAAATTTTTAGTAAATAACAAGATGTCTTAACAACAGATTATCACCTGTGAAATAACTGACTTATGGCGTACATAATATGGCGCTTTAAACTGGTAGCGCTTGACAAGCAATTCGACACTACGAGCACAGAACCCTAATTATCAATTTTCGGCCTTGCTTCTTGACAAATTTCATGATTCTAGATTAACAGGAAGTATTGGCGATTGTCAAAATATGGAAAATAAAGGTACGACATAAACGGCCGTATCTTTTGATTGCCTAGACTTAGAAGCTTGATTTTTCTACAGCTCCAAGAGACCGTAGACCTAAGTATTTGATATTAATTTCAACTTGATACCTCCACGCGTTACTGAGCAAATGGTGGTTGACAGCATGACAGACAAACGGACATCGAAGTGATCCTATACATAAAGTTTCCTTTTTTCCTCTTGAGGTACGAAACCCCAAAAAAATGAGGAGGCTACGCATGCCAGGCTTTAGCCATTAAAAATGGTATTAAGGTAGGTAGTACTAGTAGTAGGTATTCAGAAGCCAGCTTATATATTATAGCCTTTCTGAATCCGAATGCTCTATAGGTTTTAACTTAAGTCACGAGAACGTTGTCACCTTGACTTGCGGAAGACCGGGTGGCCCGGGCGTCCTTACTACTTTCAGACCGAGGCTTATGGCCTCACCTCTATATGTCGATAAGGAATTTGAAATACGTGCCCTTATTTAGCTATAAAATTCATAACATTTGGGAAAGTGTTCATTCTCAACCGAAAAAAATTGCAGTGCTTTTTGTATAAAATTGTTTCGTGGTGAAACAATAAAGCAACTTAATTAATATCTTATGTATTAAGTACTTAGGTACATAATTAAATCAAAAAATCATTACAGGAAAAATAAAACGAAGTTTCTCTAGCAATAGATAGAAACTTCGTACCTATTAGTAACTTTTACAGACAAATAGTTTTGCAGTCTCTTAAATAGGTAGAAGTATAGGGTTGCTGTTCGGTAATATCTGGTAGGCTAGCCTGCCGATTTGTTATCACACGTCATCAATCATCACCTCAACCCATTGCCGGCCCTCTAACTACTGAAAACGAGTCTCCTCTGAGAATGAGAATGATATAGGTAGGTCTATGTCAATGGAATCGATAGCCTACATAAGTAGTTACTTAATTTTATCATGAAACGTATTTTTTTTTGAGATTTTTGTAGAACGCGAGTTTCGACAACGCATATCAGTCGATTGCAATTATTAATCATCGTTGACCGAAGTCGGTAACTGGATTGGTGACCGAATTTGGTAGTCCAAATTAAGTATACCTTATCGTTTCCTCCGTGCCTCGGAGAGCAACATTAAGCCATCGGTCCCGGTTATTATCACCAACATCTGAAAATAATCGTTAGAAACCTAATAATTGAAATAGTACCTACTCTTAGTCGAGTCGTATGCGGTAGAACCTGGGAACCCACCGCATTACTATCCCAAGAAAAGCCCTGCCTGCCTGCCTGTAGATTAATAGAAAGGGGTCACGACGACGACCCTAAGCAATAAGGAGTACGACGCAAAGAGAGATTATTTTTTTATTTTTAAATTATGTAATCGCATCTTTATGTGCGTAAACTGGTCAGATTAATATATAATTACTAACTAAGCACATTGCAGTTCCTTTTTTTTGAGATTTTTGTAGAACGCGAGTTTCGACAACGCATATCAGTCGATTGCGATTATTAATCATCGTTGACCGAAGTCGGTAACTGGATTGGTGACCGAATTTGGTAGTCCGAATTAAGTATACCTTATCGTTTCCTCCGTGCCTCGGAGAGCAACATTAAGCCATCGGTCCCGGTTATTATCACCAACATCTGAAAATAATCGTTAGAAACCTAATAATTGAAATAGTACCTACTCTTAGTCGAGTCGTATGCGGTAGAACCTGGGAACCCACCGCATTACTATCCCAAGAAAAGCCCTGCCTGCCTGCCTGTAGATTAATAGAAAGGGGTCACGACGACGACCATAAGCAATAAGGAGTACGACGCAAAGAGAGATTATTTTTTTATTTTTAAATTATGTAATCGCATCTTTATGTGCGTAAACTGGTCAGATTAATATATAATTAATAACTAAGCACATTGCAGTTCCTTTAAGTAGGTACTAACTACCAGAAACCCACAAGACGGATTGCTCCAAACTATATTATGTAACTAGATTATCTTATTTTCATATCGAACCCTAAAAGTAGATACATGGGAACGTTAAATTTGAAAATTAAAAATGATTGTGTAGTTTACTTAATATTTAAATTATTAACGTTATTAAAATAATTAGTGCTCTAGTAGTACTTACGTTTTATTTAGGTTACGTATGAAGGTACGTTTAGGGTCCCAATTCTGTGGTTCTAACTACCTACTTGAAAGTGTTGATAGATGACTTCATAACTGGACTATTAATTAATTATTACTATCCTAGTATTTATTTTCTTTTCGTAATCAAATTAACTTGTCTACCTGTTTACCTGTTGTGACCTGTTTCGATTAGGTACTTAATCGCTTTCTTTACTTACTGAACAAATTTTCTAAAGTATGTTTGTAATAATAACTACTTAAGTACTTAGCTAAAATATTTGTAACACATTGAAACAATTTTTTTTGTCGCGGAACTTTCAAATTATAGCTCAAATAAAACAAAACAAGTCGAGCAAGTCAGTGTCGATAAGTGCAGCAACGTTCGTGAGCTAGGCAAGGCCCATTACTCTCGAAAGTATCTATTAATTGCGTAGTATGCATTCCATTTTATAACTTAATTCTTGTTTCATGTTCACATTCCTATGAACTAACGTAGGTAGCGTTAATATTATTTAATACCGTTGATACATTTATGTATTTTGTACCTAATAGTTATGATGAGCTTGGATACGTCCTACGGTTATGATAATATCTACAAATTGTATAAGAACCTGGGGGTCTACTCTCTTTCTCTCAAACGAAACTTCGCAAACGAACGTAATTAGTCGGTTATTAGACCCACACAAAATCGTTCAATCCAATCGGTCACGAAAATTGTGTATGGATCCGTACTTCGTCTGCGTGTACGAAAACCTAATCGAGAGGAGCATAGAGATAATATTATGTAGGAGAGGAGTTAACGAAATTTCGTTCGTTCGTTTGGGGAAGTTTCGTTTGAGAGAAAGAGAGTAGACCCCCTGGTCTAGTGAGAAGTGCACGTTTAATAATGCTTATCTCATTAGGTAGAAACCGCATACTTAGGTAGGTACCTACTTGAATAATTAGCAGAATAATAACATTTATGTCTGTCGTGTTTCAGATATGTATGCTGTGTGCAGTCACTGCTTATGCTCAATTTGATTCGCCTGCGCCGCCAAGAATCCAGATTCCTGGTGCCATCTTGGGTGGAGGAAGACAGGGAGTACTTCGACAAGGAAGGCTCCAAGCTGCTCCAGCTCCGTTGGGTGTTACCAGAATAAGGAGGCCAGGGCTTGCCAGGCCTTCTTTCAAGTCTGTAGACGCAGCGCCGCGTCCAAATCTACAATCACTCGAGGAAATATCCAAACCAGTTACAGAAGAACCTGAAGACGATATCGATATCAACACACCGACTGCCTTCTTACCTAGTGCATTCTCGACACCTGAATCACAAAATGACTATTTCGACTTAACAACTACGTCACAACCGAAGCCACCCTCAGCCTACAACTCATCGCCTTACCAACAAACGACGCCAACAGCTCCAAAACCTGAACCAGTAAGACCTACGCAATATCGGCCACTGGCACCTCAATCCTTTAGCCCTGTAAGAAACGAACCAGCTCAAAGACCGCAACCGGCCAGGCTTCAACCTCTTTCGAGCAGACCGCAACGCCCTGTCTTCAGACCTGAGCCAAAACCTTTCGTGGACGAAGAAGATGAATACATCCAACCCGTAAGACAAAATAACCGACAGCAAGCACCTCCAAAGAGTGTTCCAAAATATACGCCTTCAAATTCTAGGGAAAAGAAGCCAGTCTCTCAAATTATTCGCAAATATAGAGAAGAAAATGAAGATGGAAGTATTACATGGGGATTCGAAAACGACGACGGTACATTCAAGGAAGAACATATCGGTGTGGACTGTATAACTCGTGGAAGCTACGGATATATTGATCCTGACGGCGTCAAACGAGAATACAACTACGAAACTGGAATTGCGTGTGATAAGGCTAAAGAAGAAAAGGATCAAAAAGGTTATGTAGACTATCAAGAAAACAAAGCTGTTTTACCAAATGGTATAACAATAGATCTCAATGCAATGGGTAAAAAGTCTAAGAGGCCATTCAGATCAGCGGGTAATCTATAGGAATTAAGTACATATAATATTATATATTTATTTTAGGAGCTCTAATTTTAAGACATTAATTTGTCTTGTTACTCACTGCAATTTAGAACCATATTTTGATATGATAATATGGTTCTAAAACAGCCTAAACTGACAAATTAAATGGTAAAAACTTAAAAATGTTTTTTTTTTCACACTAGATTTAAGACTGGTCCTCCTAAGATTTTTTTTATTACTATGGGAATCCAATAGGTAGGTATATCAATTTCTTTCTTTATAATATAGTGTTTTGAAATTGGTATTGTAGTGCATAGTAAGATGACAAACGAGTCACAAACAAACAAACTTTTTAATTTTGATTTATCATACTAATATTATAAATACGAAAGTGTGTTTGTTTGTTGGTTTATCCTTCAATCACGCCGCAACGGAGGAACGGATCGACGTGATTTTTGGCATGGGTATAGTTGAGGACCTGGAGAGTGACATAGGCTACTTTTTATCCCGGAAAATAATGAGTTCCCGCGGGAATCAAAAAACTTACACACGCGGACGAAGTCGCGGGCATCAGCTAGTACTTTAATAATTTAAAATATCTGAACGATTAAAGTATTTTAATTATAACAAAATAAATAAAATTTAGCTGATTTAAAATAATTAACTTAATGAAACACCCTACATACTTTTAATTATTTGTAGTTAATTATAAAAAAGCCAGGATAAGTAGGTAATTGATATTTTTATAATGTAGTGCCAGGTTAACAGGAATTCCCTCTCGACCCACTAATGGGAGAAGCTGGTGGGTCCACGGATCGCGATCCTTATTATGTTTCAAGCTGCTTTGGATTACTTATGTCCTTTCTTTTAATAATAATTATTTTGAAGCTTAATAAACTTATTAATGTAGTGTACCAATAACAAAACTATTACAAATTGTAAACTATGATATTTATCAGATCTTCACCTTTATAATTTACAAGACCACTGAGGTGCTATTAACTACCAAATAAAATTGTGTAATCCACAAACGTCTTTCTTAAAATGTTATATTATTTATGATGATTTCCCTTCGGGAAGTCGCTGCCCACTGGTACTGGCAGAAATGGTTTAGTTAATGTTCCAGTATGATGCCATGAAGTAACTGATAAGGGGTATGAGTTTAATGTAACTGCCATACCCCACCAGGTTAACTTGCTGCCATCTCAGACTCATTATCATCACACACAAGATTGTCAAGTTGTAATAAAATAAAAATATTTTTATTTGTATCCTACGAGAAGTAATTAAGTAAATTGCAAAAAAAGGAATGTTTAATAATAACAAAAAAATTATACAGTAATAATTGTAGCTTTATTACTATAACTTTTCTTACAAGTATACTCCTAAATTTACTGATAGTTAGTATGGGCGATTATTCATATATGGCTGAGGTCTTCGCATTGGAGGTGGCATTCTATTGGGTGGAGTTATTGAGATATCAAGGTAGTTACCAATTTGAAATTTAACCTGTGATAGAGTTTTATTATCATCACCACCTCTCTGACCAGAACATGTGACACCAATTTCTCTCATGCGATATGTTGGGGACCTCATATCTGGATAGACTATGGCAAAATCGAAGTATGTTCCCTTGCGTCGTGTTTCAGGATTCACTTCCTTAACCAAGCCTGTAAGTTCACGTAGTGTTGCATCCATCCAAGTATAAATCTGCAACTCATTTTGGGGCACATTGCCTCTAGCGTAATCCCCTGGCGAATTGTGACGTCCAGTTGAACAAAAAACACGTAACAGCAGAGGGCAAGTCTGAAAAATAAGCAATAAATATGACATGATGTGATATGATATGATAGCCTGGTTGGGATCCTGAAGTGGGCACATGATCTCATGGCTGTGAATTTGATCTGTTTGTTTCCTCCATATCTCAGAGACTTGCTTTAACTGTCAATCCTGTTAACTATCTAGCTAACATCTGATAATAATGATTGTCATGCCTAACATTCAAAATCCTTTTATAATCAAGGTGAGTCCAAACATAAAGCGGCAATCGTGCGTGGCTGCCGCCCGCCCTATGTCAACCATGTCACAACCTTCAACAATGAGATATCCCACGCAGAGAGAGAAATAATAAAAGTTTTAAGTACTTTCGCAATACTAGTATTTTGTAAAATCTACTACTAGGTAGGTGCGTTGCTAGTAATGTTAGTAGGCATTTACTAATGCTACTAACTTGCATGGTTAATACTACTAACTTGAATACTAAATAAAATAAAACTTAAAAACTAAAAATAGGTAACTGACCAGTAAAGCTTGATTAAACAGATATTTACCTTTTCTCGGTCAATTGACTTCTCGACCGGTCTAACCTCTTCAACAACCATTGATTCTATTCCCGCCATTTTCATAATCTACGAGAATTGTCAGTAAAAACTAAATTTAGAGACTGAAGCATTAAAGAACTAATACTGAATTAATGTAACATAGTCCCAAAATAATTTTATTTTAATTCAGATTTTGTTATTATTTTTGACGCCACCGACCAGAAACAAAAGGGTTTG
Source organism: Erebia ligea (assembly GCA_917051295.2). Taxonomy (NCBI): domain Eukaryota; kingdom Metazoa; phylum Arthropoda; class Insecta; order Lepidoptera; family Nymphalidae; genus Erebia; species Erebia ligea. Next base: position 7,241,017 of record OU785232.1, read on the forward strand.
ACTTTGACGCCTGTCACCAGAGACTAGTAACCAGCCGAGCGATCGCGTAACTTCTGCATCAATCATTGATACATCGCAATCACCTCTGATTGGTTAACACTCTTCCACTATTGGACATAATCCATTGACGCAGCAAGAATGCCATAAATTCAGCCAATTACAACAATTGATACTGTAACAATGATTGATGCAGAAGTTACACGATCGCTCGGCTGCCGAGCGATCGCGTAACTTCTGCATCAATCATTGATACATCGCAATCACCTCTGATTGGTTAACACTCTTCCACTATTGGACATAATCCATTGACGCAGCAAGAATGCCATAAATTCAGCCAATTACAACAATTGATACTGTAACAATGATTGATGCAGAAGTTACACGATCGCTCGGCAGAGCACTGCCAGCGGAAAGGTTAGTGATCTGTGGCACAGAACACAGTTGTCAGTTGGCTTCCCAGAGACAAGTTAACCAGAGACGCTTGCGGCTTGACCACAGATTAGATTTTTCATTTTATTTTAGTTCCAGTGCAGTAGATATAGTACTTTGATTAGGTATGTACAACTCTGTGGTACCTATGTACGTAGACTGAGTAAATCCCACAGACATACAAATTTGTATGTCTGTGGTAAATCCCTCTTCTATGGGTATGTATAATATAATCAAAGAGTTAGTAGTATTTACTACTATTACCTATTCTGTGGTAGTATTTCATAACTCAGAGTAAGTATAAAATATGAGTATATAGACAGACCACAGACAGACAACCCTTTCTGACTACTTGCTAGTACTCGACTCGAGTACTCGAGTGACTATTGTGTCCATAGAAATAGTATGTACTAATTTAGGTACGATTAGAAAGTATAGTATAAATAAAATAAAAACAGGCATAAAAATTAGTTCCAAGGCCACCGGGTCAGTGGGTTTGTGGGATTGTAGCCTGTAGGTAACTTAGTGTGTGTTCCGTTATAAGCACTGCGAGCACTGGCAGTGCTCTTTACTGGGGACTTCCAGTGTTCTCAGTGTATTTCGGAACGCACCCTTAATCTTTGACATCGTTTGACATTCAATGATTTATTTTGATTTTGATTATGACAGATGACAGTTCACAGTTGGCTTTTGTGTTTTAGTTTGGTTTGGTTGTCGAATCGATTTACTATTTTATGAAAATATTAGTGTTGTGATCAATATTAAAAGAGAAATAACCAAACATTACATGACTATATTAAAAGTTTCCTTAAAATATGGCGAATAAGGAAGACGAAGAAACATTTGAGGAGGACGTCTACATAAACCCCGAAGATGGTATGCCTAACATTCATCCTAATATAGGTGACTTAGATCACGGCTCCGACTCTCAGGACGAATTAATAAACAACCTCGACGACTTACCCAAATCTGTGATCGTAACAAATATTCATAGTGATGTTTTTAACGACGAGAAATTGAAGAAGGAGTTAGAAGATTTGTTCCGCACATTCTCGAATAATGTAACGTTTCAGTGGTTGCGAAGTTTTAAGCGCTTACGTATTAATTATGATAGTCCACTCTCGGCGGCAAGCGCTCGTCTACAACTTCATCAGTATCCATTTCACAACAGATTCATCAATTGTTATTTCGCTCAGCCAGTGACGCCTATATCTTTAAAAAACTTAAGACCGCCGGCTCTCACTAAACAGTTCCTGATCTCGCCTCCGGCAAGTCCCCCTATAGGTTGGGAGCCTAGGGAAGAGGGTGAGCCTCTTGTGAATCACGACTTACTTGCTGCAATAGCCAGTCTAGCTCCCGGCGAAAGTCATGAACTGCACGCCCCCACTCCGACACAACCAGCCATAGTGGTACATACTGCATTGTCCACAGAGAATGTTCCGAAAATTGGCTGCCCAATACCACATACTCGTTGTCCTGAATATTGATATGCCTTGTTATAAAAATGTAGAAAACTTATTTTTAGACTAGATATTTAAATGCTTTTTATTCTGTCACGTCAATTTTTAATGACCAGTGATGCCAAAGAGAATAATGCAACTTATTTTATAGTAAATAAGTATTGTTGTATCATATATTTTTAGGCTGACGTTTGTTGAACAGACAGTTTATATCACTAATTTTAATGATAGACATTCTTACATAAATCAGCTTCTTACTTGGTTTCATTTTATTTTGAATTGTTAAATATTTCTAAATTCAATTGGTGCTAATTTTTGAAAGCCTATGTTTTTAATAATTGTACCAATGTAAAATAATGAGATATAATTTTTTTATTTGTTATGAATGGATTATTTATCATTCAATGTAATTGTGGAGGGATCATTATGTTAAAACAGGGAACCAATATTTTAATTTACTCATTTATTCTATAATTTAGGTGTCAAAAATATCACCAAAATAAAATTTGCATCTGAATACAATATTTTATTTACCACATTTTTATTTTTGGTAGGTAACTTGGTCAATACTATTCATTTTAACATAAAAGGGCAAATACTTAATTAATGAGTACTTACTTAAGTAGATTATATAAAAGTTATATTCAATTTGTTAAGTCAAGTGCATGGCAGACTCGCTCACACAGGGTTCACGTACCATCACACAATATAAATTCTTTTAGTAAATAACAAGAAAGATGTCATTACAAGTTTCAACATGTAATCGGCTGTGAAATAACTGGAACATATGGCGCTAATCTGGTAGCGCCTGACAAACAATTCGACACCAAATGAGTAGACAACCCTAATTAACGATTTTCGTATTTTTTCCTACACTGGTGCTGTCAGACCTTGTTTCCTGCAAAATTTCATGATTCTAGGTCAACAGGAAGTAGATAGGTTTCGATTTATTGGCGAGTGTCAAAATAGGTAAAGATACGGCATAAACGGCTGTATATTGATAGCTTGATTTTTTTACAGCTTCAAGGGACTGTAGACCTAAGTATTTGCTATTAATTAATTTGCTTACCTTTATGTGTTTCTGAGAAAAAGGTAGTTGACAGACAGACTTTTTTCCTCTTGAGGTATGGAACCTTAAACATAGTATGTTAATTTGAATTCTTCTGAGAAAAAGGTAGTTGACAGACAGACAGACAGACTTTTTTCCTCTTGAGGTATGGAACCGTATACATAGTATGTTAATTTGAATAACTAGCTACACTTTGGTGATAAAGTGAATAATAATTAATGAACAAGATATAGAAACATTAAGTTTATTATAATAGTTACATTTATGCCCTTATATTTTGCCCTTAAAATTTTGTCATCCTGCTTTAGTTATTTTAATAACCTTATGCAAACTATATTATAGTAACTTAACTTTTTAATAAATACAATTTCAATGAATGTACTCGTATTAAAAAACTTTCCCTGAGTAGGTAAGTTACTATTTTCCTACAAATTTTATGGCTTTAATCATATTTTATTAATATTTATTCACTAGTTTTAATACTATTAATTTAATTGATATTTTATTGTAAATTATTGTTGCTGAAGAATGTTTGCAAAGCGAAACATCTGAAATATGTGAGTTGATAAAAGTTTATTTAAACTTTACAGTAAAATAAAATGAAGAGTTAACACGTTTTACAAATGTGCAATTAGGCAATTACCCTTTCGAAACAAACCTACTGTCCCAAATTAAAGGGACTTGTATTTCAAGATACATATTATATTTGAACTAAATTATAACTATTAGTATGTTTGTTTCCAAGTCAGTTACATAGGTATTCTATGGCAACAATAATATATTTTATTCTGTTTTTATTTTTACATATACTCTAATTATTTGCTGTGACATAAAATGTCTTGCTTTGGTTGATTTGTTTTTAATTAAGCATCTGTGAAGAAAAATGCAGACCAAGTAAGTGATAGTGTTAGATTATACAGTGAATTTTGTGGAATTCGAAAAAAATATATAATATACAGTTTATTTGCTAAATGCACTAACTATACGTACCTATAATACATCCGGAAGAAAGGATAATTCAGAGACGGTAAAGAAAACTTGGTCTCTAAGTGTGAACCTATGTGAAGTACAGGGTGGACACAGAGGATTATTTAGATAAAATAAATTTATTTAAATAATTGGATAAAAATATATACTTATATCCTTATTTTTTAATTAGGAGATATAAAACTCAAGCCTTTTGAACAAAACAGGATATTTAAATTTAAAAAAATTTAACTTGAATTATTGAAAATACCTTTTCTCTGCACTCAGTTTTCGTTTCCAACCTGTATCGATTTTCACACTGTTGTAAAAATTTATAAGAACAAAAAAAATGTTAAGAGTCCTTATGTGTATATAAGAGCTTCTAGATATTGACTGTTTTTGTATCTGTTTTGCAGTATGGTAACGGCTGATAGTCTAAAATATAGCCTGAATATTCTAAGAGGCAGATAATAAGCACCTATTAAAGTTTTGAGTGTAATAATAAAATAATGTTCGGACTCTCGATTGCGGCGTGCTTAATTTACTGTCTGCACCTTTTTACAATCGAGCATGTCTTTTAACACTTATGGCTTTACACACTGTTAGAAATATTGTCTAATTTCAGTATGATGGCTTGAGATTTGATCTAGTTCATACTTCATAGTAGTCAACACAGTTCTTACTTTACCTGCTGTAGTGTACTCGAGCAAAAACAATCACCTGTATGCTATGAGTTATGACGTAGGTCTGGAGTTCAAGGGCTCCTGCTCTGTTGTCATGTCATCAAGTTTGCATGGTTACCCTCAGGTATTGACTTTGTCTTACGACTAAGTGACAAGCGCGACTTGATACGATGCGACGCGACAGTATCAAAGTTATAGCTTAATCCGTTGTCCTAGGTGAGCGACAGAAGCGACGAGCCGCGATGCGACGCTATAGAAAATGACAGACGTATCTACGCGACAATGTAGACGTAACGTAATTTTCTATGGCGTCGCTTGTGTCGCTCAGTAACGTTGGTAACGTGCCCTTCGTCGCGCGGCGTAGATATGTCTATCATTTTCGCGCAACTTTCGTCGCTCACCAGTCACCCTCACCACCATGCAAAATGCAAATTGGACGATATATCTGATGGTAGGTGCGTATAGCCTACGTTATCACCGTTAATCGTTGTTGTTTCGATAAATAATTAATTATAATTATTAGTGTCTATCTTCCGAATCTAATGTTAACTTAAGGCTGAAACAAACACAACGCTCGACGGATAGGTACGTGTCCAACGCCGCTCCTAGGTGTTGTTATTTTGACCTATTTAATCAAGTTCCACGACCTCCCTGGCGCAGTATTCAGCGTTGAGATATTATAAATGGAAGGACCCGGATTCGATCCCCGGCAGGGGCGATTTAAGAATTTATAATTTTTCTATTTTTATATGGTTCGGTCGGGTTCGTCCGTGGCTAGTTACTAAATACTACCCTATACCTACCAGCAAAGACGTCACGCTAAACGGCGTGGAACGATGCCGTGAAGAAACCGATGAGGGCTGTGACTTGTGGCTTTCTGCTATACCCTACGGGCCTACCAGGTTAACCGCTAGGTACTATATGAGACTGCATCACACTCCATCCAGGTAGGATGGCAGTCTAGTCAGTAAGGTCTTTTACATACTTTTTTACTCTGTTGCATGGAGCAAAAAAAATCATTAAGGCCATATTAACACTACAAAGTGTGCGTTGAAACATCGCTCCCCCTGTCGCGCGTTGTGTTTGCCTTAGGTACACTATGACTAGGGTAACTAGTTATCTCATTCGTCGTTTTCAATCTCACTGTGATTTCAATGTTTATTGTTAGTTGTAAATATTAAAAAAGAAAATTGAGTTTTTAGACCTGGTTTTCATTTGAAGCCGCTTTACGCTCCCATCATCGATTCATCTTTATCAGACAGTTGATGACCACCATGCCTTGGAGACCAGTTCGCCCTGACCGGACTTCACCAATTGTATCTCACAATTTTATTAGCCTGTGTGTGATTCCAAACTATAATCTATCTCTGTGCCAAATTTCACCCAAATCAGTTCAGCTGTTCTGGCGTGATTGAGTAACAAACATCCATCCATCCATCTAAACTTTGGCATCCATACTAATATTATAAATGCGAAAATGTGTCTGCCTGGCTGCTACGCTGTCACGGCTCATCTATTCAACCGATTTTGATGAAATTTTGTACAGCGTTAGATTGTATCCCGAAGGACATGGGCTAATTTTTATCCCAGAAAATTAAGGAGTTCCGCAGGAATCAAAAAATCTTAATTGTCGCGGGCATCATTGACTTAGTTTATAATATTAGGAAGTATAGATACCTATCTATAATTTTTCTAAGGCCTCCCTATCGTAGTGTTGAGCGCTGTGGTCTGTACTCTGTAGACTAAGTTGGAGGTCTCGGGTTCGACCCCTGGCAGGGGTATGCAAAATACGGAACCCTTATGCGGAAATTGAAATGTGGGCAGCCATCTTGACGTCAGAATGACTGCCCACTTAAAAAAATATATTTATTCGTAAATAATTGGGTACAAAATATTTAAACAAAGGTACTAAATGCTGGTAAAATTTTACGCCGATCCATTACTTTGGGCAGTCATTCTGATGCACACGGCAATTTGGGAATTTCTGTATTGTCTCTGTGGCTTGATTTGGTGGGAGGCATCAACAGTGGCTATAACTGCAATTCCCCCTACCAGGTTAGCCCGCTACTATCAGAGTGCATCATCACTTACCACCAGCTGAGATCGCAGTCCAGGGCTGCTAACTCGTAAAGTAGGTAGTGGAATAAAGAAAATCGTACCCCGGTCTTAACCTTCGAAGGCGAAGGCGGTAGGCAAATTACCTACCGTTGCCCTTATTCAAGATTTACTTAAAAATATTAACTAATACATACACAACTAAATTAATCTATATAATTGTGAATTTTAATTTTATTTTATTATAACCAAGCTAACTCGTTACTGTTTCTATAATATCATAAAAATATTAAGATGCATGTATACCTATAATGTCAACCAATTATTTAGTAAGGATGAATAAAAAGGCTTTTTTATTTTATTTTATTTATTTTAATTAACAATTGATCGTTTATTTTTTGCAAAAATATGCGTTTACCTATATTAACAAACAATATTATATTGTCTAACTTTATCACGACTTCATAGTTACTTTTACGTACACTTACAGCTGTTAGATATCGTCTAATCTAAAATTGAATAGGTACGCCTCCAATATATTATGCTCACATGCATACTTAGCTGTTGTAAGTTGTAACTAGTATTGTATATACCTAAGGGCTTACTTAGAAGCAATTTAGGTACGACAAATTAGACGTCGTTATTGGTTGTATTGACCGAATCGCGAGCGTAATGTAAAAACTGAGTTTTTAGGGTTCCGTAGTCAAGAAGGAACCTTTATAGTTTCGCCATGTCCCGTATGTCCGTCCGTCCACGGCTTAGCTAAGAAACTATTAGTAAAAGACAGCTGTAATTTGGCATCATGGGTAAGTGTATACATATTACTCAAGACAAAGTAAAATTAAATTTTGAAAAATAAATGTTAGGGTATCTCCCTTACACGTAAAGTGGTGATGAATTTTTTTCCCATCTATCCCATGGTTTAGGGTGTCGTTGAATAGGACGTTCTAAAAAATATGGGTGAGGGAAAGCCATTAATCGATTCAAGGATCCGTTTGCGAAATATTAAGCGTTAAAGTGCAAATTTTTGTTAGAGTCAAGTGTGTGTGTTTGTGTGTGTGTGTGTCCCATGCAAACTAAACAGTTGTTTTTAGATACATAAAAATTAATGGCAGTAGTAGGTAAGTATATAACGAAGTTAAAAGCAAAACTATCACAGCTAAGTAGACTACAAGTTAACGAGTTATAGTCGACCATCTTATGAAATGTCCTTTATTTGTGATGGGCAACTACGGAACCCGACACTGTGCGCGGCTCGACACGCACTTGTCCGTTTTTTTTTTAGATTTGACGACCTCGACTTGTTAGTGCCTGTACTCTACAAATAAACAGATTGCAGACCTGGTAAAAAATATTTGCATAATAAGTATATCTAACCTGCCTACTCCTTTATATAACGATGTTTCTATATTTAATACTAGCGATCCGCCCCGGCTTCGCACGGGTAGCACTAATAATCCTAATCAAATAAATATTATAAATGCGAAAGTTTGGATGGATGTATGGATGGATGTTTGTTACTCAATCACGCCCCAACGGCTGAACGGATCTGGATGTAATTTGGCACAGAGATAACACATAGGCTACTTTTTATCCCGGAAAATTAAGGAGTTCCCGCGGGAAACGAAAAACCTCGATCCACGCGGACGAAGTCGCGGGCATCAGCTAGTAGTCTATAATGATTATTGTGAGTCAACAAAGATAGATGTATTCTATCGCGGACTTTTTTTAGGACTTTTTGAGAGTATTCCACCATATCTACATTGTTTTCGTGTAATATTAACTATTTACGCAGCGCACGCCACGTAAGCTCTCAGAAGAGAGGATTTTTTTCCGACTTAGTTCACATAATTGCAATTTTCGTAAGGATCTCTAATTTTTTGAAAATAAAATATAGCCTATGTTACTCGCTGATAATGTAGCTTTCTCAGGGTTGGGCAGTATTTGAATTACTTGTAATTAAAATACGTAATTGAAATACAAATACGTATTTGGTATTTGTATTTCAATTACTTACTTAAAATGTAATTTGTAATAATTGGTATTTCAAATAGGTACCTGACACCGAGGTATTTTGTAAGTAATTAGTATTTCAAATACTTGAGGCTTCAAAATACATTTTAATAAAATACATTTTACCTTCGTGAGTGTGAGTGCGAGCCGAGAGTATAATGATGGTAAAGCAGCTAAGAGTTGGCAACACTGCACCTGTTATGTATAATACTGTAGTTGTACGCTATGACTGTAGGTACGTCAAAATCTTGCCATTCATGCCTTAGAGACAAGTTACAAAAAACATGAAATACGTTTTACGATTACGTCTTATTTTGTAATTTGTATTTCGTATTTCAAATACCTTACTTAAAGGTATTTTGTATTTCGTATTTTAATTACTTGCGATAAAGTATTTTGTAATTTGTATTTCAATTAAAGCAAAGCATGTATTTTGCCCAGCCCTGAGCTTTCTATAGGTGAAAGAATATTTAAAATCGGTTGAGTAGTTCTTGAGTTTATCCATTACAAACAAACTAATTTTTCCTCTTTATAATTAGTTTAGATGTGATTTAAACTTCTCCATAATAATTAATTTAACATTACATTTTCACTAGCACTTAAATTAATTATTCTATGGTAGTAAAAATATTATGATAATTCCGGGAGGTAGTTTTTCCTTTGTGTGTTTGAAATTTTTTTGTCGTTTTCCTATCAACCTAAGTATTTTGTTATCTAACAACATATTTTCTCCCTGTGATTTACTTAATAGGTATTGTATAGTTGTATACCTACCTAGGAACAGAAATAGAAGAAACCGAAGGCTTAGGACTTAGGCCATGCTTAATCCTGAAAAATATTAATGATAAGTAGGGTTTAATCCATACATTATCTACTATTTTCGTACCTATCTACAAATTTTGTACTTTGCAGTGTAACCAAGTGTGTAAGTTTAAAAGCAGGAAATTAACAGGACTTACAGCTGTACCACTTTTATGAGTATCATCGACAAAATTCGTTTGCGCAGAAAAGCAACCTAACGCCGACTATAAACCGAATGTAAACATGGCGCGTAGGCAACAACTAGTTAATAGCGGACGGACGCGTGCTATGATTGGCTGAGATATTTTCGCGCCATTCAAAAATGACATTTCTGCGCAGGTACATCCGCCTAACTTATAAGTCATAGTTATAAGTGGTATAACTACCTGTACCTATTAATTCCTTAAGTTTAAATATCGTTCCATAATGTCTATCTATTATCTAAAAAAATACTATTAAAATGATTTGGTGTGTATCAAAATATATAGGAACTATTTTATATACCTATTTTTTTACATTTTTTAGCATTTTGTATAAATATAAATCTACTTTTTTACATTAGTTAGCCTTTTGGCAGTTACTAAAAAGCTCGATTTTAAATGGAGTTGAAAAGTTTCGACTTTAGACTTTTTTTTATCCAATACAAGTTAGCCCTTGACGGCGATCTCACCTGATGGTAAGTGATGATGCAGTCTAAGATGGTAGCGGGCTAACCTGTCAAAGGCATGGCAGTGATTACTGGAGTACCTAGTAATAGTCATTTCTAAAATCTTAGATCAATCTAGTATTCTCCACGAACAATTGAACAATTTAAATAATAACAAAGTTAAAAAACAAAAAGTAGAATAATTGAAATTAATTACCTATCTCATAATACATCCTTGAACTCGTAACTTACTTACCTTAGGTAATATTATAAAACTTAATTTATTACATAATATTCTATTATTTGTATTAAACAAATTAATAAATTTTTTGAACCCCGTACCTACCTAGATAATTACCGTTTGTACGTTTGTTGTCGTTATAACCTTACATTTGTTTGTATCTAGGATAGCTGATAGTATAGAACCTAAGTATAATAATTATTTACTATCACAGGTTTCTTCTTACTACATTACAATAATTCAGTAATCTTTGATCATGATCAATCACACAATCTTTTTATAATAAATAAAGTAATGAATTTTCAAAAATATTGCGCCACTCTAAGTATATCAACTTAATAAAGTACACGTACACTTGTGTATCAATTTCATCAATGATTATGATTATAATTTCTAAATCAATGATTTAATTACATTAACTTGCCCACAATAATTTAATGTACAAGGCCAAAGCGTTAGGCATCTGATAAATAAAATCAAATAATTATATTATGTACAGACACATTTCATTTTCAAAATAGCTAATATTTTATTGTCTTCGGTTATATTACGAACCTCCGAAAATGAGCAATAATTTTAGCTACTGTTCTATTTTACAAGGCAGTGTAAAGCGATATAATTCATTATTTTCTCTGGACGGACTTTTAGTCGTCGTTATGTAGTAAATATAAATTATTTTACATGAAAATATTATTATTCTTATAAGAATTAATTTATCACGCTTTCTTATCAACATCATCTAAAGGAACCATAACCTCTGCTGCTTTATCGCGAACAGTGTAAACTTCAACATTTTCTGCTTTTCCAATGCAACTTTTGAAACAATTATCACCTTTTCCAAAGTTTTCTCCATCCAGTAAAGATTGTGGCATTGGTTGATTTGTTGTCTCTGGCAAAAAACAGCACAGAAAGCCGGAAATTAAAGCGACAAGTCCAAAAGTTGCAACTGGAATTTTAGGGTTGAAAGAATCAAGTAAAGTGATCAAAGGTGTCAATGCTCCAGACAATCGAGCGCACATCGAACCTAACCCTATTGCAGAGTTACGAACTACAGTAGGGAACAGTTCTGCGGAATAATTATATACTATAGCAAACGAACCAGCTATAAATAATTTGCCTGCTATGACGACTACAGTTGATATAATAGTGCCAGTAGGAACAAAAGCGGCGATAATACATGCAGTACCGCCTACGATCATCATAGAACACATAAGTGATCTACGCCCCCAAATATCGAGAAAATATATAACTGCAGCGTAGCTTGGAAATTCTACCAAACCAAAAACAGCTGTGATAAGGTACGGGTTTCCTTCAAGCTTACCAGTACTAAGTGTAAGCCCATAATACACCAATGAGTTAGCAAACCAACATAAACAGATATTTAACGTTTTATTTCGGAGATTGGGTGTCTTGAAAAGGTCTAATATGCTTGCAGAAGGTTCGTCAGTTACTTTCGATGATTCTACTTTTCCTTTTGACACCAATTCAGCTCTATCCAATACTTCTTCTGATCCGTTGCACCTCAAACCTTTTTGAACTATGTCTACAGCCTCTTTAGGCCTTCCCTGAGCCCAAAGCCAGCGAGGGGATTCATCCATAATCCAAATGTGTGGAATAAGAAGAAGACTATGTAATCCATATACAACTTGAAGAATTTGTCGGTTATCTATGATAGCTCCCCATCCAGCCACTAGCATTATGCCAAATGCAAAAGTACATTGAAATGCAACCCCGCATGGAGTTCTCTTGCTTGGCCCGACAATCTCCATAGTTAATACAAACGCTGGAATGTATGCACCGGCAGATCCAAATATTGCATAGAAAAACGAAACAACCAAAAATGACCAATATTCCGGTATGAATGCTACAAGAACACCCAATATCAATTGTAGTACACCCGACCAGCAGAATACAGTCTTGCGCCCAACTTTATCTGCTAAGCCTCCTAAAAATACAGCACCCGTAAAAACTCCTAACATGTAAACAGTTTGAGCTAATGCACCTCTCCATCTTTGGTCGCAGACAAGATTCCATTCAATGGACCGAGAAGATGTTCGGTATCGTGAATCGAATACCCATTTTTCACAAGTCACTGTTTCATTGAAATCATTGTACATTAAGCAGCTGTCTAGATTGCCGACAGGTGTTCGAGGTATAGCTGCTAATATTTCTGTAGAATTCCATGCTGCCACTGTTTCATTGGTGTCGACTCCATCAATCCAGCATCTGAAAATTTAATAAAAATTGTCAATTATTTATTAAGTAGGAACTATGATTAAATCAAATTATATTATACGGTAGCTATAATATTTTTTAAGTGAACCTAATAATAATTATTAGCAATTTAGCTTCATTAAATCTACGTACAATATAATATTTACTTATTCTTAAATTTTATATCTTCCTTGTTCATTCTTATCTATCTGGATGGATCTGATGTGAATTCCTTTGAAGTTTATATTAGGTTTTATATAATATATATAGACAGGTATATAATACTTATAGGTACATACTTTAAATTGGCAAGTACGGCTACCTACTAAACTGAACATTCTTTTGTAGTTTTTGAATACCAGTTAGTTTGTACTTTTCATATTATACCTCAACATAATGTTATTTTATAGTATTTTTTTATATTTTTAAAGAGTATTAATAATATAATCTAGACTATTGCACCCTGAACTAAGGCAGAAAAAATAAGTACCTACTTAGTAAAAAATGAGGATAAAAATAAGAAACGTTAAATTGATTTAGAATTTTATTATTCTTAGTGCAAAAATACAAAAAACAAGATTAGCATGTCCGACTATAATTCTACTTATTAACTACCCATGCAATGTACTTTTTCATCCCACCATCTCGGAAAGAGTATTTTTACTCTTCGATATCTGAAGGTAAAAGCCGTTATTATCATCTAGAGGATAAAGTAAATTGAATTTAGAACATCTTGTGCACGTTAGTAAATATCACTCGTCTATGAAGTTTGTGAATTCAAAACATCATTAAAACCTATTTACTTGCCTACCTCTATGGTACCGAATTTCCATACAATCGTTTTTAATTTGTTAAAAACTCACACTCGTAACCTTCTTGGTGTACTTTTTTAATTTGCTTTGCGCGCACCATTTTCTTTCACGTCATATTGTTTAAAATTAAAACCGATTAAAAACAAGAAAATTGAAAATAAGTGAAAACCTTAAAATGAGTGATTCTAGTGACGAAGAAATTAACAGAATTGAATTTAATCTTGTGATTTTTTTGCATTTAGTCATTTCCTCGCTGAGGTGGGATGAAAAGTTACGTGTTGCACTCGAGCGAAAAGATTTTTCACCTCGTGCTCTTTTGATTCCCTCGCTGACGCCCAGGATCCTAATTTTTGAATCACGAGCGGAGCGAGTGATTCAATTTTAGAATCCTTCGCTTGCTCGGTCATCAAAATTGAGCACGCGGTTAAAAACAACTTTTCACTCTTGTTTATCAAATAACTATTAAACGGCAGACTGATAAATTCTTGGTCCTGTGACTCACATAAATAAAATTATATTATGATCGATAAAAAGAAGATATGTTATGTTTTTATCAACGCTCTTTTACATTGCTTAGTTAACTAATAAATTCTATATAACACATAAAAAGTGTTAGTATATAAATATACATTACATGCAAGGTGTCTCATTTTTAATATGAATCTATAAGAATTTTGTAGAAAAAGATCAATCAACTAAGAAAAAGAAGATATAATTATTTAAAAATAGATATACATATAATACATTTTGTAGTTAACAAGTGAATTTCTATTCTTTAAATCCTCAGATACCAGAAACGCGATACTGGGGCTGATTCTGTAGTGCACAATCTCTAAACTAAACTAAAATTAGAGCATTACAAATAATGCTAACCCTTTCTTAATACTCCCTGAGGAAAGGGACAGAACTACATATAAAGCTGCCATTTTAGTTTAGTTTAGAGATTGTGTTACACAGAATCAGCCCCAATGTATTGACATAATTAATACAGTATATAAAATACAGTGGATTTCGGGTATAACGACGATGAAGGGACCACTCTATTTTCGTCGTTATATCCGGAAGTTGTTACAGGCAATGGTAAAGAGATACAGACACGTACACATGTATAGTTTATATTCATTTATTATTGAAAATATTTGCACACATTAACTGGTACATTTAAAAAAATGTGTAATAATAATATGTAGTTTGTTTCAATTTACCTCCGAAACGTACGCGCTTCCCTGCCTACTTAGCTGATATCTATAAACAAAAGGTAAAGGTATCCCATTGAATTATTATGTATAATTCCTCAAAGAGCTCTCCACACTTGCTGACCATATGTGTGGATGTAAACAAAAGATAAGAAATGTTTGTGAAAGAAAGAAATCTTTTGTGTCTTTGGCGGCCGACTCCGGTCGCAATATCTGCATGGGATTTCTAGGAATTTGTTACAAATGATTCATTAAAAACAGTCTCTACACCCGAACTCGGCGTTACATCCAAAGTCGCTATAGCCACATGAATTTTGTACTAAAGTATGCTTTAAATTCAAGGGACTTAAGATTTAACGTCGCTATAGGTAAATGGTCGCTACAACCAAGGTCGTAATAAATGAAATCCACGTATAGGCAGTTTTGTGTGAAAAAATTACCTGCTTGTTTTTATTCAAATGTAAGTACAAATATTGTATTCTTCCTTCAATGGCAGTTGGCTACAATTTATGGTTTAGCCGGTAGATATTAGACAATATTATTGTGTCAGTTTATAACTTCAACAAACTAACGACTAGGTTTTTAGAGGCATGAAATTCCTCCTAAAATTATACCTAATTTAGGAATTAAACTATTCTTAGGAATTTTATAAGTATCTACTTATAGTTGTAGGTAGACATAGTACCTAAAACAGTCTTCTCAACTAAAAATACGATTCCTGTAAACTTCGCTGGTTAAAATATATAAATCAAGATCTTATGTATAACAAAAGGTATTATGAATTAATTACTTAAAATAAATATTATATACTTACTCATTATAATAAAATAATAGATATAATATATAACATTACGATATTTAATATTAAGCTATCTCAATCTCTTCCTATCTTCAAAACTAAATTGAAACAACATTATCTATCATTATAATCTATTTATTCTATATATTTTTACATTGTAATTACCTGTGTTTTTATGTATATAATATTTACTTATTATTATGTCTCAGTACACCCCTCCCGCTTTCTTTTAAGTTTCCTCTGCCCTAAGGTTGCCTGGAAGAGATCGCTATTTTTAAGCGATAAGGCCGCCTGTTGTGCCGTATCCATTTATGTTTGTTTTTTGTCTTTTTATTTCTTTGTGTACAATAAAGTATATTTTACTTTACTTTTACTTTTAATATCTACCTACAGTAAAATATGTTTGCTTAATTAAGCCTAAATAAAACTATTATCCAGTCTAATGTTTAAAATGAAATTTGACTAGACAAAATCTAAACGTTAGTAAAATTTAAAATAATTTTGCTTTGTCAATATTATGATATGATAATAATAAATTCAACAGAAAATTTTAAATAAAAAAATAACAATATAAAAAAAAGATTGCCCTTGCTTTTATAATTGCAATTTTTGATTCATAGGTTGAAGTTACTAGCCGATACGGTTTTTTCATAACGTTTTCATTGGTGGAATTTGAGGAATTCCAGCGGGATCTGTAAAAGCCTATATTATCTATGCAAATGAAGTAGCTTATTAAATATAATAACAACAGATTTTTTCATAATCTTGGAAATACTGGAAAATTCAAGAAGTTTCTTTACAGTTCCAAAACCTTCTAAATAGACGACCAAGGGCAATCTACTGCATCATTACCCTTAAGTTTAGGCACTGGTTTTGTAGAAAGAAGTTCAAATATTATTATTTAAATTCAGTGGGCATTGAAAATAAAACTAAAAGTTTAGCATTCCGTCAACGCAGTCTTGAAATCTAATTTAACTTAAAAACCTAAAAAGGTATCACTTAAACATTGCGAGATTTATGAGATAACCCTGTTTTATTTGTGTTATTAAATTACTCAGGGTACATCCTAGGATATTGTAAGACATAATTTTTTGTTTTTTAGATTCATTTTAATTGACATAGCACAATACAAAACATAATTTGTTTTTTTTTATTATTCAGTCAATTCATTAATTATCTTTAGTTTAATAAGTTCCAGCTTATCCAATCTTGCAATTTTATGCTTGCTTAGTGACGAAATCTATTTAAATAAAAATATGCATCTGTTTTAATGAGTAGTGAAATAAAAAGTACATTTTTGTAAGTGAGAACAGAAGAAATAGGTATCTACCTTGTATCTACCAAATTAACCTCTCTAAACGAAGAACTATCATTTACTTTATATGGCACTAATTATGGCACTTGCATTTAAGATTTCTTTACGGTGATATCTAAAGGTAACATAGTTTCAGGCAGATCAATAGAAGTATCGCTCATTCGCCGACCACTGCAGTTGGTGAAACATGTGTCACCTACACCAAATTTTTCTCCATCTTCAATAGATTGTGGCAAAGTGCGGCCCATAGTCTCGGGTAAAAAGAAAGTAGAAAATCCAGACAAGAGAGCCAAAAATCCAAAAATTATGGTTGGGATTTTCGGGTTCAGTGAATCAAGTAAAGTAATAAGAGGCGTCAAAGCACCAGAGACACTTGCACTCATACTACCCAATCCAACTCCCGAACTTCGTACCACAGTAGGAAATAGTTCAGCCGAATACTTGTAAATTATGGAATATGAGCCGGATATGAAAAGTTTGCCTACCATCACGACGCCTGTGGCTGAGTGAGACCCGTGCGGAAGAGCGACAACCACCAAGCATGAGACTCCGCCCAATAACATCATTACGCTGATTAAAGCTCTATGTCCGACTCGATCCAAATAATACATTATTATAAGATAGCTTGGC
The DNA here is from genome assembly GCA_917051295.2 of Erebia ligea. Taxonomy (NCBI): domain Eukaryota; kingdom Metazoa; phylum Arthropoda; class Insecta; order Lepidoptera; family Nymphalidae; genus Erebia; species Erebia ligea. The sequence continues at coordinate 7,258,346 of OU785232.1, forward strand.
ATCTCAACTACACCCATTAGGAATGTTAAGAAATAAGGATTCCCGTTTAGTTTTCCAGTATTTAATGAGAGTCCATAATATACTACAGAATTAGCAAACCAGCAACCACATATAATTAATGTTTTCTTTAACATATTTGGAGTTTTGAAAAGATCACTTGTTCCTCCAGATTGATCATCAGAATATTTGGCACACGTAACCTTGCACTGGGAGACCAATACTGAAGTTTCTACAGCTTCCGTTGATCCATTCATCTTTAAAGCTTTTTCTATTATAGCTACTGATTCACGAGCCCGACCTTGTGACCAAAGCCATCTAGGCGATTCATCCATTAAAAACCAATGCGGTAACAGTATGGTAGCATGTGCAGCATAAATGATTTGCAAATAAAATCTGTTGTCAATGAGATATCCCCATGCAGCCAAAACCATGATCCCAATTGCGAACATAATTTGGAAAGTTACTCCGCATAATGTACGTCGTCTGGGCCCTACCAGTTCCATCGTGAGTACGAAGCCAGCCATATATGACCCGGAGCCAAAAATACCATAAAAGAATCTTAGTGCAATAAATGTATAGTAATCAGTTGCAAAGGCCACGGATGCCCCAAAAATAAGTTGTAGAATGCCAGACCAAATAAAGACAGGTTTTCTTCCAAGCCTATCACATAACCGGCCAAGCACAATGGAGCCTACAACAACGCCAAACATATATGTTGTTTGGGCAGCGGCTCCCATCCATCGTCGGCTGCATACAAAGCCCCATTCGATTCCTCTTGATGATGTGAAATAATTAGTGTTATAGGCCCAGGATTCACAATCTACTAAAGTACTATTTTCTCCATACATCTTACAAGAGTCTATCTTTCCATGTACGTCTATAGGAATCGCTTTAGTTACTAATTCGGAATTCCAAGGCTCCGTGTGGTTGAGGCTATCTACTCCTTCTATTGCGCACCTGAAATACAAAAGCAAAACACATTATTATTTATTACAAATTCAAAAGTTAATTCTTTGTTATTATTTTGGCTTTATCTCACAAAATATCATGTTTTCTTAATTTTTATGTGTTCATTTTCTTTACTACGGTACTTTGGGGATTTACCTACTGCTAGAATCGTCTCAATTCTGCACTACAAAATAAATTAACTCTTCCTAAGCACTATATTATGCATGAAACCTATGATAGATAAATTAATATTCTCGTAATGTTAAAAGAAAACCACGTTCTATGGAACGAACGTAAAACCACACCATAAAATCATTTGAGATCAGTAAAAAATAGCATGCAGCACTCCAAAATATAAAAACTGGGTTAATTCCATTTCCATGCCTCATGAGAGCTTATGGTTGAAATGTGCACCATTATATTACAAACCATTTATGTATAACATAGGTAACTATATGTCCCCAATTTTTTTGTGAAATTTTGTTTTTGGAATGCAGAAGCAAGTTGGTTTAAAAGCTGTTGGCTATATCCTGAATCCAGAATATATGCATTGTATGAATAGTATAAATGTACTCACTTTTAATTTAGCAGTCAGCACCATAATATCACTTGGTTTAAAACCTGAGACCCAAAAAGCATATTAATATTCACTGTACTATTTAAAACAACCCACAATATACTTTAGTTAAAAGCGAATTATGACAAAACTGTAAAATAATAGTATTCTATGTATTTGATATGTCAATTAATTACTGTTCTTGGCCTGGTTAGAACAGTTTTAGTAAAACAATGACCAACAAAATTATCAAATAGTTTATTTAGGTACAGTTTTTTAAAAATAATCAACAAACATCGTTTCATAATAAAATATGAACTTAACTACACGTTAAAAATAATTGAAAACCAATTACAATTACAAACAAATTAATTTCGCTCTAAAGTTAATTACAGAAATAAATAGATTTTTCAAACGTTTTTAGGTAAAATAATTATACCTTTCAATCAACAACTAATAAATACTCACGGGTATATCTACGATTCTACGAAAATTTATGTTCAGGTTATTGAAACAATTAGTTAACTCAAATGATTAATTTAGACTTTTCTCGCAATTTTGCTGTGCTTCTGTAAATCTGTAATCTTTTTGTTTCTGGTTTAATTTTATAGTATCACTTTTATTATTAATTGTATCAGTAATGTTATTTAGACGAGGTTTTTTAAATAAATTTCTTACAATATTATATATTTAATATTTAAAAAAGATACCAAATCTGCAAAAAATATCTAAAGACAAGAAAGCAGAATTAGCAGGTTATTCAAACAATTAACTCAAATTATTAATTATACTTTTCTCGCAATTTTGCTGTGCTTCTGTAAATCTGTAATCTTATTGTTTCTGGTTTATTTTTGTAGTATCACTTTTATTATTAAGCAAGTATTTTATTTTAAAGCAAGTAAGTATAAATGTAATTTAGAAATCAATAATCATGGTTACGTTTTTAGTTGTTTCTCACATTAAAAAAGATTTAAGTACCTATTAAATAACAATGAACAGTATCGCATTGCCATCCAAATATAAATTTAATTAGTTGCGATATTTGAAAAGGAAATATAAAATAAAGCATTCATAACCTCTTCATGCGCATGCATTTCTTTCAACGTGTGGAATGTTGTCTGGAAAATTATATCAAAGCAAAAATACCACACACATCCGAAAACCACCTTTACCCTTTTAACCTTTTTCAATATTATAAGCGTTATGTAAAAACAACAATTAGAAATAACATACTATATTGTAAAATAATAATAATAACGTAGGAACTAAAAGTTTATCAAGTTACAAACAAAATATTTAAGGTGCAAAATACTATAAAATATAAAGAGACGCTATTATATGTAGGTATATTATAATATAAGTAGATTCCAAAATATACATATAAAAACAAAAACATTTGCTCTATTAGTACCTATCCGACTTATTTAATTAACCAATTTTAATACTTTGCCTTTATTTTCAAATCAAAAAGCGACAATTTTAAAACGTGTTCTTGGCACTAAGCCAGATTTAAAGCTGCTGAAAGAGCTCTTTTTATAAGGGGGTCATTCTGCATTGATTAAGAAATTGCAAATTTTTCACAACCGTGGTCATACAAGATATATGCACCTATATTGAAGGTATATGCGTTTATTAAAAATATATATTAATAAAGGTCATTGCTGCCAGACAGCCAGATTTAGATAACACGACTTAAGTTTTTTATTTAATTAATATATTGATAAGTAACTAGTTGATAGTAGGTATCCATGCACAATATTGATTAATTTGAATTTACTTAAGTATATTTCATCATGTGCCTTAATTGATGTTCGAAGTAACACAAACTGTTCCCATACTAGTTACCAAATACAATTTGTTCAAATCAGGCATAGACCAGGCAAAATTATAAGCTCATTATAAATTAAAACACTACACATATTTTGCCTTAAATGTGTTACCTGTACCCGGTACCTACCGACTTTAATCTGTGGGTTTGTACTAATTTACGTGTTAAATTCAGTACTGCAAGAGGAATCTATATCCGTTCTTTATTAGGTTTTTTAAACTATAATAAATACCATATTTACCAATACAACCTATTAATAGAATCTATACCGAATAATTATGTAACAACTTTATATCAACATAAAAAGTCGTAAAGTAAGTAGTTTACAACTCTTAAATCCAGTCTAATTCAGTCTTAATTTAGAACATATAATATAGTTTTGTCTGTCGCCATGGCGCAACCGTGATATGGGGTAAGTATTTATAAATAAATCCCAGCGTTCGTTAGCTTTATGACCTATATATAAATGGCAATTGAAACCAAAAATAGTGATTTTGTTTTGACAATCTGTCATGATGGTGACCGATGAAATAGCATAATTAAGTTTCAGATGTTTCGATATTTTTTTTGCGTTATCGATTTTTTTGCATTATCAATTAAAACTAAGTACCTTCCAATAATCTGAACCTTTATTTGTTCAAGGATTGTCAAAAAAGATAAAAAAATTAAAACGTTATTTGCGATCGTTATATTGAACCCATTAAAGAATCAATTAGGTAAGTATTTTTTTGGCTTTTATTAAAATTAATGGAAAGTATTTACTTACAAAATATGTAATCAAAAGTGTTCTTTTTCTAGTTCACGCCATCGACATCAATTAGTTAACCTTTATATTTCGAACTACCTCATTCGATCGGCTTCAACCTAGTACTTGGTAGGTGTGATTTAAAGTAAAAATCTCATGTGGTAGGTACCTATGTTCCGGAACTGCAGCCACCGTCACCAGGGAAAGCATGTGAAGGCCAGCCGTCATTGCAGCTAGGATATGTAGGAAGAACTGGAAACCTTGATATCGCCCGAAATCCCCTGAAATTAGATAAAAACATTTTTTTAATGATTTCTTATGTAAATGATTTTTTATATATCTATATAATGGTTTTCTATTGTTTTAATAGGGCTTTGTTTATGGTTTTCTTGCTGCAATTTTGATTAATATTTCATATTTGATACTAACATTATAAATGCGAAAGTGTGTTTGTTTGTTGGTTCGTTGGTTTGTTGGTTTGTCTTTCAATCACGCCGCAACAGAGCAACGACGACCTCCGTGGCGCAGTGTTGAGCGCTGTTGCCTTAACGTGCGGAGGTCCCGGGTTCGATCCCCGGCAGGGTTTGGAAATTTATAATTTCTGAATTTCCCTGGTCTGGCCTGGTGGGAGGCTTCGGCCGTGGCTAGTTACCAGTACCACCCTACCGGCAAAGACGTGCCGCCAAGCGATTTAGCGTTTAAAATTAAAACCGATTTATTGTTTAAAATTAAAACCGATTAAAAACAAGAAAATTGAAAATAAGTGAAAAACCTAAAATGAGTGATTCTAGTGACGAAGAAATTAACAGAATTGAATTTAATCTTGTGATTTTTTTTTGTATTTAGTCATTTCCTCGCTGAGGTGGGATGAAAAGTTACCTTGTGATTTTTTTTGCATTTAGTCATTTCCTCGCTGAGGTGGGATGAAAAGTTACGTGTTGCACTCGAGTGAAAAGATTTTTCACCTCGTGCTCTTTTGATTCCCTCGCTGACGCTCAGGATTCTAATTTTTGAATCCTTCGCTTGCTCGGTCATCAAAATTGAGCACGCGGCTAAAAAACAACTTTTCACTCTTGTATAACAAATAACTATTATTGTATACCATTAAAAGAAATACAAACACAAAAACAATCTTATTGTATATTTTACTTTACTTTACTTTTACATTACATAGCAATTAGGTAGGTAATATAACAGCTTAGCTATTAAATAAGATAAAATCCAAATAAAACGAAATTCTTAAATCGGTCATCCTTATCGATTTTAACAAAGGGATATACTTAGGTATACCTACCTATCAAGAGTGATTTTTCTATTGAATGCCATATTTATTAATTTGTTATTCTAATTATATTTGTAAAGTTAAAATGCCACTACAATTCTTTTCATCTAATTGGTAAACTCCAAATTACAATACTCTTTCGAAAGAGTGCCCCAGTAATTAGGTGTAAAATAGGCGATCATAAAAGTGAGAATTTCGAGTAGTATTATCAAGTTTTTACGTCATATATTTATAATATGATTAGTTGCGTACCAATTTTATATCAGCGGGCACACAAGATGATAATTTTATTATTTACTAAGTAGATGACGCCCGCGACTTCGTTCGCGTGGACTAAGTTTTTTCGATTCCCGCGGGAACACCTCAATTTTCCGACCTATGTCCTTCCCCGGGATAAAACCTATCTCTGTACCAAATTTCATCAAAATCGGTTGAACAGGTGGGCCGTGAAAGCGTATCAGACAGACAGACAGACACACTTTCGCATTTATAATATTAGTATGGATATCTCTACAGTGATGAATTATTGATGATAGTGAGGTTCACGTGACCTTGGAATATTATGAATTATTAATATACCTAGTTGTCTTTTCCGCTTGTAAATTAATCTGACAACATTTGACGCATTCTTTACCTTACAATAATTTAAAGTTTAGGTAATATAACACTGGGTTGTTCGAAACAAATTCGAAAATTAAAGTGGATTTGAATCTAATTTATTATTGTTTCATATATTTTAGAAACTAATAATCATAAAAAATGTTTGGAGTTTGTTGAAATTAATTTAATCGTCACTAAAAAATTAAAAAGTTTCTTTCGAAGTTCTTCGAAGCATTAAGCTAGGTTATCAAACTAATTGTTGCCCTGGATGATCAAATGAGTCCTTGCATGTAATCTAATAACGTTGCCTCGGTTAAACTTAAGTAGGAACTATGAACTTATCTCTAATATTGTTTACAGGAAGGTTACATAATATGAACCTTGAACGGAATCTAACAATCTGAAGGTTATTTACATGAAACAATATTTATTTGTTTAATTTTCGTTATCACAAATACTTTGAAAAAAACGGTCAAGTGCGAGTCGGACTCGCGCATTAAGGGGGCTTGTATGGCCACCATACAATATAAATAATTTTAGTAAATAACAAGAAAGATGTCATAACACTTAATCAGCTGTGAAATAACTGGCTTACTTATGGCGCTAAGCTGGTAGCGCCAGACAAACAATACGACACCCTTTGAGTACGTAAACCTAATTTCGAATTTTCGGATTTTTCCCTATACTTGTGCTATGAGACCTTGCTTCTTGCCAAATTTCATAATTCTTGGTCAACGGGTACTACCCATAAGGTTTTGATTTATTGGCGAGTGTCAAAATATGCAGCATAAACGGCCGTATCTTTTGATTTCGTTGACTTAGTTAGAAGCTTAATTTTTTACAGCTCCAAAGGACCGTAGACCTGTATTCTATATTAATTTCACCTTGATACCTCCATGCTGTGCCTCCATGCGTTCGCGCGAAAAAGGTGGTTGACAGACAGACAGACGTACAACGGATCCTATAATGGTTCCTTTTTTCCTCTTGAGGTACGGAACCCTAAAAATAATAACAGTTTTTTTCGTAATTAATAATTAACAGAAGAGATTGTGGGCCGTATTACGGATACATCATCACGGCACGTCATAAGAATTTGGCTCATCGAAGGTACTATATTGAGCAGCTACTTTGAGCTAGTAAACAGTTATTCCCGCTGCGGAGAATCCCACACGATCCCGTCATATTTACGTGCGGTTCCAATCCAGCAAAATTCATGCGGGAATCCGGTATAGCATAATCCATACTTCCATACTAATATTATTATAAATGCGGAAGTGTGTCTGTCTATCTGTCTGTCTGTCTGTCTGTCTGCTACGCTTTCCCGGCCCATCTTTTCAACCGATTTTGCTGAAATTTGGTATAGAGGTAGGTTATATCCCGGGTAAGGACATATAGGCTACTTTTTATCCCGGAAAATTAAGGAGTTCCCGCGGGAATCAAAAAACCTTAGTCCACGCGGGCGAAGTCGCGGGCATCATCTAGTCCCACTATATCTACGAGTAGGCATACCAATTCCTAGGTATGCCTAGGTAAACTATCATTTGTTGAAAAACACGGTGCAATTTGAGTGGAATTTCGTCAGTTTAAAGTTATAATTATTATCATTAACATTTTTAAAGTAAAGGGCCAATTATTGATAACTACCTTTTTTTGTATTTCATAAAACATTCTTCATGATCAGATTAACACAGTTGAAAACCTTGACCAAAATATGGCAACAATTAATATATAAGAGACGTTGTTATAACTTAACCTGGCTAATTCATTACCAATCACCCTAATTTTTTTTTTGTGCATGCTAATATTCTTAATATTGGCATAGCCAAAAAAAATCGCCTGCGCACACATACTACCATCCTGTATCTAGGTATACTAATATTATAAAGAGGTAAAGTTTGTGAGGTTGTAGCCTGTAGGGGGTAATCTCTGGATCTACTGAACCGATTTTGAAAATTCTGCTACCAATATACACAATAGAATGGTTCTGTGAAGCTAATACACAAACTTGGAATTTAGAAGGTGGGTCTTCTATGGCGTAGGCATCAGCTAAGAAACGGTTTTGAGAAAATTCACCCCTAAGGAGGTGAAGTGGGGGTTGGAAGGTTGTGTGAACAGAAAGTCCTGTTTTTGGAGTGAGAGCCATGAAAATCGTCATTTCGGTTATTAGTAGGTATTATAATATAATATATGTATATAATAAGATGGCTTCTTTTATGATCGTGTCCAAATATTTAGGTAGGTATGTTTCCGCCCAGTCTGGCTTTTGTAAAACTTATTGTCAGGGTTGACATACCTACCTACTGTAACGAATTCGTTTTATATAAGTTTAATATTCAATTTTATTATACCTTATTCTTTTGAACATAAACTTGTCCTGGTTTTTTATTTTGGTTATGTCCGGCTATTTCAAAAAGGTATTGTCTGGTTATATTACAATACAGCACCGATTCCGGCTTTTGTATTTTGGGGCCTGGCAACCGGCCGCGGCAAAGAAGTCACGATTACCTATCATAAATATCATAATAAGAGGTCTATAGCTGCTATAGCTGATAAGGTGATAACGTGATAAGTAAACATATTGGACAATCAACAACGCGTGAGTATGAGCGATGTGATAATAGTAGTACATTGTTGCGCAATTGACTGATTACAACTTTTTATCTATCAGGCTAATCAGTGATCACTTTCTCACTTGCTTTCTCGTATATTCTTCATATTATTTACATATAAATAGGTATCTATTTTAATAGGTGCCTATTAAAATAATTTCTTTTTTCTTTTCCTAGGTCTTTGAATACAATCTGCATCTATCTACGCATATATACATATTATACCGTATAGGCACGTATAGTATCTAGATAGGAACTTTAATATAATATTATTATGTAACGGTCTCCGTTAGTTAAATTACATGTTATCAGATAAGACGCTTGAAGTGTAACCCGACCTTGAGGATGCAGCATAGATCGTTCACTTTGGTAATGAAAGATTGTGTTTGATGAACTAGTAGGTTCATCTATTAGATAGATAGCTCGTGAAAATCGGTCTGAAATCGATTGCTACTGTCGAAAATTTCATAACAAGCCTACAATTATGATGACCGAGGTCAAAATGTTATGTTACTCGTATGTTGGCGTTTTCATAGAGTCCTCCCTTATAGGTAAATACATAAGTTTTAACCTCATTTATTTATTTTTATTGCAAACAAAAAAAACGTAGATATAAAGTAGATATAAAGGAAAGAACGTAAAAGGCTAATTGATGCCAGGAGCATTGTGTAGGTAATAATTAGTAGGTAGGTACACTACAACTTTTGCAATGCATGACAAGAATTGCTTATTTGAGGCTGTGTGGTAACATAACTGGAACTTTACAGTCAGCTATGTGATATGTCATATGTGTGACTTTGTAGAGTACCTACTCTTTTTGTAGGTAGGTAAGTAGTCAGTCAAAAACTACAAAAACAATTTAGTTATATATTATTTTTCATTATTTGAAAAAGAAAATGATGATAATGTCACACTTACAATGCTAGGAGATAGTGGCTATTTTAAAAAAGTTCGGATGACATGGAAATGTTTCTTCAAGGATAATTACAATTGTGACGTCGTTATTAACGCTGGCATTATGCCAGTGGTAAACATTCCTATTTTGTTTGCACATGAACCAGATGTCGCTGTAAACGTAAGAATAGGTTTGTAATACTTACAAGGAATTAATGGTTAAGTAATTTATTTATGCAGCTGTTAACTGTTCTGTTTTTCTATTATTTTTACATTTTTAGGGTTCCGTAGCCAAATTTGGCAAAAACGGAACCCTTATAGATTCGTCATGTCTGTCTGTCTGTCTGTCTGTCCGTCCGTATGTCACAGCCACTTTTTTCCGAAACTATAAGAACTATACTGTTGAAACTTGGTAAGTAGATGTATTCTGTGAACCGCATTAAGATTTTCACACAAAAATAGAAAAAAAAAACAATAAATTTTGGGGGTCCCGATACTTAGAACTGAAACTCAAAAAATTTTTTTTCATCAAACCCATACGTGTGGGGTATCTATGGATAGGTCTTCAAAAATGATATTGAGGTTTCTAATATCATTTTTTTCTAAACTGAATAGCTTGCGCGAGAGACACTTCCAAAGTGGTAAAATGTTGGTCCCCCCCCCCCCCCCCCCCCCGTAACTTCTAAAATAAGAGAATAATAAAACTAAAAAAAATATATGATGTACATTACCATGCAAACTTCCACCGAAAATTGGTTTGAACGAGATCTAGTAAGTAGTTTTTTTTTAATAATTTAAAACTTACTACAGGTTTGTACGGAACCCTCGGTGCGCGAGTCCGACTCGCACTTGGCCGGTTTTTATTTATATTTTTACTCGAAAGATTCAGTTGGTTCCACACTTACCCTTTTAATTTCAATTTGTTGCACAGCTGACGTTGATCATCCTTAGCAAATTATAATCTCCTGTAAACACTTTCTCGTTTCCATCCTGTACCTACTTATTCGATTCTAAGTAATTCTATTATGAAGGATTTAATTAGGTTTACTTCTTGTAAGCCGATCCTAATTAAACTTTCACAAAGGAATTTCGTTACCACTTCCTAGTTCCTACTTCCTACCTATTTGAGCTTCGGATTTTAACGCCTTAATTCTGATGATGCCAGTACTTTTAGTTTTTACAGGCTACCTAACAACACCTCGACAACAGCTGTTGATCTGCTGATTTTGAAATAATGTTGTGGGTACAAGGGTTAAGTTGTAACTAACATACAGTAAAAATATTTAATTTTTCTCTTTGCTATTAACTTATCGAATTATATCCAAATAATTTAATACATTTCGCTTTTCTAACTTTGAAATTCCTTCCGCAAAAAATATTTTTCATGATTTTCAAAAGTCATCGTCTTTAATTCCTGGGATACCTATGCGCTTTTAATTTTTGATCAATTGTTAAAACTACTAGTCAGTCCGATAAATATGGTGGATGGTCACAGATATCAAAGCCAGCATTGCAGATTGCCTTGAGCGCTACTTTCGATCGATGAGCACTATGAGCTATCGTGAAAAAACAGAACCAATGTTTGAACCACAGGTTTGAACCGACAACAGTTTTCCACGACGTTTCTCTTTAATCGTTTCACGCACTTTGAGGATTAAATCTGCATAATAGATTCTAGTAATCGTCTTTCCTTTCGGCAAGTAATCGACAAATAGGATTCCAACAATATCCCAGAACACTGATGACTTATAGGCCATAACATAAGGCCTAACTTTGTGCAGTGGAAGGAGGAACTCGAAATTTCTTCACGTACTTACTAAGTCTTTTCGAAGACATGCTTAGTCCCTTATGAATCAAAATAGTGGTATACCTATTCGGCCTCATGGATGAGTGTTTCAATGATGCTTTTTATTTTCATTCGTTTCAAACTCTGAATAAGCAGTAAGCTAGACTATACCTCATACCTATATCAGCTGTGGTTTCATGAATGAAAAGTGTCAATTTACTTTATTTTAAATACGTATGACGTAGGTAGGTATATTGTATACTTACATATCATTAATGGCTAGAGGGCAGAGGTATACCTACCTGTAGGTATATTGATTTACATGACTTTCTTGCATTGTGATCACTGAATATTATATTCAATGATTGTGATGAAGCTATGTAGGTACCTATTTAGGCCTAAAGTCAATGTTCTCTATTTTTAATATTTTACTTAGACTAATAAGCAGTAAGCACCTACCTAATTATTAGATAATTACGTGGATTAGGTAATATAGGTAATCGAATTAAGCTGAATATGGTTCACTTGCACAAGAACTCTTAAATTGATTTAGTTAAATTAATGCTGTCACTTTTTAACAACCGCATTGCCGCAATATGCTCGTGGCAAAAAGTGACAACTGACAGCATTACAAAATTTAACTAAATTAGTCTATCAGATGTCCTTGTGCAAGCGGAGCTATAAATCAAAAGTTATGAATTTTTAAGGAAAAAGACTGCTTACGAGAATAAGTACCATGTAAGTAGTTAGGTAGTGAATAGTGATACCTGGGTGCAGGTGCTTTACCTTTTATTTAACACTGAATCGGCTAAGTCCTTACACCTGCCTATAACTACTAGCAAGTAGCTAGTAACTTAGTAAGTACATAAACATTCCGAAAGTAGAAAGGTCAGTTGAAAGGGTTAACGCATTGATTGTGTAAGAAATAACAATTAAACATACCTACATTAATGTAAGTAGGTAATGCCTACTACAAACCGAAACTTATAAAGCTGCATTCTGTCATATGCAGCTAAGGAGGTAATACCTAGATATCTACGCACTTTATACAGGATTAATTTTAAAATACTATAAACATTCCAAAGGTAACTTCTCCACGTACCTAATATGTACATTTTTTTTTTCTAAAACTTAATTTATTCACTGTATGTCTAGGTCTAAAGAGTGTCTAGACTCTAGAGTTAAAGAGTGTCTAGACTCTAGAGTCTAGACACCCTTCAGCTCCGTATTTTCAGTAAGAACAGCGTAAAAGTTACCTAGACTTAACAGAAGTTACCTTTAAAAGGTTATTAGTATTTTAAAATTAACCATTCCTCTAATAGGTACCTACCAACAATTGACTCTGTCAACCTCTAAGTATATTTAAAGCTTTTTAGTATAAATAGGTATAGGTAGGCAAAGTCGGTAACAAAAGCTCATCATAGGCAATGACCCGCCAAAATGCGCAGTGAGTAGCATAATAATATATAATTATTGAGGACGCTCTTTTTAGACAGATAAATAATTTGGAGCAGAAGCCGTTATTATGTAGGTAGGTTAAATAATAAATATCATAACCTACTTAGGGGTCATCCATAATGTACGTCACACTTTAAAGGGGGGAGGGGGTCGACGAAGTGTGACAAGGGGTGGGTGGGGTTCTAAGTTTCGTGACGTCACATTTCAAAATCTTATACATCTGTGTTAAAATGCCAAATTTGAACTGTTAAGGAAAAACTTAAAAATATTTCCAAGTTTTGTTAATTTTTTCAAATGTTTGATTTGATGTTGATTATATTAAAAAATAATTTTAATGGACATAAAGCTAATTTCAGAAGTGCTGTTTAAGGGCTGATTTTTCAATCGTCAGATAAAGTTTATCGGAGGAATAAATTTGACGTTTTGACAGGTTTTGTATTGAAAATATGCCAAAACGTCAAATTTATTCCTGCGATAAAATTTATCTGACGATTGAAAAATTAGCCCTTAATTTAATAATTTATTGATGTACAATTGTAAGATATGTGACGTCACACTTTGGCGGGGCTGGGGGCCCTCGGATTCGGATTTATCAAAGACAAGAAAAGCTGATTTTAATATATTGATGACACTATTGATGGTCTGGAATTACCATTAGGTAGGTACAACGGAAAGCACTGTTTCGGTAATTGGTAAATCTTACCATAAAAACTTGGTAGTCGCTGGAATCTGGGCACAAGTTGCCTAGCAAGGATAGGCTAGCAAGGTTCCAACTTGAGGCAGATTCCAAACTTCAGTATAAAATTCAAAATATTGTGACATAATATCAGGAAGATTAATCTTATCATCAATATCCGCCACCAGCCCACCACGAATGGAAATGGATTCAACGGCCTATAAAGAACTACTCAGGTATACCGTATAAGTTCGGTTTAGCATAACATAATACATGCCTTACATATTTTATTATTTTGTTCTAACTAGTTATTTTGTAAAATAGGTATCCATACTAATATTATAAATTCGAAAGTGTGTCTGTCAGTCCGTCTGCCTGTCTGCTACGCTTTCACGGCCCATCTGTTCAACCGATTTTGATGAAATTTGGCACAGGGATAAGTTGTATCCTGGGGAAGGATATAGGCTAATTTCATCCCGGAAAATTCAAGAGTTACTGCGGGAATCAAAAACCTTTATCCACGCGGACGAAGTAGCGGGCAACCTTGTGTTAATATAAATATTATAAGTTTATTATAATATGTATCTAGGCATAGATATCGCTATTCGAAGCGTGCAATAAACATAATTTTAGCACGGGTGTTACTGATAAGAGTCCACAATATGACCTCATATTACAGATTATTGTGTTAAGTGTACCTACCTACACTTGTGTGGTTAAAGTTAACTCAATCAACCAAATAAATAATAGGGATTTATATTTAAAACACATAATTAGTATACTAATAAATATTAGTAATATTTTGTATAATAAATACATTGTTTTATGTAATAAGTAAATTGTTGATAAAAATTGAAAAATAACAATTTTCTAATTTTTCCAACCGGTTACATCTCTTCTGAGGCCTTTCCAAAATAGTTCCAAAAAAGGAAAAGAATCTCAGATTTGTTATGCAATGTTCATGTTCAAGTAGGAAAAACTTATTAATTAACTAATGCATAATTAATAGAAAAATCGCGATAAAAAAATTTTGACGGCGGATTATTGTTCATTCATCTATCCAGTAGATGCTTAAATTTTTTGAATTCTTAATTTTCATATTTAATGTTTAAATAGTATTTATTCATTAAAGGTCCAACGTGGGCAAAGCTTACCTACGCAAGCCAGAGTCCTCCTTTTTAGCCGTATTTTCAACCCTCTGGGAAATTATAAATATTGGTCCTACAGTTCCGGGAGCTAAATTTTTTTTTAGGTCTTCTTTTTGAAACTTTCTCAAATTTGAAAAATATCAAACAGTTTTAGAGATATTTGCAAGAAACCAAACCCCATTATTTTTTTCAGTAAATTGTTAATAACTTTTGCAATTTTTGCAAGCGGGTCTTGAATTTTGTTCGAATATGATCTTCACGCTTGTGTTCACGCTATTCCGAATCGAATGATACCTCGTTCATATTTTTCGGAGGCGGAGAAAAAAGTTTGACCGAAAAAACACTTGTTGACTAGGCTACGTAGCTCGGTCAATTTAATAACGTTTATATATTAAATATAGAGTCAAACCCGTATGAAAATCTATACTATAGTAGTATCTCATATTAGCCCGAATAGACTGACAAACTCGACGTTGGGACTTTCTCTTAAAAAAAACCGGCCAAGTGCGAGTCGGACTCGCGCACCGAGGGTTCCGTACAAACCTGTAGTAAGTTTTAAATTATTAAAAAAAAACTACTTACTAGATCTCGTTCAAACCAATTTTCGGTGGAAGTTTGCATGATAATGTACATCATATATTTTTTTTAGTTTTATCATTCTCTTATTTTAGAAGTTACAGGGGGGGGGACACACATTTTACCACTTTGGAAGTGTCTCTCGTGCAAACTATTCAGTTTAGAAAAAAATGATATTAGAAACCTCAATATCATTTTTGGAGACCTATCCATAGATACCCCACACGTATGAGTTTGATGAAAAAATTTTTTTTGAGTTTCAGTTCTAAGTATGGGGGCCCCCAAAATTTATTGTTTTTTTCTAGTTTTGTGTGAAAATCTTAATGCGGTTTACAGAATACATCTACTTACCAAGTTTCAACAGTATAGTTCTTATAGTTTCGGAAAAAAGTGGCTGTGACATACGGACGGACACACAGACAGACAGACAGACAGACAGACAGACAGACAGACAGACAGACATGACGAATCTATAAGGGTTCCGTTTTTGCCAAATTTGGCTACGGAACCCTAAAAAGATACGCGCCGAATTGAGAATCTCCTCCTTTTTTGGAAGTCGGTTAAAAATTAGTGATGACGAAGAGATTCATGAAAACTGATACTAGACCTACGTAGTCCGATGTATGTTTACAATGTAATAGGACACCCCGCGGAAACCAAGACTAATCTGACATTAAACTCCTACCTCCCGACCTATAACATTTTTAACGGCTACTTAAATAAACAAGAGGTTATTTTAAGGAAAGATCAATACTTTTGTAGGCGTTTATCATAATTAAGGAAACGTATAAAATTATCATGAAAAACAGGCTATATACGTTAACGCTGGTTGGCTCTTGATCAAAAAAAAATATTGGCAAGCTGAGTAGGTAGTAAATTATTTGGTTTATTCATTACAAAGTTGCAATACGCAAAACGTATTAAAAAGCTGTTTTACAGTTAGTTTCGTGAACGGGTCTAGCTATAAATTATGCAATATGTACCTAAGAAGTAAGGTTGAGTAAGGACATATTTTGAAGATTCTTTTTAAATGATGTTAGACCAATAACCTCGTTGTATATAGACAATCCTCTAACACACACTGTTAATTCGTAGTTACGTGAATTGCGTGCTTTTGAAACAATTTAACTAACGTTATATAACTTAGCTAACTGGTGCAGGTGAAGGAATACATCCATCGTGAGGAAACCTGCCCTGCCTGCATGCCTTTCGAGATTTCTTCATAATGTTCTCAAAAGATGTGTGAACTTGTGAAGTCTGCATATCCACACTTGGGCAGCGTGGACGGCTATGGCCTAGGTATGACTTATGACCAACACTCTTCTTATTCTGAGAGGAGTTTCGTGCTTAGTAGTTTGCCGGCAATGGGTTAAGATGAATGATGATGATGATTGATGAAACTATGTTAAGCGTGACTTATATTTCATGTTTTTTGACCGTTTGACTGTAGAGTAGGTAATTAAGTTGATGATAATTTAAGGCTCCAAAGTATTAAATTATCTATTTCACTAAATATTAGACCTGATTGTGTAACCTTCTTCTACCAATTACCGTCCGTCACACCGAACTGAAGTAAATAGGTGGTTTTAAGACAAACAAAAGTAAGTAAACACTAACTATTAATAGCTCTAAGACTAAACGGATGTTTTGTTATGCTAAAACTCTTGACATCACAGTATCACTAGGTTCTCTTGAACAATAATTAACACAGTTATAACACATTGCTGTTTAAACTTCGACATAGTAATGGTTATGGTCAACTAGATCGTTAAAAGATAAAGGTTCCAATATCATCATCATTCATCTCTCATCATTCATCCGTTTTCACCTTTGGGAATAAGAAAACTGAAGGGTGCTTTTCCACCAGAAAAACTAAAACTTCTTAATAAAATGCAATTGCCGAATTTGTTGCTGGCTTCACGGTATAGAAAATAGGAATGACAATCCGAACGAGTGGTAATTTCAAAAGCACTTGTAAAAAAAAATCGAATTTAGAATTAAGAGCTGATGTACCTAGTAACCTACCTAAAAGGTAACCGAGTGGTTCACGAGGAAAAAATCTGCCAATAGGATAACGTCATTTTCCTAGCATCACTCAACAGTCAGCACAGCTCTGGTGGAAAAGGGCTTGGCGATGCGAGGTCTTTCGCACACACAGTAAAACGAGTGAGAGACGTATGCTAAGGACATGAGAGACAGAGATGAGTACGAGAGATGCGAGTGAGGTGGTGTGAGCGAGCTACTAGACTCAGTCAATAACTTACCGCAAAGATAGGTTAGAGGTTTGTTACACGGCGTGTGTTATTATAGACATAGTCGTGTATAACAGTAAATGGAAATTAGACATGACTCAGTAAGAAGAGAATACGTTTAACAATCCTACTGCTTGAAAATAATCCGCTACGCATCCTCGCACCGCTCAGCGCTCAGGGGGCTTAGGTACAAAGCAGTATTTTTTTAATATACCTGACGCTCTTGTTTTTAAAATCATACTAATATTATAAATGCGAAAGTGTGTTTGTTTGTTGGTTTGTGCTTCAATCACGCCGCAACGGAGCAACCGATCGACGTGATTTTTGGCATGGGTATAGTTGAGGACCTGGAAAGTGACATAGGCTAAATTAAATCACGCGGACGAAGTCGCGGGTATCAGCTAGTTATATTATAATCCTCATTTTAGGGACGTCAAGGTATGTCATATAAATCTCACATTTTAAAATAATACTGCTTGGGCGATGGTAGAATGCCAACAGCTTCCTCGCACAGTTTTGGACGTTTCAACTTTCACAGCTCCGCAATGCCTCCTCAGTCCTCGCGTCGTTCATTTTGCTCGCACATGCGGTTGAAACTTACCTTAACTTGCCTTTTATGTAACTACATAATCTGTCTCTAAATGCCGCACTCAGAGTCTCTTAATCATTACTTAAGGAACTCCTTAGTATAGATTTCAATACAAAATGTGTTACTAAATAAATCCTTAAGTAATGATTAGTGACCTGATGATTAGACCTGAGTGCGGCAGTCAGTCCTAAGGTGCCCTAAGGTAACCGCAATATTAATATTGCTAATATGAGTTTACTCACGATTCAATTGATTGATCCTCTAGTGATCTACTTACTAGATTTATGTAATTAAATGTAAAGTCCTATTGTCTTCATGCGCCTTGCGTGGTCACGTATAGATAGGCGCCTGGGATTTCATTGAAAAGTACGATAATGCCTATTATCTTCTTATTTTGTTGTGTTGCATTAGTCCCACACCAGCAATGCCTATTATTCCGGTTCTTGTATCTTTATCTTTAATAATTAATAAATATATATGACATCGATTGTAGGATCGCATCTGCCTTCAAATACAAATACAAAACTTTTTTATTCAAGTAGACTTTGACAAGTGCTTTTGAATGGTCGAGTGAATCTACCACTGGTTCGGAATGCCATTCCAACCGAGAAGAACCAGCAAGAAACTCTTTTGAAGGTTGCTCTTTTGAAAGAATTAATGTACAATTACTTACTCGTACGTCAATGTGTCGAATGACGATACATACCTAAGTACGAGTATAAGAACTGTCCTTAGCTTTGCTGGAGCGAGTCAAATCCATGCTCTTTTATTATTTACATAATCTTCATTATTAGTCTGATTCGAACCGTAGGTATGTATTGTCGTCAAGCGCAAGCCTGCCTATCTTGCAATAAAAAATAAGCTATTTTCAGGAGCATACCTACTTTTAATGGATTCCTTAAACTTGAACTGAACTTTCAAAGAGCTTCTATCTAAATAGACTAGTGGTTCGCCCCGAACTGAGACCTCGCGGTTTCACAGAGCGCCATCTATTGACATCAGTGTGAAGTTCTGTTAAAAATATCATCATCATTAAAAATTAAATAATTTCGTTTCCTTATAATATTTATCTAATTTTAGTATTTGTTGTTCAAGTACAGGATATAATTCAAATAATTGATCAAGTTTCAGGCTTGAGAGTTCAGAAAATTGAGAGTTCTGAGGTCAACTTTCTGACTCAACGCTCAACGCAGTGGCTGAACAGAGGGATCTCTTCAGCTGCTCACTGAGCGAGTTCATAAAAACGGTTACATTTGTATTAAGTTAAGTTCATAGGATAGGTATCTTTTTATTGTTAATTTAGTCTATTTTATTGTAAATATTTTTTGTAGTATTATGATTTTGTATTTTGTATATTATTATTATTTTTGTAGTATTATGTTGTATTAGTCTATCGCATTAGGTTATACCTGTAAGGATAGATATAAGTTGGAAGATAATAAATAATAATAAATAATAAAACTTTAGACGTTAGAAAATCGCCACTTTGAAAGCCCCCATTTCGTCAATTTTAAGGGAAAAATTCAAAAAAAAATATTTTTGGACTCTATTCCTAATTATCTTTAAAATGATATACTGCAACCCTATGTAACGCTATAAAAAATATTTTACTTCGCATTCGCTTCTATGAGAGCCCCACTGAAATAAAGATTTTTATAACTTTTTAAGCCATATTCGGCGGGAGGCCATCGATTTACATATTATATTTAAATTTGAAGTAATTACGTTCAGCAATTCAGAAGTTATAAGGCTCTGACAGACGGACGGACGGACGGACGGACAAGTGCCAATTCACCCAAGTAGACTCAGAGACCTTCGCTTCGCTCGGTCAATTAAAGGTGACTGACTGACTGACCGATCTATCAACGCACAGCTCTAATGCGGACGAAGTCGCGGGAAAAAGCTAATATTCATGCACAACACGCACATGCAATCAAGGTTAGCCTGTAGATTTATTTGTGATTTTCTTTTTATGGTTATGGAAAAATAAACGTATGCCGACCTGCCTTCGGTGTGAATTGTGAAATGAATATAATAACTAGTGGTTCGCCCCGAACTGAGACCTCGCGGTATCCATAAACTTACAGAGCGCCATCTATGTGAAGTTCTGTTAAAAATAGTGAAGCTCATTAAAAATTAAATAATTTCGTTTCCTTAGAATATTTATCTAATTTTAGTATTTGTTGTTCAAGTACAGGATATAATTCAAATAAGTGATCAAGTTTCAGGCTCAGCCTTTTCTTTTTAAGCACAAACGAATAAGTTTGTACAGAGCGCCATCTATTGACAACATTGTGAAGTTTGTTCAAAATACGTAAGCTCATTAAAAATTAAATAACTTCGTTTCCTTATAATATTTATCTAATTTTAGTATTTGTTGTTCAAGTACAGGATATAATTCAAATAATTAATCAAGTTTCAGGCTCAGCCTTTCAGAAAATTGGGAGTTCTGAGGTCATCTTTGGACGTCAGAAAATCACCACTTTGAAAGCCCCCCTTCTATGAGAGCCCCCCTGAAATAAAGATTTTTATAACTTTTTAAGCCATATTCGGCGGGAGGCCATCGGTTTACACAGTATATTTAAATTTGAAGTAATTACGTTCAGTAATTCAGAAGTTATAAGGCTCTGACAGACGGACGGACGGACAAGTGCCAATTCACCCAAGTAGACTCAGAGACCTTCGCTTCGCTCGGTCAATAATTTATGGTCGATTAAATTTTAAGGCAGGACCACGACGCATAATACCACGTTTTGTTTGATTTGTGATATATTATGTTACCTCGTGAAGTTTTAGGTAGGTACAAGTACATTAAATAATATTATTATTTGACGACCTCCGTGGCGCAGTGTTGAGCGTTGTTGTCTTAACGTGCGGAGGTCTCGGGTTCGATCCCCGGCAGGGTCTATTTGGGAATTTATAATTTCTGAATTATGCCTGGTCTGACCTGGTGGGAGGCTTCGGCCGTGGCTAGTTACCACCCTACCGGCAAGGACGTGCCGCTAAACGATTTAGCGTTCTGGTACGATGCCGTGTAGAAAGTAGAAACCGAATAGGAGTATGGCTTTAATATAACTGCCATGCCCCTAACATGTTAGCCCGCGGGCTACCATCTTTGACTGCATCGTCACTTACCATCAGGTGAAATTGCAATCAAGGGCTAACTTGTAATGGATTAAAAAAAAAGGTTATTTCAAAATTTGGTAAGTAATGATGGTTTTTTAATAGCATGGCAAATCTTTATTTATAGGTAAGTATAGGTAAATACTAAATACGCGTAGCTTGTCATGATGTCATGGTTAGAATGAATCTAATAATGAAAAAAATTGCACTGTGTTTTTCTACAATCAAGTAGGTATGTAAATCACAAAATACTAACTATTAACTTTATTGTAATATGTACATTCATATAATACTTACGTATAATATAAAAATAGCAATAGGTACATATTACTATATTATGAGGTAGATAATTGTAAGTACATGCCAACTGAGTGCCTACTGAGGAAATAAAATCGAATCGAAATCGAAGCAGAAACCCTAGAATTAATTATTGGCCACCCGAAAGTGAGACCAATAATTAATTCATCTACTTAATATGGTAAGGAAATAATTTCAGGATTTTAGGAAAGGAAAAAGTTCAGTCAGAAATTTTAAACTTTTATCATCCGTGATTTTCGCCTATAGATTTTGATTTACTGTCGAGTGTCAAAATATGCGGCATAAACGGCTACTATCTTTTTTAGAATCTTGTTTTTTACAGCTCCAAGGGACCGTAAACCTAGGTGTTTGATATTAATTTGATACCTCCACGCGTTTACGAGAAAAGGTGGTTGACAGACAGACAGACGGACGGACAACGAAGTAATCCTATAAGAGATCCTTTTTTCCTGAGGTAGGTACAGAACCCTAAAAAATTACAATAAATACATCAACCAAACCTACAAAACCTTTCTACATGAATTAAAAAGAAAGTATAACGCTGAAAATTATATAAATACATCTCATTATTATTATTAATACTTAGGTAGGTATTTATGATAATATAACCTACATTGGAAACTTAAAAGCTCATAAATATGCCTGCCATGCCATAACATCCTTACATTTGCTAGCTATGTATAATGTCGCGACATAAGATTATTATCGAGCCTACGGTAACCTTGAAACATGGTACTGGTCATACTTAGGAAGCAATTCAATTTGTTATAAAAATGAAAGCTCTTTCGCCTTCACTCAAACACTTGAGCCCACACGAAGTTTGCGACACGTGCAATCGGTATTCTGACCGCAAGACCGGCTTGATCAGAAAAACAGGGCCACACTCTTTAACATTTGTATATTTATAATTATAGGTGCCTTACTTTGAACATTGTGAATTAAAAAAAGTAATTAAGCAGGTACAATTATAAGTAGGTATGCAGATTCCATTGATACGATAATTATATTCAAATTTCAAACCATATGTTCGGAAAAGTTCAGTTCACTCACCTAGTTTCCCCATCATTTCCTCTAAAGCGCGCTCCTTGTCCATGATTTCTTTAGTGGATCCTGGTTGCGTTGAAGTGTTGTCGGTGTCCTGTAAAGAACCACTAGCACCATTGATGTATGAAGTGTGAAGTGTGAGCACGCGACACTGGCGGCTACAATGCGGGAACGAACGCCAGACGCGAGTGCCGGCAGACGAGCGAGTGGACGGTTATCGCCATTCGCCGTGGCGCCGACCGCCGACACCGTGGCCCGTGGATGGAGGTCGGTTACCGCAATCGAGCAAAAAAACTAGCACCTCCATATCTCCAATTCATACCTCATTATAAGCAGATACCGGCGCTGCACAAACCTCTCCAGCAAATAGAAAATATCTACGACTACCAGAGTTTGGTACAGGTGTCAGGTACCACTTCATAGCTTAAAAGCTCAATGATGATAAGAGAATAGGTAACTAACTACCTACGCACAGTACCTACGCACCTCAATACAAATTACTTAGAGCAGTTAGGGAAGTATTACACGTCATACAATCTTCGCACGAGTTAGCAGATATTTATGGGTTGGGTACCTAAGATGGGGACACATCAGAGTTTTTTTTCCCATTCGATCACGTCAACGTTAACTACGATTTGTATGGAATTGTCAAGCGCCTGACAGCTAGCACCACAGGCTAGCACTCGATCAATTTCATATAGATGGTACGAGGTCCAAAAGTTCGTGGAATGAAAGGGTTTTAAATAAAATGAAACAACAAATCTATTTTTCCTATTCAATATAATCACCCTTAAGCTGAATACATTTATTAGATCCATGAATAAATTTTTCTAAACCATCGAAAAAATATTTTTTATCTTTTGGCTCAAAATGAGCCAAATTTGCCTCCTTTACTTCATTGTCGTCGGAAAATTTCCAAATTTTCAATGTCTTTTTTTAAATTGGGGCACAAACAAAATCACATGGGGCCAGATCTGGACTGTAGGGTGGGTGGACTAGTGATTCGAAGCCATGCGTGTGCAGAGCAGCCATTGCAACTCTGCTCTTGTGAACCGGCGCGTTGTCTTGCAAGAGCAACACACCTTTGGTCAATTTTCCTCGACGTTTTTCCGTGATGGCCTCCTTTAATTTTTCTAGTATCGTTGCGTAGTATTCTCCGGTTATGGTCCTTCCCTTTTCCTTGTAATCAATCAGTATTATCCCCTCACAATCCCAAAAAACAGTAGCCATCAACTTTACCGCCGACTCCGACACTTTGAATTTCTTTGGAGGTGGTGTCCCCTTTTTGTGCCATTGCATGGACTCTTGTTTGGTCTCAGGCTCAAAGTGATGAACCCATGTTTCATCTCCGGTAACAATCCGCCCTAAAATCTGTGCAGGTTCGTCTCCACACAACTCCAAAAATTGCTTTGACGCATCGACGCGTTGCCGTTTCTGAAGCGCCGTGAGCATTCTCGGTACCCATCTTGCACTGACTTTTGTCATTACAAGAAGATTCATTACAAACAACCAAAAAATCAAACTTTTTTTTTCTTATTTAGTGCAAAATTATTACGGCATTTAAACAAGAATGCAAGCCTTCGAGGATTTTAAATGCTCGAAGATGTTAGAAATGGTTATTTAATACTAGATGACGCGTCATCTACGCGTGCGACTTCGTCCGCGTTGATTTAGTTTTATTTATTCCCATGGGAACTCTTAGTTTTCCGGGATAAAATTCATCTCTGTACCAAGTTTCATCAAAATCGGTTGAATAGATAGGCCGTTAAAGCGTAGCATACAGACAGACAGACGGCCGGACAGACACTACAGACAGTTTGGCATTTATAATATTAGTATGGATTATCATACTTTATTTATCGACTCTTACGAGTATCTTAATTATGTCACGTTTTATTTACTCTTATATTAGTCTTATTTGTTTATTTATGGACTTGTATTAAGTAAGATGGTTCATAAATAATTATATCTAACCAGATGATGCCCGCGACTTCATCCACGTGGAATAAGGTTTTTTGATTCCCGCGGGAACTCCTTAATTTTCCGGGATAAAAAGTAGCCTATGTCCTTCCTCGGGATATAACCTACCTCTATACCAAATTTCAGCAAAATCGGTTGAAAAGATGGGCCGGGAAAGCGTAGCAGACAGACAGACAGACACACTTTCGCATTTATAATATTAGTATGGATATGAAAGTATGAATTAGGTATATGGGTGAAATTCTGGCGAATTCGATAGATACTATTCAGGAGCCAATACCAAGCCAAGTAACAATACGAAGCCAGGAGAGGCCAGTACTCAGTAGGTACCCTATATGTACCGTAAATTCTTTGTAAGTATGAATGTATAACAAAGATTTAATATTATCAGTATAACCACAGATACCAGCAGCTGTTGTAATACTGATAAATAATAACATTATATCTTTGTTATATTAATATCATAATATCGCACTTTAGTTTGACTTCCAGTTTCCAATCAGGTCCGTGACTTTTTTTAGAAAAGGTTTTTTTTAAAAGGGTGTGCAATAACTTCTGTTTTCTTTGAACTAAGAAACAGGTGCCTCTCAATATATTTACGTAAATATATTCTATTCTATTTAAGTTGCAACCGGATGGCAGTTTAGCCGGAAACTTTAGCCAAAAAGTCGAAACTTGAATACTCTTATTAGACTTTTCTGTAATGTATTTAAAGTACATATTTGAATATATTATTATTTTATTTTGTATCTGTATTTTATGAGTTTTAAACTATGGGCTCTATTGCCTGAGATAGATAAATAAATTTAAAAAATATCTATAGATACGCCTCGGTGCACAGATAACTTAGTTTCCTACTGAATGTGCTTAAACATGGCTGTTTTAGATTTAAATATCTTTATGTGTGCTACTATAATAATGAGTTAAAAACCGGCCAAGTGCGAGTCGGACTCGCGCACCGAGGGTTCCGTACAAACCTGTAGTAAGTTTTAAATTATTAAAAAAAAACTACTTACTAGATCTCGTTCAAACTAATTTTCGGTGGAAGTTTGCATGATAATGTACATCATATATTTTTTTTAGTTTTATCATTCTCTTATTTTAGAAGTTACAGGGGGGGGGGGGGGGGGGGACCCCCAAAATTTATTGTTTTTTTTCTAGTTTTGTGTGAAAATCTTAATGCGGTTCACAGAATACATCTACTTACCAAGTTTCAACAGTATAGTTCTTATAGTTTCGGAAAAAAGTGGCTGTGACATACGGACGGACACACAGACAGACAGACAGACAGACAGACAGACAGATATGACGAATCTATAAGGGTTCCGTTTTTGCCAAATTTGGCTACGGAACCCTAAAAACTGAAATCCACGCGAATTTGCGGACTATAGGTAGTAATAATAAACCTTATAATAATAATACATATTATCAACTTATCATACTATGCAACTTACAATCCTTTAGCACTTACCGGCATTATTCAAGGAATCGTGACCATCGAACGAGAACAAAATTAGAATAAGGGGAATGACCTATAAGCTGTTTTAAAGCACTAACAATAAATGATTTTGATGTCCTCGATATTAATTATCCTTGTCTATATATTTTAGTGGATAGTTTTAAGGTACTACTACATACTTCTCTGCTAATTAAAGCTATTTTCATTTACCACTCAATAATTTCCTAACAGAACAAGATGTTAAGGCAAAACTAGTAGGCTTGGTAAGTGACATGAATACAAATCGTGCATTACCTTACGGCCTCGATTCTTGGGATGTCAATGTAAGTAGGTACCTAAATATGGAATAGAAATGGAAATTTCACTTCAAGGACGAAATGTAGAAAATATGTCTTACTTTTTAGTATTGGAACAATTCATGAAGATGTTACAACGGATGTCTTGGGCCATATCGGCTCTTGGCAATGGCTAGTGACATTTGTTTCTGCAACTCTTATGGTGCCTTCGATGCTCAATCAATATGAAGATATTATGTTCCTGCTAGCGGCGCCACGGGAAATTGAATGCGATGTGTCCGCCTCCTCATCAATATTTAATACGAGCTTGTGCACGTTCTCTGTTTTGAATGGCACGAAAGTAAACAGATGCACCGCATGGCATGTTAAACTCTTCTGGGTGATTTGGATTAAAAAAAAGGTAATTTGACATTTTCGCACCAGAATTTACATGTCTTTTCGTCCGGTCATATTTAACAGCAAGCTTTTTCTACCCTTTGTTACTTGTTTTATAGTCGGTCAATTAATCAACCAAACAATCAATATTTACCTATTTATTGAAATTAGGTAAGTACACTGTACACTTATTGACGTCCAATTACCTACTTAATTAATTATAAAACATGATGGTGATAATCAGTTTCGGTAGGTATCTTAAAAAGCGGTTATAATTATTAGGTAATCTTGCCACCAGTGATTTTTAAATAAGTAGCCTCGGTCTACCACCGTTTCTTTATTCTACCTACATATAGGAATTACAGCAAGGTAGGCAGTAGGTACTAGGTAGTAGGTACTGTCTACACCAAGAAATTAAGGTACATATTATTTTAACTAATGCCTATAGATGGGTTATATTAAGTACGTTTAGATATTATAACATGTAAATAGTTATTCTATTAACAGGCTGTCTACCTACGCTGATACCTAGGCTGATACCACTAAGGCATTATAATTAGTCATTATCATAGTTTACTTACCATTATAGTCTACTTAGATTTATTTATAATTATCTTGTTTAAACAGCAAAATGTTTACGACTCCGTAAGAGTTAATGTAACTATCTGCGTACTTAGTACTTACTACTTAGATAAATTTTAATAACTCCGTGATTTTAATAACTTTGTGATTTTAAAGCTGCTTTAGATACATGATACCTTCTAAACTATTTCAAACATTAAAAACAATCACTATTATATTCTTTGATTATATTTCAGGGAGATATAATATGCTACTTATATTTAAAGTGTAAGTGATTCTTATTGGCATTATTGGCAAATCAAGCCGTCAGGCTTGAGTTGCCAATATTATGGTAAATGAGTAGTGGCGGGCGGCGGCCGTCGCCTTCACCTTCGCACCCGCCCTCGCCCTCGCCCTCGCCCTCACCCGCGCTTTCGCCCTCGCTCTCGCCCTCGCCCTCGCTCTCGCCCTTGCTCTCGCCCTCGCCCTCGCCTTCGCTTTCGCCTTCGCCCTCGCCCTCACCTTCGCCCCCACCCTCGCCCTCGCCCTCGCCCACGCCCTCGCTCTCGCCCTCGCCCACGGTCTCGCCCCCGCCCCCGCCCTCCCCCTCACCTTCTCCCCTGCCCTCCCCCTCGCCTTCGCCCACGCCTTCGCCTTCGCATTCGCCTTCACCCTCGCCACGCCCTCGCACTCGCCCCCGCCCTCGCCCTCGCCCTCGCCTTCGCCCACGCCCTCGCCTTTGCCCTCGCCGTCGCCGTCGCGTTCGCCCACACCCTCGCCGTCGCCGTCACCGTCGGCCTCCCCCTCGCCGTCGCCTTTGCCTTCGCCCACACCCACGCCCTCGCCCTCGCCCTCGCCCTCGCCTTCGCCTTCGCATTCGCCGTTGCCTTCGCCTTCGCCCTCGCCCTCACCCTCGCCCACGCTGTCGCTGTCGCCGTTGCTGTCGCCTTCGCCTTCGCCCTCGCCTTCGCCCTCGCCCTCGCCCTCACCTTCGCCCCTGTCCTCGCCCTCGCCCTCGCTCTTGCCTTCGCCCTCGCCGTCGCCTTCGCCTTCACCCTCGCCCTCGCCGTCGCCGTCGCCTTCGCCCTCGCCCTCATCCCTTCGCCCTCGCCGTCGCCTTCGCCTTCACCCTCGCCCTCGCCGTCGCCGTCGCCTTCGCCCTCGCCCTCATCTCGCGTCGAGAATGAACCGTCTCAGGGTCCCAAATCTTGGATACGTCATACGACTGAGACGGCTCGACGCACGTCATCCCCTCCTGCTATTATTGTGTCAAGAATAAAAAATATGTAATGTGTTAGTACACATAAACTAACTAGAAAATTTTTGTTCCCCGAGGGCGCTATTTTGAATTCAGAGCGAAGTGAAGGATTCTATAGTAGAATCCCGGGCGTAGCGAGGGGTTCTAAAGTAGAATCCTGAACGTAGCGAGGAATTCAATATACGCCGCCCGAGAACAAAAAATTTGGCCCCGAGTGACACACACTATTTTTCATCATTACGTATGAGAAAAAGCTAGGAGTATCAACCTACTATGTATGGACATTACCTATACGTTTAAGCACCAATCAGAAGATACTCCTATCAACCTTCTATGTAATTGTATATACATTATTTAGACGTATATTTAAAGTTTAAATAAAATGTAAAGACGTACATATATCTGATCAACAAATTGATCACGTGACTTCGGACCAATCAGAAGAGAGAAATGAAAAGTCCTATGGGCCTACAAGTTACACTTTGCTCCCGCTATCCTCTGAAGGCAATATGCGTTTTTCGAATAGGTATGATGAAAAGTTAATTATGTGTACCTACTAGATATTAAAAGTTTTTTTTCAGTGGCTGATGTTCTGCGATCACGAGATAAAATCATTATCTACGACAATCATTTGCAGATTGGGCCTAGTGTTTGGCTGTATCATATTCGGCCTAGTTGCAGACAGGTGGGTACTGAATAATAATAATTATTGTTATAAGGTTCTAGTGTAGGTAGAGTCATTACAAATAGGTACATAATGTACTTTCATAAATTCATACTAATATTATAAACTAGCTGATTCCCGCGACTTCGTCCGCGTGGATATACCAAGTTTCATCGAAATAACTTGAGAAATGACGGACTTTTATACAAACTTTCAACCCCTATTTCACCCCTTTGGGGGTGGAATTTTGAAAAACTGTGAAACACGTATGTTTTCATTTTTAACCCGCAGCTCATATACCAAGTTTCATGGATATAACTTGAGTAATGAAGGACTTTCATACAAACTTTCAACCCTATTTCACCCCTTCGGGGGTCAAATTTACGAAAACTGTGAAACACGTATTTCTTCATTTTTAACCGGTAGCTTGTATACCAAGTTTAATCGATATAACTTGAGAAATGACGGACTTTCATACAAACTTTCACCCCCTATTTCACCCCCTTAGGGGTGGAATTTTGAAAAACTGTGACACACGTACTTCTTTATTTTTTACCGTAAGCCAAAATAAAAAGTTTCGGTGATATAACTTGTAAAACATCTTGAGAAACGAAGGACTTTCATACCAACTTTCATACCCTATTTCACCCTTTTGGGGGTCGAATTTTCAAAAACTGTGAAACACGTATGTCTCCATTTTCAACCCGCAGCTCATATATCAAGTTTCATGGCTATAACTTGAGAAATTAAGGACTTTCATACAAACTTTCAATCCCTATTTCACCCCTTCGGGGGTAGAACTTCGGGATAAGAAGTATCCTATGTCCTACCTCGTAGTATGGGCTCAAATCGTGCCAAGTTTCGTTTGAATTCATTCAGTAGTTTCGGCGTGATGCGCGGCCAAGATACAGACAGACAGACAGACAGACAGACAGACAGACAGACAGACAGACAAAAATGAAAAAAATTACAGATTTGGCTTCAGTATCGAATAATGAGTGCCCTCCAAAAAAAATTTTCAAAATATCTTCAATGTACAG
This sequence comes from Erebia ligea, assembly GCA_917051295.2. Classification (NCBI taxonomy): domain Eukaryota; kingdom Metazoa; phylum Arthropoda; class Insecta; order Lepidoptera; family Nymphalidae; genus Erebia; species Erebia ligea. The sequence goes on from OU785232.1 coordinate 7,288,411, forward strand.
AATTGGACCTGTTACAGTTTTATTATAAGTATAGATGCTAAAGCGCGTGTCTGTCTGTCTCTCCACCTGTATGTCTGTCTATCAGTCTGACTGCCACACTTTCACAGCCCATCTTTTCAATCGATGCAAAAGGGATGGACTAATAAGCATCCCGATATAGAAAATATAGGTATCTAGGTACTTTTAATCCCGGTAAATCAAAGAGATATTCCAAAGGGTTTTTTTAAAACTTATTTAGATTTTTGAAAACCTCATGAAAACTTCACGTAGAAGTCGCGGGCCTAATCGAGAAGAAAATATTGCCTTGAAACAGCTGGGCCTTGGGCCCTTGATGTCTGCTTTTAAAATAAGTCTAAGGGCCTTAGATTGTTATTCGATAAAGAGAGCACACTTGAATATTATCTTTATCGGATTGGGATTTATCTAGGTACCTACCTAAGTCATAGGCTTAAAAAAAAAAAATTGACGGTGGTAGTCAATAGTTACAGAGAAATTAGCTCCTTAGCTCCTACTTAGGTACCTACTACCTACTCGATTTTAGGTTCCGCTAATTCTATAGACACTGTTTTGACACAAACCAAGGCTTCAACACTGATTAGGTAGGTATATTTAAATTAGAGCCTACTACATACGTGTTGTATGACTAGGTATTGGCAATGTGATCTAGGGTTGTCAACTATACTGTTTTAAACAGTATTATACTGTTTTTCACTAAATTACCTATACTTTTTACTGTTGAACAAAAATAAAGTATACAAAATACTGTTTTCAGCATCAAAATGCAAACACATTAAATAAGACGGCAGCGGAGAGTGAATTGCCCATACAAACGTAATACCAATATAATTTGTGATTCGGAAATATTTCCACCATATTAAGCAATTATTTAGACTGAACTTGTGTTTATCTAGGTCCCTGGATAATAATATTTTCAAAATACTTTCCCAAAATTAAATGTAAGCGCCTATAGCGTTTTGCATATTTTTACGACATAAATGACATGTTTTCTCCTTATTTGTTTCATATTAAAACCAACGATATCTTACGTACTAATTAATCAGGAACATAGCTTATATTGTCAAGTTACAGAATAACATCACGAATTTAAAAACATAACTAAAATTGAAAAAACTAGAAGTTTAATTCGCTATAATCCGCCACAGAAGGTAAATCTATGTGGTACAGTGCGTATCTTGAACTTGCAGCCCGCGATATTCTCCACACCGCATAAAGCTTCCAAAATACCCTCAACGTACGTTTCACTCCGACACCGGACCATCTTCAGGAGATGTTGACTCTACAATGCACGATTGTGATTTTCAATATCATGGACTTCCGCAAAGTAACGCCTGCATCTATCCAATATAACTAAAATTGTCTCATGTCTTATCTTCTTTCTGTTCCCGCCACCGCATTTACTGAAAGAGTTTTTTCAGTAATGAATGCTAAGTGGCGGGAGGATAGGAATAGAGCATCTATTAATTTAATAAAAAATGAGCTCCTCATTTATTTTAATTTCAGTAAAATTGTGATGAGGCGTATGAAGTTTTTAAAAAAGATTGTAAATTAGTAAGTTGTGCGAGAAGCTCTAAAAAATATGTATTTAAAACAATAAATAAATAAAATACTGTTCATTTTTCTAAAATACTGTTTAATATTCTTCATAGACCTGAATATACTTTATTTCTTGTAAAAAAAGTTGGCAACCCTACTGTGATCATACCAATTATAATAGAGTCCTTACCATGGTATCATAATGAAAAACCCAAGGTACTTACCTACTTACCATAATTAAGTAATCTAGGACTAGAAACCTAGCTAGGTACTTACTTACGTTTAAATCAGCGTGCATCTTCGTAGCACTAGGCAAATATACGAGTACTTATCCATTGATAACGACTCATGATAGCTGCTCTTAAGAATGAACGGAATCGATTATGGGCAATAGCATAAGTGAACTGTCATTATAGTTGTTACTTGTTAGTGATAACCACCGGAACCGACGGCTTAACATGATCTCTGATAAACAGGGAATATCAAAGGTAACATTTAATTGCAAAATCGATAGAATCGCCTAGCAACTTAGGCATAGGTACCTTAGGTAGAGCTAAACTAAGTCAACAATCAGTGATAACCCATGGCCATAGCTTTAGCCAGGTTTTAGCTTCCTCAGTTTGTATATATCTCACGGGTTACGTCTCTGTTACCTACCTGACTTCATGCTTGGTCAGCAGTTGTCAGCATGTATTTAAAGCTATAGGTAAAGCTAATAACAGTTAGGTATATAGGTAACTAATCTTATAAATTCGTATCAAAGTACCTTACTTAGTAGGTACTTACTACTAGATGAAAATAAGTTATCTTTGCCTACCACATTTTTTTACCTACTTGACATTAAAAGATATCTTGATCTTGGATAAGTAGGTAGCTAGGTACATAAAAAACACCATATCAAAATATCTAAATAAGTAATTTCATTGTTACAGCTTCGGAAGAAAACTAGCAATCTCGATAAATGTGATAGCAGAACTTGGATTTCGCCTAACATTAACATTCTGTGATTCAGAAAGCTGGTTTCTTTTATTAATTTTTTTAAGATCACTATTTACTAGCGCAAATATTTACATGGGCATCGTACTGAGTTAGTAATTTATAATTTTTTAAACGTTATAGTAATACCTACTTGCCTAATGCTTTACTATGACGAATGGCTATTATTCTGTGCCTCCATTGAGGTACTTATTACATATCCACCATACATAATCGGGGAGCTGGTTTACTGTCTACGTGTTCTGAACTGAACAACACACTGCTATGTTAGTGAAGTGAGCACAGTGGAAGCGCCAGCACGCCAAGCGTCCGACGTAAAAGAAAATTCTCATAAAGGAAAAACATAAAACAAAGACCACCAACCCCCCGCCCCTCCCTTTTTGTTTGAGCAGCCCCTAAGTACCTATCTTTAATACCCTGACCGTGCTCCTCACCCATCATTGGAACCTTCGATCATCATCTCTCTCAATATTTTTTTCTCCGAACCATTCGTCGAAATGAGAATCCATATAAATATTATAAATGCGAAAGTTTGGATGGATGGATGTATGTATGTATGGATGTATGTTTGTTACTCAATCACGCTCCAACGGATGAACGGATCTGGATGAAATTTGGCACAGAGATAGATTATAGTCTGGAATAGCACATAGGCTACTTTTTATCCCGGAAAATTAAGAAGTTCCCGCGGGAATCAAAAAAACCTCAACCACGCGGACGAAGTCGCGGGCATCAGCTAGTTCTTCCATAAAAACAAATCTTGAAAAGGAACCGTAGTCTTGCATATTAGTTCTACACTTGTAGCCTCTTCAATATTCGCCATACATTTTCTATGGAAAAATGAATTCCGCCATCTTGAATTTTTTTCCTGTTCATCAAGTAGACCTTCATGTCCCGATCATCTTTTGCCGAGAAACCACTCTTCCATCTTTTATACTCTCCGTGATAGACACCGACGAAATTTGTATGGCGGCCATCTTAAATCCGCCATTTTGATTTTTTTTTTCAGCTCACTGTCAATTGGATGAAGTTTCGAGTGACATTTGGTCGAGCACCCCCCCCTAATTCAATGCTGTTATGGCTTACTTTACTTTGACGCCGAACTTTTACGATTTGATCGACAATTCTTACATAATCGGGGGCTGGTTTACTGTCTACGTTTTCTGAACTGACTTCGGCAACTTGGCTTTCCTAATGGCAAACAGACAATAATTCTTCCAAAAAGAACAAATCTTGTAAAAAACCATATCAAAATCATGCATAATTCCTAACTTCTTCTTTTCTCTTCAATGTTCTTAGATTCTGCCATCTTAATTTTTACTGCTCATAAAGTAGACTTTCAGGCCCTGATAATTTTCTACCCAAAAACCACTCTTCCATCTTTGAAATACTGTCTGAGATAGCCGCCATCTTGAATCCGCCATTTTGGTTTTTTTTTCAGCTCACTGCCAATTGAATGAAGTTTCGAGTATTTTTTGTTTGAGCAGCCCCCACCTATCTTTAATACCCTGGCCGTGCTCCTCACCCATCTTTCAAACCCTCGATCATCATCGCTCCCATATAATTTCTTCTTTAAAAACAATTTTTGAAAAGGAACCGCATCAAAGTCTTGCATAGTTATACACTTGTAGCCTCTTTAATATTCGCCATACATTTTCTATGGAAAAATAAATTCCGCCATCTTGAATTTTTTTCCTGTTCATCAAGTAGACCCTCATGTCCTGATCATCTTTTGCCCAGAAACCACTCTTCCATCTTTTATACGCTCCGAGATAGACACCGTCGAAATTTGTATGGCGGCCATCTTAAATCCGCCATTTTGAATTTTTTTTTCAACTAACGCCAATTGGATGAAGTTTCGAGTGACATTTGGTCGAGCACCCCCCACCTATCTTCGATACCCTGCCTGGTGCTCTTCATCCGTCTTCGAAATCTTCAATCATCAGCTCTCTCCGTTTTTTTCCTCCGAATGAATTTTTGTCTTCTATACGAAACGATGAGTGAAAAAAAAAATTTTCATACAAAATTTTACAGGAGAGGTGATCAATGAGTCAGTCAGTCAGCACGAGCAGCTATTGTATATTATATTAAAACAATTTTAAAAACTTCTATAGATACAGGTGCAGGTAAAACTCATGTTCTTATAATTTTCTTTACAGCGTGTGAAATCGCAAGTAGTTCTTGGCGAACTCTACTAAATGCAGTCGTATCCATCCCAAGAATGCTGACCACCGTGTGCCTAGTTCCTTTGGCAAATGTCGTACCGAATTCCGAGACTTTCAATTTTATAGCCTGCATATTTAGTACCACTTTGCTAATACTTCTCAGGTACGAAAGACATCACACATTATAAAACATATTATAAAAATGTGAAAGTGTGTCTGTCTGTATGTCTGTCCGTCTGTCTGCTACGCTTTCACGGCCCAACTACTCAACCGATTTTGATGAAATTTGGTACAGTGACAGGTTACATCCCGGGGAAGGACATAGGCTCCCGGAAAATTGAAAAGTTCCCGCGGGAACAAAAAAATAATCCACGCGGACGAAGTCGGGGGCATCATCTAGTTCATAATATTACCTCTATATATTATTATCTTCGTCGTCGTTTTCCTAGGTACCTAATAGTAAGTACTAGGTACCTATGTATGTACCGGTAGATACCTATACATGTACCTTTGTATACAGATTACTTACAGATGTTTTATTAGATAATAATGTGGAAATAATCAGTAAACTAAGAAGTACCTGCTGAGTATGACTAGATAATGTAAGCCGATCTCCGAGGCATGAATGAAGCTATAAAGGTTCTTAAACCTCCATAGACGGTCACTTAAATCCATCCAGTCAATGTTCCTAGTAGCGTCAGCGTCTCCACAAACCAACCAACCAACCAACCAACCAACCAACTCCAACCAACTTTATAAGCAACTTTACAGCTGAAACAAAATAAATGAGAACCTACCAAAATAATACTAGTACAATATTATAAATGCGAAAGTGTGTTTGTTTGTCCTTCAATCACGCCGCAACAGAGCAACGGAGCAACGTTTTTTTTTTGCATGGGTATAATTAATTGAGGATCTGGGCATACCTACTTAGGCTTTTTATCCCGAGGGAATGAGGATTATAAGGAATTCCCGTGGGAATTTAAAAAACTTGTGTAGAAAAAAAATAAACTGAAATAAATTACAAAAAAGTAGGAAGTGTAAATAAAACTCTTGACAGATGGACTCCTGAATCACCACAATGGCTTCTCTATAACAGAGGGATTCCCAAAGCTGAAAAAATCATATTGAGAGCAGCTAAAATGAATGGTATCGAACTTTGCAGCGATTTTAAAATACGACCTGTTAATTACAGAGTACGTATGTAAGTCTGTAAATTTATTGTGCCTATAAATAGATAGAACAAAGATAACTTCTCTTAAGGTTCCTAACCTTTTAACGTAGGTACCTACTCTTTGTTCTGCCATAGCAAGCAAGAAGCTGCAATTAGCCTGAATATTTATAATTACTGATGCCAACCAAAAGATGCCACCTTGGTTAACATACTTTATTGCTTGTTGAATTAAGGAAATTTCAGTTGCGCTTGCGTCTTGCACTCTCGTACAATGAATAAAATATACCTAGGTACCTAATTACTAATTACTTAGGTAGGTACTTAGGTAGATAGCTGATATGCACTATGTTGTGGAAGTTTTCAAGGTGGAATATGTTAGAATCCAAATGGGTCTCGTGACACAAAAAAACCCGATTTTGGGGCTGGTTCCGCATAATAATGTTAACTTGAACATATTATTATTATGTTAATTGTTATATAATGCCCGCGACTTCGCCCGCGTGGATTAGGGTTTTTCGCTTTCCAGGGATCTTACTCTTTAATTTTAATTTTCCTCTTTAATTCTCCGGGATAAAAAGTAGCCTATGTGTTATACCAGACTATAATCTATCTTTGTGCCAAATTTCATCCAGATCCGTTCAGCCGTTCGGGCGTGATTGAGTAACAAACATTCATCCATACATCCATCCAAACTTTCGCATTTAAAATATTTATTTAATTACAATAATTAAATCACAGGATCTATAAATATGAATACCTACCTAAAAGGAGAAACTGACTAACTGACCTAAGTATATAAACGAACAGCTCAAACCGCTGAGTCTGAAAACTTGAGTTTTTGTACGTTTTGAAGTTCCCTCCATTAGTAGGTATATAGAACCCTGACAAAAGTTCCAACAAGTAGAAAAAAAAACTAAATCCATGCGATCCAAGTCAAGGGCATCAACTAGCTTACAGTACAAAATAGCTTTGTGTAATTCCAGGCCTATCAATGCTTGGATGAGAGCTGGAATTGCGTCAGTATGCTAACAACGCATAACGTTAGAATGTTGTCGTTAACAATTATAGTTTTCTGGACATTCTCCTTTTTTCTATGGAGCTCTTTATACTTAAGGATACATAATAAGCAGCATTACTACGGTTTATTAAAAACTTTTGGCTTTATCGTTATCCTGGGATTCATAAATTGGTGCTTATCGAAGAACTTAAAAATGAAAATGCTACTTACTATGAACTTGACCATCATTGGCGCTTCTAATACTGCACTTATTTTTATTGAGTTCTTCAAATTTAAGGTAAGTTTCGTATCGCATGAATATAAGCAAAGTAAAAAAAGCTAGGTACCTTTTTGTTTCCGTAAAAATATTGTTAGCAATCTCGATTTTCATTATAATACGCGATTGCTATTTTTTTTTTATTATCACTAACATGATAATAGTCGTTAAAGCTCGCCAACCCGCATTGGAGCAGCGTGGTGCGTCTAAGCTCTAATTCCCTCTCTTCTATGAGAGTGGAGGCCTGTGCCCAGCAGTGGGACGTTAATGGGCTGTAGTGGTGGTGGTGGTAATGGCTATTTTTTTACCCCATGCGATTCTAAGCAGATTTTATTAATATTATTGTATTTATTCCCTTTATTCTCAGCTCTGTTAAACGAGTATGTAGGTACCTACCTACTTATGATGATCGATTTCTTACTTTTTGCAGATTCCAGTTACTAATATAATTTCACCTTTTGCGTTAGCTGCTAGTGTCATTGTACACGGGTTAATTCTAAACGTAACCCCTCGAATGTTCGCAATCAATATCAGAGCCACATTATTTGGATGCTGTTATTCCTGTGGACAGCTTGGTAGTATAATATGCTACCTGATCGTAATATTACGTTCAGTGGATGACGTTACATTGATGATCGTTGAAACTGGACTGGCGGTGCTTCTAACTGTTTTATGCTGTGTGTTACCAGATGTAGATGGAAGAGAACTGCCAGACGTTATAGAAGATATGGATTATTTTTTAGAGTAAGTATGTTGTTTAATTTATTTACTAGAGTTTAATAATATAGTAGATGATAATAATAAAATAAAATAAATAAAAATAGCCTTTATTTCCGAAATCATGCGATTAAATAAACATTACATTAATATATTTTTACGTCATACAGGATAGTTTTAGATATTTAGGTATGATGTCATTTAGTTATTATAATATTATTTTGGAAAATTGAATTAAAATTAATGAAATATTATAAATGTCAAGTACATAAATTAGGTTTTATAGAATGTCACGAGTTTCGGATTGCCTGTTGGCAAAGGCCTCCTCTAGCTCCCGCCACTGTTTTCGGTCGTGCGCTACTCTTCGCCAGTTCGGTCCTGCGGTCTGTTTAATTTCGTCTTCCCATCTACGGTGCGGTCTGCCTCTATTTCGTTTTCCATCTCGTGGATACCAGTTTGTTATAATTTTACTCCACTTGTCTTGTTTGTCCCTTTGCGAATGTCCCGCCCATCTCCATTTTTGTGCGTCTATTTTACTCAGAATGTCGGTAACTTTTGTGAGCTTTCTTATGCTTTGGCTACTGTGTCGGTCTTTGATCTTTACTCCCAACATGCTTCTTTCCATAGCTCTCTGGCATTTCACCAATTTTATTCTGTGGTTTGCATTAAGAGCCCAGGTTTCACAACCGTAGGTTAAGCATGGTAACACACAAGCGTTGAATACTCTACTTTTTAAACGCAATCCGAGTTCTCTACTTTTCATTATCTCTTTTAAAGCCCAATATTTCCTCCACCCATTTGCAATCCTTCTTTCAATTTCTTTTGTTGTTAAATCTAAAGGGGAAATTATCTGTCCTAAATAAATATATTCGTCAACGTAGTCAATATTTTTTCCGTCTGCTTTAATATTTGATTTGATAGAGTTTGTCATTACTTTTGTTTTTTCAATATTCATTGACAGACCTACATCTGCACTTGCTTGAGAGAGCTGTTGTACCATCATTTCTAATTTCTCTGGGTTCTCTTCAAAGAGCACGAGGTCATCAGCGAATCTGAGATGATTGAGGTTTACTCCATCGATTTTTAGGCCAAAGGTTGACCAGTCCAGCTTGCGGAACACGTCTTCGAGGACAGCTGAAAAAATCTTTGGTGAGACTGGGTCACCTTGACGAACTCCTCTTTGTATCGGGAACTCTTTACCCAGATTCTCTAATTGGATCTTGGCTTTACAGTTTTCGTAAATTTTCCTGAGGATATTTGTGTAGGTTTTGTGAATGCCCTGCCTTTCTAAGCTCTCCCATATTTTGTGGTGTACTAACGAGTCAAATGCTTTACTATAATCTATAAATGCTAGGTAGAGCGGCTTGTTGTATTCCCTATATTTCTCAATTATTTGCTTTACTGTGTGAATGTGGTCGATCGTAGAAAAGTTTTTTCTAAAACCAGCCTGTTCTCTTGGCTGATTTTCGTCTAGTTGTTTAGTAATTCGCTCTAGTAATACTTTGGAGAAAACTTTATAAATATTGGACATAAGGCTTATAGGTCTATAGTTGCCTATATCGTCTTTCTCTCCTTTTTTGTGTAATAGAGTAATATGAGACACAGTCCATTGCTCTGGAATTTCCCCAGTGATAAGGATTCTATCGAAGATCTTGGCAAGCAGGGGGCTTAAACTATCAATACAACTGTGGAGAAGTTCGTTTCTTATGTTATCTGGTCCGGGAGCTTTATCCAGCTTGAGACTTTTTATAGCTTTTCTGACTTCCATTTCCAGAAATATCGGCTCTTTTTCTGTTACTTCCAGTATATTTTGTGGCCTAGTGTGTTGTATTGAATGATAGTAGGTATTTGTAGTAGCGCTACAATTGTAGAGTTTATTGTAGTATTCGGTAGCTAAGCTCATAATGTCGGGTCTTTTAGTGAGTATTCTACTTTTTCTCTTCATTTTCGGAATCCATTCCTTTTTAGAATCTTTTAATTCGATGAGCGCTTTTCTAACTCCTCCGGTTTTACTAATATGGTGCTGTATTGTTTCCATTCTCTTACGTTTTCGGTCTTTTCTTATATTTTCGTTAATTTGTTTACTTACTTCCGCTATTTTTTTATAAGAGTCTTGCTTGTTTTGGCTTAGTAGGAGTCTTCTATTTTGTATAAGCTGTAAAGTTGGTTCACTCAAGGTATATTTTTTCTTATATTTTCCGATGCATTTCTCAGTGTGTGACTGTAATATGTGCTCTATTTTCTCATAAATGTTGGTTATATTAAAATTGTCTTCAAAAGATGAGGAGAGAGCAGCATTTAATTCGTTTATACCTTGTTCATTTATTTGTGTGGATTTTTGTGGGTTGATGTGCTTTCTCGCCATTTTTGGTGCGTGCACACGTAGAGAACAGCGGACCATGCGATGGTTTGTATTAAAATTGAAATTCTGGACTACTCCGGTGTCGGTAAATGCTTTGGGATAATTTGTAGTTATATAATCTATTTCATTCCTATATTTTCCGTCCGGAGAGATCCAAGTCCATTTACTTTTAGTGTTTTTCTTGAACAAGGTATTGAGTACGGAAAGGTTATTTTCTAGCAAAAACTCCAAGAACTTTTGCCCATAGTTCTTCGTAGTAGATAAGTAGATAACAATTACCAGGTAGGTATAGTATAATAGGCACCTGTTATCAGATGGAGTTCGCTTTATTACCTAATCTATCGCAGTTTGAACTTTGAAGTCTGTCGGTACCCTAACATAGGTTCATCCTCTACCATACCATACCGTAGGTCATACCTCTAAAATGAAAAAGTGTGTGTGTGCAATTCACACATGGCAGTTCAAGTGAAACTTCAGAAAAGTAGCCTAAGTACGAGAGAATGAGATAAATATAACTTGTATTCTATCTCATTCTCTCGCAGGCTAAATCCTATATATGTTTGCCTCTTTTTGGTGTCGCTTTTTCGTTTCATCGTATTTTCAAATCACAACGATTCTAAAGAAGTTTCGATTCAACAAGAAGCTTCTTATTCCGTGACTAGCTTAAACCCGCGACTTTGTCCGCGTGGACTTTCACAATTATACTTAGGGGTTGAATTATCAAAAATCCTTTCTTAGCGGATGTCTACGTCATAGTAGCTATCTGCATGTTAAATTTCAGCGCGATCCGTCCAGTGGTTTGAGCTGTGCGTTGATAGATCAGTCAGTCAGTCACCTTTTCCTTTTATATAAATTTAGATTATCATGGACTTCCGCAAAGTAACGCCTGCTTCTATCCATTAGGTAGGTATACCTACTTATTTCTTTATAAAGTACTTACCTATTCTACTAAGAGATGACTATTTTAGGTTATCAAAGCCTCTTCGATGGGCATCCCAAAAGACCAACTCTCCGTCACGTGAAGAAGTGGAGATGAGAGTGCATTCATTCGGGAGTGCAAAAAACAACTCATCCACCCGCAGTGTATCAAATGATCGTCTCCCTGCCAAGAGAATTGGATTTGTCCTAATTGGGCGTTTCTTTCAAAGACTACGAAACTGCGTACTACATCAGAGCTTATTATATTCGTAGAATATATTTATTTGTATACAATAAATATACATGATTAGTTATATTTTCCTTATTGTTTATCATTGATCGCCAAACTTATTAGGCGTATGTGACGTCAACGTAAATTCAATATGGTGGCCATTTTCTTTTGAATCAACCGATTAATCAGAGATTCAGCTAAATTATAGATGGTAGCAGGTAGATAACTAGGTACTCGTAGACCTACTCAGTCTACTTGTAAAAGTAAACTAAGTAGTTAATGTAATAAAGTTACTACCTACTTACCAATACCTAAGTACTTATGATACCTATCAGGCTATCAATTAGGTATTTAGTGGTTCTAAAAGAACGATTATAGGTATTTTGATTCGTTAAAAACCGGCAAAGTGCGAACTTGACTGGCAAACGAAAGGTTCGGTAGGTACCATCCGATCGTACAAGGTTTAATACTACGAGTATGTACCTACCTAAATGAAACAAGAGAACAAGAGAAACGCTCATTATAAATCACGTTTCTTCTAGGTAGGTAAGTACTATAGTTAACAGCTATTCCCATAAAGACCGAGCGAAGCGAAGGTCTCTGAGTCTACTTAAGTGAATTTGCACTTGTCCGTCCGTCCGTCCGTCTGTCAAAGCCTTATAAGTTATAACTTCTGAATTACTGAACGTAATTACTTCAAATTTAAATATTATGTAAACCGATGTCCTACCGCCGAATATGGCTTAAAAAGTTATAAAAATCTTTATTTCAGGGGGGCTCTCATAGAAGCGAATGCGAAGTAAAATATTTTTTATAGCGTTACATAGCGTTGCGGTATATCATTTTAAAGATAATTAGGAATAAAGTCCAAAAATATATATTTTTAATTTTTCCCCCAAAATTGACGAAATGGGGGGTTTCAAAGTGGCGATTTTCTAACGTCCAAAGTTGACCTCAGAACTCTCAATTTTCTGAAAGGCTGAGCCTGAAACTTATCAATTATTTAAATTATATCCTGTACATGAACAACAAATACTAAAATTAGATAAATATTATAAGGAAACGAAATTATTTAATTTTTAATGTGCTTCAGTATTATTAATAGAACTTCACAATTATGTCAATAGATGGCGCTCTGTACAAGTTTATGAATACCGCGAGGTCTCAGTTCGGGGCGAACCACTAGTATTTTAATTCTATTATTTTTTGTTATTGATCAATAAAACTTACCACCTACCTAATATGTATTTAGAACGAAAGTCGTGGTCACTATAGGTACCTACTTGGTTTAAATAAAAACAAAAATTGAAATAATAAATTGGTATATAATTATATTACAACAATAGTAATTTGATTAGAAAATCTTAAATAACAATGTAACACATCATAAGTACTAGGTAGTAGGTACATGTTTAATGTATAAACAATGACACAATTATATCTATTATCTTGGTCATTGCACCAGTACCGGAATATATTATTATGTAAAATTAATTATGCATAAGTATTGTGAGACTGCTCCTCTTTGTTTGATATGGACATACTGGACATGATCATCCTACTTATTTAATGGCATTACGACAAAGTACCTACCTACCCGAGTTAAAATTAATATTTAAATCAAATCCATTCTAACAACAAAATTTCGTAATCTATTTACGTGCATTTTATAAAATATACCTACCTATTTAAAATCAATTTATCTGTAATTTATAGAATTGTATTTTCTAGCGCAACGTTATTGTCAAATAAATTTAACTACGGCAACTACCTTTAATAGCTTATTGATATTACCCAGCATATGATTTAACTATAAATACTTGGTACATTAAAATAATAATGTTCAATTAATGATAAATTGTATAAAATATAACAAGTCAATTTGAGTAAATATATAAGACGAAGTACCACATACTAATCCTCTGTTTTACCGCGACAAGTATTGCCTATTCTATAAATATATTATATTGTCATGTTTTACAGGTAATTCGCCTCATACATTTACCTTATAAGTAATAAAACACTCAACACAAACCACTCTTGCATGTTAATTTAGAACATAACATTAGATAAATTAATAATTTATTCTAGTAGGTATAGGTATATCTAAAAAGTATTTATTTTAGTTAAAAAAAATACAGAAATAGTTATTCTTTTTATAAATAAATGATTTATTTTATAAAACTATTTGGTAGAGCTCTTGGACGTACAATGATTGCATTATGCTTTGATTAAAATATATAATTATATAAGTAATAACAGTCTCAATAAAAAAATATGACATTGTTTTAACTGTACACCTAGCTATATGCTCTCTACTTAACAATTATTAAAAAGTTTGAGCTGATTAGATTCTTACAAAATACTAGGTATGTAAATGACTCGAGAACTTATGCTTTTCTTTCTCTAGTGTTTTTTGATACTTCGCCATTGGGTATTTGACTACTATTCAAATAATAGTTTTTTAAACATTTTAAACATTTAAATCTATTTAAACCTGTCAATTGAGTTTATATTCTGACTTTTGATGCAATAAACTTGTAAACTAGGTAAGTATATATTTCATATTTTCATAGTTGTTTCATATTTTTTAGAGCATGATTTTTCCGTAATCGGCTTTTACTTTTTGAACTTACTTTTTATGTACAACAGAATTAGCCTTATTTAATACTTACATAAACAAAAAATAATTAAATATTAGGAACTTTAAAAGGTAACAACTTATTTCAATAACAGAGATTTGTATAAAGTAAATGCTAAATAGATTTTTATATCAATAACATAGACTCCATAGTGTAAATAAAATGCATTAAAATAGCGGCATACTTGAGCTAGTCACAAACTAGACGCAACAGCATCACAAGGCAAGAATTAAGCTGAAAACAAATTACTGTGTTGTTGTCTTGCAAATCAATCTAGCGCAACGATCTGGCGAATCTGGCGCGCCACGTTCTAATTTTAATTCATGTTTTACTCCGAACGCCCTTTGTCTCATCACAACACAACCAACACAATCATGTGTAGGTAACCGCGTTCAGTCTATTTTATATAAAATTAAATAGCACACAACTCGCCTTAGGATGCACCAATAGGTTTCTACGGTAGTCCAAATGGAATGTATGTACGTACGCACGCGAGCTTTGAGGAATACGGGGCTGAGGTAGCGGGCGGGTGCGCACGGCGCCCGACCGTCGCTTCAATTTCATACCCCGCACGCTCCCAGACTAGTGCCGACCTTGACGCGAGAGTACGCTTTATCGAGTCCTGTTTTTAATTTTGCGCTAGCAGTGTTATATTGTACTATAAATAGTACTAAACTTAAGTCTTTGAGTGTGCAAATAGCTGTTTAATTTTTAAATTCCCTAAAGTACTGATTATTCTGATTGATTAGATTTTACGTTCATTTTGTACAGTTCATTATAATAAAGTTTTATGATACAATTTGTTTTTTCTTCCTTATTGCTACTACTATACCATACTATCCTATCCTCATAGAATTATCATTTCATAATTAATTCAATGCACGCGCACAGATAGGTACTTAAGATGTGTTAGTATCGAATATCGATAACGTAATATCGACTAAATCACAACTCTAGCTCATTACGTCAACATTCCTTAAGATTCCTCGGACCTCGCGCGCGAACTGTAGGTTGTGCCACAGGGTAATTATTCAATATGACAAAATATTATTTAACTGCGGATAATATGGATTAAAATAGTAGAACTTGCTGAATTGAGACTACGTTTAATACGAAACTTCTAGGTGATTGGTTCCCATTTGTAGCGACCGTGGCGTGTCTGCTTCTAAATTGGCAGCAACAAAATTGTGCATCCTTTGAAATAAAATCAAGCATTTTGTACTTACCTACACACCTTTAACTAAAATAGTAAATCTAGGAAAAGGACAAAAGGAAATGAATAAGATGTTTCAGATTTAACGCAAATGCCTGAACTCAGCACGGTCTAGCACAGTTCATCATTCAGCATAACATAAAAAAAAAATTTCAAAAAAATAAATAAAAACCGACTTCAAAAACCACAAACACTAAAAAGTAAAAAATAATTTAATTTATTATGTATACAAGAGTTAATTTAGTTCTATAATAACATTTTTTGGAGTCGGTACCAATTAGCCGCATGAACCGTCTACCTACTCTTCATTATTGTTGACGTGACTCCACATTGGCACCGACTCCAAAGAATGTTATTAAAGAACTAAATTAACTCTTGTATACATAATAAATTAAATTATTTTTTACTTTTTAGTGTTTGTGGTTTTTGAAGTCGGTTTTTATTTTTTTTTTGAAAATTTTTTATTTCACAATTTTTAGTGGCCCCACTGTTTTAAAATACAGGATGTAACCAGAACGAGATATGCTATGCATGGTAAAAACATACTGTTTACAAGACTATCACACTGATCGCGAGCAATTTACTCTTGTCCATGAGGAGTTCCGTTCTCCATCTCCGGAGATATTCATCAGATCTTCACCAAATTGAGTTGGGACCACACGGGAAGCACCAGCTTTCAAATAAAAAAAGAATCATCCAAATCGGTCCACCCAGTCAAAAGTTCTGAGGTAACAAACATAAACAAAAAAAAAAAAAAAATACAGTCGAATTGAGAACCTCCTCCTTTTTTTGAAGTCGGTTAATAATCATAAAATAGGCATAAATCATGATAACGAGCCAATAATGAGGCATTACACTGTCGATAACTGAGTTGATTTAACTCTTTGTCTTGAAAAGTATCATAATTCATAACTTAACGGTAGCAAGTAGATATCTAATGTTTGTTAGCGTTACTCACTGAATAACTTTTCTAATATTATAGGCATATTTGATATTAACTTTTTGGTTAACTTACTCTAAATGTAATTTAATAAAACTTCGCATCATGTAAGTATCGGTTAAAAATATCAAGTACCTACGAGGTACGTTTTACTACTAATATAATGATGTAAATAATTGTGGGATTGACATTAAATCGAAGGCTGATTTGGCGGCCTATCGTGCAAGTTTTTGTTACAAAATTAATACATGAGTAGTGAGTACTGAATAAGTGAAATTCGGATAGGTAAGTCAAAATAAGCTGCAGACATAACATTATTGAGTTGTGAATGTGTAATACGCGCAACAGTCAACCTATCAAGAGAGCTTCTTGCATCAGTGTGTCAATTGCACAATTGAATTGAATTGAATTGAATTGAAGGCACAATTGCCTGCTTTCATAAATTAATAAGTAATTAATGAAGCTTTCTGCCGCATCCACAAAACGTCACAACACAGTATAATAAGCCCCTTACAAATTTGAGTAAATGCCTTAAGACGGCGGCGGAGGGTGAATTGTACAAACGTAATACCAATATAATTTGTGATTCGAAAATATTTCCACCGTAATATGCAATTATTTAGACTGAACTTGTGTTTATCTAGGTCCCTGGATAATAATATTTTCAAAATACTTTCCCAAAATTAAATGTAAGCGCATTGCGTTTTGCAGATTTTTACGACTTAAATGACATGTTTTCTCCTTATTTGTTTCATATTAAAACCAACGATATCTTACGTACTAATTAATCAGGAACATAGCTTATATTGTCAAGTTACAGAATAAAACCACGAAGTTAAAAACTTAACAAATTCATCATTTTTGGTATTTACGGAACAAGACTAAATGTATAACAAATTCTGAACGCTCATATTGCTATCGCGCTTGCACGCGATCATGTGTCATCAGCCAAATAGAGATAGCAATATACCGGCAAATTTATATTTGCGGGTTGAATAGAAATTGCGAGTGGCGTTCGCCGGCCCCTTAAGAGAATCGCCTAGTTGTAAATCTCCATACAAAAAGCGATAACGTTTTGCTTCCCGTAAATGTTGTCCAATTTTCATAATTTTTAGAAATGTTGCAGATACAATGAAGAACTATGCTCCTACGTTTTAATTTTAAAGAAATATTGCTTATGTTACAAGTTATTAGCGTCCAAATATCCATATTTTTGACCTAAAAACTTCCTCGAGTATTTTAATTTTTTAAAATTTAACTAAACTAAAATACTAAAAAATAAAACGTACAAGCCTAGATTAAGATGTACTGAATCTAATAAGACCAAAATTGTCTAATTTCGTTAATGTTTGGGGGGGGGGGGTAAAAACGTTATCACCCGAAACAATATTTCAAGAATAAGATGTAGGCATATGCCTACTGGACTTGCAACTCTCTCTATCGCACGATACGGAGAAGGCAGCGAAGCGTTGTGAAACAGATTAGCATTATTGAAAATACCTACTCGCGTCGCGTTTCGTCACTAGACGATCCTCTTAATACATGGAGTAAATGCCTTAAGGCTTAGTTACAACTGGGAACCAAGTCACTGGATAAATTAAATAAAAATGACTCGTATTTCGAACCTAATGTTTAAGAAGACAACAAATAGGGACAATATTAATGATTTATTCATAAGTATTAAAATTGGTTATTTAGGACCAATTTCTCCAACTCCAAATACGAGTAACATTTAACATGCAAATATATTTGAAATTTTGACAGAATTCCTATACATCTGTCAAATCATCAAATTTATCCGTAGGCTAAGCGTTACTCGGGATTGGAGAAATCGCCCCTTAGTGTATAAAACCTGAACTCGCGGCATCAGCTAGCAGATGATCGTTATATTGCGAAAATCATCAGGAACCATACTGCCAACGCTTAAATCAATACTTATGAAATATTACTCTAAATGACAGTTTGATCATTATGACACGTACCTTGACGTTCCTAAAATAAGGGTTATAATAATTCTAAAACACGAAAATCATCAATAATGAAACAATATGGCTTTATGGCAATATGGTTGGCAGTATGGCCCCAGGAACAATTTAAGCCAATACTTAGTGTACCATCAATCAGAAGCGGTCAAAGTTTAGTGCTAGAGAGTACAGACTGTATCAAATTCAAAACTACTCAACTTTAAAAATATATACTAGTCTACAAGCGCCAAATCAGCCCTCATCTTATCTTTTATGTAATTTGTTAAGGCACTTGTCGTCTTGTCAATCCTTAAAACGCGTTAGTAATGTCTTTTAACAATAATAATATCATGTTCTGTTTACCTTTACTAATAATTCTACCATCTCGCTTAAACAGACAGAAAGCGCGGCGGAAAATGCACTGCAGGGCGCATCGATTAAACAACCTATGTGTGGTCGATGGCAGGGCGTTACGAGAAACACGTCTAGTTGTTGTACAAAACACTGTATAAATGTGAAAATCTCCAAACAGTTCCTTGCACTTAAAATATTGCCGTCTCACAGTACTTGTGAACAAGCCTATAGTCCACTAATCAGGGAGAATCATCTCCTATCGTTGCCCGGCCAGATTGCATCCGATTTACCGTAAACCTGATAACCTGAAATAAAAAAGAGGTAATTATTAAATAAACTATATAGCATACCAAGGTACAAAGTACAAACCTAAAGAATTGATAAGCATTGGTGCTAATGATAATATAATAAAATCGTGAGGAAATCAGCAAAATAAACACATGAAATTATTGATCGTATATTATGTTTAGGGCTTTAGGCACAAGTAACTAGTAGCGGAAAATTTACCCGTGGCCCTAGTGAGCGACGGATAGTGACTTAACTGATCTTCGCGATAACCTAGGTCGAGTGTAGGTAGTAGGTACTCTATAATATTTGCACGTGTCGCGACACCTCGCGTTCAAGCGTTTGTCGCTCACGACAATGCTTGAAGTTGGTGTATACCATCTCTAAACTAAACTATACTGATAGGTCTAAATGTACGACTATTCCTTTCAGATAAAACAATATCACTAGATTTAGACTTGTTTCTATACACTTAATATAATTAGCCCCACTAGGTATTATATTGTTTAAAAACGCTTTTGCGGTGGCCTCAGTGTGTTTATCATAATCTGAACCACGAAAGTAGAATAAAATAGATCAAAATAACGAAAAAAATAAGTGTAAGATACGCGCTAGCGCGTGCGTGCTACGTTCAATAACAAAAAATAAAACATTAAACAATGTTATCAGCAAAAAAACTATTGTTGTAGTATTAATTAGGTTATATTTATTACAATGTATGTTATCTCATAATATTACCGTGTCTTTGCTCTCTATTATGAAGTAATATGATAAACAGGTTGCCAGATATTTGAGACCAGTAAAAAATACGTATACTTATTATTTTTTCTTGACATGTATTAAATAAGCTAATACTGGAGCTTCGGTTAAAATGAGATGACATTTCAACGACAATCGATGCGAGCGACGCTTTCCGCATCCCGCACGTGAAACGAATTTCGTTTGGCCGAAGCTATAGACTATAAGCATTAGGCATGTATATAATTAAACAATGCTTACCAATTCTATTAAAAATCACTTGCTCTTCTTGATTTTTGAAACCTCGTCGAGAACATCAATGTTGCGCCTACGATAGGAGAGATTCCAGCCAGCATAAATGGCAATGTATAAGACTGTGTTTCCTTGTGAATGAGAGCTGCTATTGGAGGACCCAACGATAGGGGTAAAGCGGCCAAACCCAACATCCAACCAATACTTTGAGCAGCATACGCACTGCCGCAAAACTTAATAGCGATCGGGCCGATTAATGCAATGAATGCACCATCAAAAATGCCCATGCCTAAAGATACACAGACCAATAGAGGGAAAGATCGAACAAATGGTAATATCATTGTAAGAGTCCCAATTATGAAAAAAGATATCTGTTGTAACATAATCCTGTTGACGCCTTTCTTGTCAGCTAAGAACCCGAAAAATAATCTTCCTATACCAGAGGTAACTGCTATACACTGCAGTGGCAAATTCTGGGGTACGTTTTTAAAATTGCTTTCAATAAACATTTTTATGTGCACGTAAGGAACAAAATAACCGAATAGAGCTATGGGCATAGATAAGGCCCACAATTTGTAGCTCCTACTTCTCCAAATTCTAACATCAAATATAGTTTTTATGATGGCTTCTACACCCTGTTCCCTGATCGGTTTCTCTGTAACTACAACAGATATGGGCTTGAATAGCAAACCACAAAGAGATACACCAACAGTCAAAACTGCTAGTACCCTAAACAAACCAGATAATCCATAATACTTTATCATAAATTCCATCAACGGCGGCATCGCTACAGTAAAAATTGAGCTACCGATTGTAACAATACCATTGACTAAACCTAAATACTTCTTGAAATAGTGGCCAAGGATGGCCAAAGACGGAGTGTAGGCGAGAGATGCACCTACACCGTACATGACACCATAAGTGAAACAAAGGCCATCTACATAATCGACTATGAAAGAGGATATCAGTAATCCCACAACAGCGATGGAACCTCCCAGTACAGCCGTGCATCGCAGTCCCATGAGGCTCGTCAGTACACCCGACACCGGCGACAGGAGGAAGGTCGTTCCCATCGTTAACGCGCCCACCAGAGCTGGAAGAAGAAAAATCTTGCTCAATAAAACAAAACACTTTCATAGGGGTCTAGCTAGATAGATGAAAAGCGTGCCGACTACGTCTGGATGTTTGGAAGTTTTTTAATTCTTCACGCCACAATGACTGATATGGCAGACATCTGGAATTTAATAGACTTTTTTTGGTCTAGTTGTGACAATGCATATCAGTCGATTGCGAATGTCAAGCAACGTTGACCAAAGTTGGTAACTGGATGGGTGACCGAATTTGGCCTTCGTCTGGTCGATTCCTCCGTGCTTTGGAGACCACGTTACGCTGTCGGTCCCGGTTATTATCACTAACATCTGATAATAATCGTTACAAAAACCCATGAAGAGTTTAAATACTCTTAGTCAGAGTCGTATGGGAAGACGCGAAGGCGAGGACATGGGAACCCGCCGCATTATTATCCCCACAAAACTCCTACCATTATTTGATTAATGGAAAGACCCGTCACCCGACCCTCAGTAATGAGGAATACGACGCAGAGGGAGACAAGACAAAATCGCGGGCATAATCTATGTAGTTGTAAATAAACCGTATTGTACTTTGGGTCTTATATAGAGTTAATGCAATATTCTTCATTCTTGCTTAATTATAAAACCACGACACAATTTGAAACGGTTGTGTGACCAATTAGAAATCTGCCTACTTGTTCATGTTATCGATGCCTACAAATCAGAATAACCTTCACTCTGTCTAAACCAGGCATCAAACATTTGCCCACGACTTCGTCCATGTAGATTAATTTTTTTCCCCCGCGAGAACTCCTTAATTTTCCGGGATAAAAAGGAGCCTTTGTCCTTCCCCGGGATGCAAATTCCTCTATACCAAATTTCATCAAAGTGGTTAAAAAGATGGGCCGTGAAAGAAGGAGACCGACAGACAGACGGACGGACACACTTTCGCATTAATAATATTATTATGGATAGCATGAATACCAGCTTTCGCCAAGAAAGCTTCTTTCGCCAGGTATGCCGAAACCACAGAGTCAGTGTCCCTAGCAAAAATAAAATAATAAAAGTCCAGGCTGATGATGTAATAAAAGGATAAGTAGTAAGTACGTATGTACCACTAAATCAATCGCATATGGCGCCATATAAATTAATTAAAACTATAATTGCTGGCCAATATTATGAATAAGCGGCATGCAGTGATAATATTAATAACTTCTCGATAACTTCCATTTGTTTTTAAATAGCGTCAGGGGTAGTCTTATTTTATTTTATAGTTAGTTCATTATATAGATTTTAGTATATTACAATGTATAATACTGAATTGTTTATTTTGGTAACATAAAATATTTGATAGGTACTTTAGATTTAATTTATTTTTTTACCGCAATTTGTACTACAATAATATTTAAATATATTTTAATTAAAATATAAATAATAGCGTCATGAGTAACTTGGCGTAGAAAAACTTTATATGTGCCTATACCAATACCATGGGCCAATTACCGAATGGGTAGCTTATAGAACAGGTATGGGCAACCTTTGACATGTTGAGGGCCAAACTTTAGCGTGCAAATACGTTCGCGGGCCGCGTTTAAAAGTACTTACTTACTGCATTTTAAAGTAGTGATAATATTTTTTGCGATAGATATGAGACATGAAATAATACGACAATGTTATTAAAGTACAATTTATTAAAATAACAAAATGAAATTAAAAAAAATGGTACATTATAATTAAATCGTTACAAACTACGAAAGTTTATACACTGAAATCAATGAGACACTTGAGCTTGAATTTGGGAAACTAATCCATCGATATTTGGATTAATTCCACTGATACAAAGACGTAAATAATTTTCGTCAGTCAGTCTTGAACGATGTGTTGATTTATTAACTTTCATCAATGAAAAGAACTGCTCGCATTTATAAGTACTGCCAAACGCACAAATCAATCTTCTTGCAAATACTCTAAGCTGCGGAAAATTGTCTTTTTCTAGGTATTTTTTGTAGAAATCGCACAACTCTACGTCCTCAAATTTAGATTTTAGGAGTGAGTTTTTTGCCGCCTCACTGTCACTCCCGTGACTCGTGAGTATAAGTGCCTAATGTAATATTTTTTTAATTGGGTTTTTTCAAAATGTCTCGCGGGCCGGATCATATCTTACAGCGGGCCGGATCCGGCCCGCGGGCCGGTTGTTGCCCATACATGTTATAGAACCACATGGCTAATCAGTGATCACCCTGCCAAGCGCCAATGCACAGTGCACTGGTCTACTAAAGACACGCCTTGCGCTTGTAACCGCCAGCAACAGATATACCTATCGGTGAGATATATCAAAGGTACTCAGCCTAACTACTTAAGATCTACCAAGCAGAGAATAAAAGCAATGATTGCAATTCTCGGAGTTTGGAGGAAAAGCCTAACTGTAATTGTTTCCTCTTTAGAATTCATTAGATCGTTACCAATCTAGCGTAATATGGTGAAGCCGACCGCTTACCTACTCCGCTATGATAGACTTTTGACAATTCTGTTCAAATTTCGCAATTTAGAAGCCTCCTTGACGTTTCAGCTCAAGAGCTGCCGCAGCATGGACTAAGCGGTTCATCTGATTCTAATGTGCCAGTGTATAGATATATAATATCAATGCGGATTTACCATAATTCAGAACATTTTTGACGAGTTCGAATTACTGTAGAATTGTGCTATTAGTTTAGACGTTCAATTTAATATATTTTCTTCTTTACAGTTGGTAAGCTCAACAGCCGTGCGAATTCGAGGCTATAATCTAGACTAATACTTAATATACATTGGAACGTTTGGATGGATGGATGTTTGTTAATCACGCCAGAACGGCTGAACGGATCTGGATGAAATTTAGCAGAGAGATAAATTATAGACTGGAATAACACATAGGCTACTTTTTATTCCGGAAAATTAAAGATACCAAAAAAACATCAATCCACGTAGACAAAGTCGCGGGCATCAGCCAGTATGAAACTAAGTATAAAGACATGAAAATATAAAGAACTGTTTGTTTGCAACTTTGCAGTGGTATTTTCCAGAAAAGTATCTAGTCGGATTTTGAATATGGAATCTTTATCTTATTGTGGTAGCTCAGATTAGTACTTGGTGGCACCAATTCATATACCTAGTAAAGCACGGATATATAAATAAAAACTGAACAGGCTCGTTGATAAGTACGAGTAGAGCACAATCTCCGTAATCTAATCAGGCCACTTCATCCACGAGCTAAAATCGTCTTTGTATTATTAAATTGCTGCTTATCGAATCAAGATATTACATATTGTATTACCAGATTTTACCCAATCTTCTTACTTTAAAAGATATTGAAACATTGCGTCGTAATCAGTGTATGTCTTTGTATCCGCTTTTAATTTCTAAGCTTCTTTGTTGATAACATGTTTTCGGTCTCGACTTTTAAATTTATATTATGAAACTACATAGACCTACATAAGTAAAATAGCACGTGGTCGATAGTAGGTCACATGGCCAGTCAAGCCAGTATTTGATAAAAGATTAATTTCGTGTTATTCGTAATGCATTTGAAACATCGATGATTTGGATACGAATGGCAATGATAATAATTTTACGTCGAAATTATTAAATGAATACAATCAGAGCACTATCTTGTCGCGCTATTTTGACGCCACAAAGTGTCTTTTTAGGCGTACCACACATACGGCATAACATAACTACAGTCTAACTCTAGAGTCTAGACCCTAGGCAATTGTCATACGGATCTCGCTCCAGCTACATAAAGAAGTTTGCGTTACCACAAAGAGAATGTTTACGTGAAATGCAAGTGCCGCGAGTGGTTGCACTGTTCCCGCAATGAGCCATGAGGTCGTTACTTGGGGTCGTTATTGACCACACATTCACGATTCGCGACAGCCGTCAAACTTCCTCAGTGTTGTAACTTTTACATGTGAATTTAACAAAGTACGCCCGGCGACATTTTTGCTAGCGTAGTTGTGGTACGTCTAAAAGGATCTTAAATGTCTATAGACAACAAAAAGGCCACTTGTTCTTTAATGACTGGCGCCAGTAGAACAATTAATGTCCATACCACAGGCTGAAACAAACAAACAAAATGCGCGACGGAATTGCGACGCGATGGAAACTAGGACCCAGCTTCCAAGTCAGAACGCATGCTATATAGGTAGGTATGTCGAGTTAAAGAGGATTCGGTAGCTGGCCTCCCCAAATTAGACCACTCAGGTTGACTATTTCAAATTGTAAAAATTATGGACCAATTTTACTAATAAAATATCTTTCTCTTCTTGAAACGCGATCGCGTCGGTCTTGCAGTGCCTGGTGAAGTCATTGGACAGAGTAAATAAAATTGGTGGGCAACAACAGCATTTGGTCGCCATTCTGAATTCAGACCACCGGTAGAACCTATTACTTAGACTTTAATGTGGAGTTTTCTAAGAGCAGGACTGTGCACGCTTCGGTCACGCTTGTGTAAATTTTACGTAAGCTAAGCAAACACTTGATATGACAACAGAAGCTTACAGGTTCAAAATTCAAATGGTTTTTATTCAAATAAACTTTTACAAGTGCTTTCGAATCGTCAAATGAATCTACCAGGTTACAAGAGAAGAAGCTTATTATACCTTACTCTGAGGTTATCCTACCTAATTTCATAATACCTATGTATTATGTTTGCATAACTAGGTAGGTATGTCGCGGTAAAGAATTTAGAACTCTCGAGCACTTAATTATTTTTTTATAATTAAAGAAAAGCAAAAAATATTTTTTTTAAAATACCCTTTTCTAAGATTCTAAATGTTTAAGATTACTAAAATAAATAAATAAGTATGTAGGTACTATAGGTACTTAGGCAGGTTCCAAGTTTATTGATCAATAATAACCTATGTACCTAGATGTACCTACCTAGCCTTTTACTTTCCATACTAAATAGTACCTAGTTAGTATGGTTGGTTCCCTCTAATATAGGGTTGCCATAACAGCCTAAGTAATGACCGGGACAGTGCCTAGTGATCGAAAGTAAAAGAAAAAAAACACACGTTTAGTAAGGTTTTAACTTTATTAAAAAATATTAAAAAAAAAATACATACGTAAAATCAATGATTCTAAGATCATTGCGTAAAATATAGTGCGATTTTGCACTAATTTTTATTATACTTTTCGGATTTCTTCACCTTATTTAGGAGTTCCGGTTCACCCATAACATATTTATGGAATTCGGAACATGTCATTTTATAATTGCACTTGCATTGAATTATTGCCGTGTCAACGTGAAGGCGACTGCGTTCTTTTGTCCACTGTGCAGCTACTAAAGAAAATATTCTTTCCACATTGGCGTTATGACCAGGGATGGCGTATAAATATTGGCAAAACAAAATCAAAGTCTGTTTCCTTTCTAAAACATCTGTCTCTTGAAAAAAACTTAACCATTTTTGGTGCATGTCTTTTTCATCCCAAGATTCGTTACTTACCTCTTTTTTTTCTACAAAATCTTTAAGGTATGCTATTTCTTCGAATACACTGTCGCCAATAACTATTAACTATTTTATTTTACTATTTTATCATATTCGCTTTTGGTTTGAATTCCCAAAAATTTTACTGCTGCACGTTCTGATAGTGTTTTTTCAAGAGAATCTATGAGTTCTTTAACTTCAATTATTGTTATATTTTTTTTTTCTATTTTCTTTATTTGCTACTCAAATAAAAACGATTGACTATGTAAAAATAAAAAATAAATTTGTGACAACGGGTGGTTAAAGAAATCGATTACATATCGCTTTGGGTGGTCTGGTTTCTGCCAAAAAAAAATGGTTCCCACAGTTTCAAAATACGTTCTATTGCCGGCAATAATGACAACCACCTAGTTCTTGAGTGGGATTGTAAATTTGCATGATGACATCGGCTGCCTCACAAAAAGATTTAACAGTCCGTAAACCCGTAAACCGACATTTTAAGAACTTTTGATGAGCTTTGTGAATTGTGCATGAGATATTAGTATTATAACAAAAAGAAAATTAAAACATTAAAGATTAATCCTTCCTTAGTAGACTGTTGCAAATAAAAATTTAATTTTATTGAAATATAATAGTGAAATTCTCATTCTTGCAGAATACGTTTACTATTTTTGCACTTTTGGGTGACACTTTTCACCCATATAAATCCACGAAAAATTATAATAAATGACTTATAAAAAATACTAATATGATAAACACGCTCTTAAAATTGGACTGTTGCAATTCGTTTTTATACGTTCTATACAAAATTAGTTAATAAAAAAATCAAATCAATGTGCACGATTTATCAAAATTTACGCGTCACAATAACCTGTATTTCTTAAAAGTTTGACGAAATTACTGATAAAATAAAATTTACCATGAATCTTTAGCATTTATATAACACAAATTGTGTAAAAATAAAGTTCTATAAAATACCTATATGACCAAAAAATATTATCAAAGTCTGATCAAATTCACGTGTAAAATGGTACTGCAGATCGTACAACCGCACGTACGTACGAATTTGACTACGCAAAGTATCAAAGTATCTTTACTGGCCTATGTCGTCTATGTATGAGTGCAGCCTAACGGTCTACAGCCCCCCTAGCATGGGCCGGGACAATTTTCTCCCCGAGGAAAGGATAAAAAATTTATTCCTAAATAAATAAATAAAAACGCTAAATAACAGTGGATAAATAGTCCCCCGAGTCCCCGTGAAATGTCAAACGGGGATAAAATTCTCCTCTCCCCTGTTGCCGTGCTCTGAGAAGTGGATAAGTTAATTTTATCTCTTGTCAGTGGATAAAATCGGGGGATAAAATTTTTATCTCCGGCCCATGCTAGCCCTGCTGTGCGGTATACCTACAGATTCCAAAATTGACCGATGGCGAGTATACGGCCTCTTAAGACGTTCATTGCGTAGGTACTGTAAATATCGAAAAATATTTGTAAATTTTGAGTACCACTGACTCCACATCAACTGAAAATACATCTGCAGATGTCGATGCTGTATTATGTAGGATGTGCGCAGGACACCCAATGCCTTCGATATCTTTCGAGAGCTTAGATTTAAGTTTAAAATGAACGTTGTTCATTTTCGCCGCGCCGTTCCGTCGTCGTCGCGTAACGCGTTACGCATTGTCAGCCAAACCACGCGCGCGAGCGCGGGCGTCGCGGCGCGGCGAGGTCTGCGCTGACTGTGTCATTTTGTTATTGAAATACCGGGACATTTTGTAGGGTAACTGGGACGACCGGGACAGAAGTTTTAAACCGGTGACATGTCCCAGTGTACCGGGACGAATGGCAACCGTACTCTATCTAATAAGGCTTGTAAAACAATACCTTGAAAGTTGAAACTTGTAACGTATGCAATCTGAAACTATCTTGCATCATTTGCATACGCCTATGAACGTGTTTAATTTATGCTTAGTTTGCATCATGCATTGGCACACAGCTAATAAAGCATTTTTGAAAATTCTATTCCTTAGGGAGTAAGTAATACTTATAGTAATATAAATCGGAGTTTGAACAAATCAATATCGAACCTAGCGTGAGCGAAGCGAGGGTCGAAAGCTAGTTATCTAATACTAGCTGATGCCCGCGACTTCGTCCGCGTGGATCGAGGTTTTTCGGTTCCCGCGGGAACTCCTTAATTTTCTGGGATAAAAAGTAGCCTATGTGTTATTCCAGACTATAATCTATCTCTGTGCCAAATTTCATCCAGATCCGTTCAGCCGTTGGGGCGTGATTGAGTAACAAACATCCACACATCCATACATCCACACATCCATACATCCATACATCCATACATCCATCCAAACTTTCGCATTTATAATATTTATTTGATTATGTCTGTACTTAAGTCGTTTTGAGTGAAGTACCTACCTACACAATACACATAGACAAACACCTCAATACAATTCAGTATTAGTAGGTATGAGACTTTCCTGACTTTCCGATTTGACGGAAAATACAATATTATCACTTGGTCGGTAGTTACTATACACACGTGAGCTTCCACTATTGCTTTCAATTGGCCATTAAATTATTTATTATATAAGCTACGGCCGTCCATGTGACATATGCTACATAGCCAAAACTGTCAGGTGTGCAAATTTTATTTATTTAATACTTGATGATGCCTGCGACTTCGTCCGCATGGATTAGGTTTTTATTCCCACGGAACTCCTTAATTTTATGAGATAAAAAGTAGCCTATGTCCTTCCCCGGTATACAAACTATCCCTATACCAAATTTCATCAAAATCTGTTGCACAGATGGGCCGTGAAAGCATAGCAGACAGACAGATAGATACACTTTCACATTAATAATATTATTAAGGAATTAAGGAAGTACCTATGGATTATTTTTTAGCTTTTACTTGATAAATTTTATTATCAAAACTTTTATAAATATCTCTGCATCATGCTGGGATAACTGGACGGTTTGTTAGATTGCTTTACTCATAAGTCATAGCTAAAACTCTTGGTTATCATAAGGATATTTTGATGATGACACATAAGATTCCTTGGGGATAGCTCAAAAAGTTGTAATAAAAGCTGCCAGAGATCCACAATACATTTACGACTCAATTTTCCTCCCTTGGCTTTAACAATTATGGTGAAGATTAATTTAACCCAGAATCCTCTGCAAGCAGGCTTAAGTATTTAACTACTTAGTCTGGCCATAAGTTCTGTTACAAATGAAAAAGCACTTTACGCAGCATTTAAAACAAATTATTAAGTGAAAATATGAAATCTATTATTTAACTTACCAGCTCGGCTTTCCGCATTTGCTACGTTTTCAGCTTCTAGCTTCTTTTTAAGAACTATATAAATAACACTATAGGAATTTATAATACCGAAAACTAAGCCATTAGTTAAAAATGAAGCTAATATTATTGTATAAGCTCTGAAGCCACCATCAGGTGGTTCTCTATATGTGACCTTAGATGATTCCTCTCCGAGTATAGCTTGACCATTCGTTTCTTTCGAAATAATTTCGTTAGTTTTTGTTAATAAATCTTTGTTTTCTAAAGGTAAGGTATCCATTCTTGACTCTTAATTATTGATGAATAAGTTACTGTTTCTGTTAGAAAATAGAAATATTAGAATATAAGCACATGGTCTTCCGATGGATGCATGTAATCTTTATTCGTAATGAAAAATACTATCACAAAACAGAATTTAAAATTTTAAGTATACAAATGCATAAGTACTTCGAGAATAATTATTGACCTGCACATTTTGTGATTCTTTTTTATAAATATTCTTAGACTTCTAATTTGTCTAATTATTACGACACGAGTTTCAACCTCCAATGCAATTACAAGCTTGAGCTAAACGTTTCAAAAACAAAATAGCAAAAATACGCAACACAAATCACTTTTTTTTTGTAGCTTTGACTTTGACAAAATATCACGATCACTGTCGACTGTCATCTGTCAACATAGAGTAAGTGTCAATTGGTGTCAATCAGCGATGCCAGATCGTTCCCTAGGGAACGAAAAGCGTTCTATTTTATGATCAAGCGTTCCCTCGGCGTTCCCTTACTTCAACCGTTCTTTTCGTTCTTTTACGAAAACAAAATTAGAAAATAATTAAGGAAGTCAAGACTACATAATCTGTGTTCAAGAATCAAGAACAAAAAATTGCGTTTCGTTTCTCCATCCGGCCCAAAACTGCCGCCCTTTCCTAAGCAAGTACGAACGCAGCCATAACAAAAAAATACGCTTCTTTAGTCTGTGGCGAGCGAGACGACTGCCGAGTGCCGCCGCGACGTTCCGGCGACTGCACTATATTCAATATACTCTATGGGCGACTGTGTGTGTGATGTTCTGTGGTGAAGTACACGGGTCACGGAGTAAATCTAAATTGGTAAATAAACAAAGTTTTTGATTTGCTGCAGCTTGGGAGTTGGGAAGTTTTTTCACTGAGTGTGTACTATGTTCCACTTTTTCGCAATTATTTTATTTTTTCACTTTACTACTTTTTCGCAATTTGAAAGCTTATAACACATCGTAGGCTTATGGCCATGGCATGGCTATACTCACGTCAAACTCGATACTCGGATTAATTTCCTAAACTGGACACTTTCAAGCATAATTTTTAATATCAACCTGTGAAGATGATACTGCTATTTTCGCAATTTCAATGCCATAAGCCTACGATGTGTTATAAGCTTCCAAATTGCGAAAAACCAAATTAAATTTGAATTTCGCGGGCCGGATGTGCTCATCCCCCTTAATAAATGAATATAAATGCCTATATAAACCTATAAGTCTTGCACAATTAAATTTTCTGGAAAAAAATTGATTTAAAAACTTATATTATGTTCTTCGTTCCCTCACCTCGAATTTCGTTCCTTTTCAGACACCCCGACGTTCTATTTCTCCAGCCGCCAATGGCAACACTGGTGTCAATATTTAATCCAGCAGAGCGATCGGCTATAAATTGTCGCAATATCACATCCAAAAATGTCCTAAAGGATATCCATTGTTACAGTCCATAAAGCCGGCTTCACGTGGTTTTTCAGGATTGTAGCAATGGGTCGCTAACCACAGATTACTAGTCACGAACTCTGAATATCGATCTTTTGGTAGTGCAGACCTATTTATAATCCGACTAAATTTGAATGTCTATGGTAATCATGTGGTAATCTAGCAAATTAAGTAGACTTGACAGTCTTCCAAATTTAACTGCGTTACCTATTTCACTAAGTAATATTTTAGAGTCTGTGTTTTCTTGTGATTTTCTATTTATTAATTGGCTTTGTTTTTTAATAAATATAATACAAAATACTTTAATAAAAGAAGCGATGCGCCTAAGATAGTAGATTTTCTTTTTACGATGCAATCAAAGATACCATAAGCTAGAGATATCTCGAGATACCGAAATTGTCTATGGATATTTTAATTTTAATCACAGAATAAAAGTTAATTAAAATTAATTGTGAGCGGGCATGTTTCTAGCTTTAAGTTCTATTGTATTGTTTTCAATAAAGATTTAAAAAAAAGTAAGTACATAAAGTCTACTACCTAGGTACTTACTTAATTCTTTTATAACTAGATGATTCCCGCGACTTCGTCCGCGTGGATTAAGATATTTTGATTTCCGCGGGAACTTTTTAATTTTCCGGGTAAAATAGCCTATGTCCTTCCCCGGGATATAACCTACCCCTGTACTAAATTTCACGAAAATCGATTGAACAGACAGACAGACACACTTTCGCATTTATAATATTAGTATGGATGTTATAATATTACTTATTATTAATGAATAGCATTGGTATGTATTTGGTCGTACAATTTTTATATTTTTTTTATAGTGTGAGTTGGCAATACTGCCAATGAGAATATTTTTTATTAGCTAGACCTAGGTAAGTACGGTATACCTAATAAAATATACCTCTATAGGTAAATTGTCAATAGAATGTCTTTTATTAAATAACATTTTGAAGCCATTTCAATATAGCATACCTACTTGCTTGAAATAATAGTATTTTCTATTTTTACCTAACAAACAATCTATTCGAGCTTTTTAATCCTTACATTATATTTATTTTAGATATTAAAGAGTCGTAAAACGATTAATGGACACCTTATGTCACCGCTAAAAACACCTCCCACCATGTATCAATGAAAGCCTAGTTTGACGTGACGTTTGTTCACTTTGTCATGGTCCCTAAACGACATCTTACTTCAAAAGTCTTACGTGATACCAATTTTCAGCAATTAATTCTATCGATAGTTAACTGCATCAATGTCAAAACATTTTTTTGTCCTCAACGATCCTTTACGGACAGTCTCAGTGATACGTGAAGCCAAAACCATGTTTTGACATTGATGCAGTCCTTTAATGATTGCGACAATTTATAGCCGATCGCTCTGCTGCAGAGCGATCGGCTATAAATTGTCGCAATATCACATCCCAAAATGTCCTAAAGGATATCCATTGTTACAGTCCATATAGCCGGCTTCACGTAAGCTTTTTCAGGATTGTAGCAATGGGTCGCAAACCACAGATTACTAGTCACGAACTCTGAATATCGATATTTTGGTAGTGCAGACCTATTTATAATCCGACTAATTTGAATGTCTATGGTAATCATGTGGTAATCTAGCAATTTAAGTAGACTTAGCAGTCTTCCAAATTTAACTGCGTTACCTATTTATCTAAGTTATATTTTAGAGTCTGCGGTTTCTTGTGATTTTCTATTTATTAATTGGCTTTGTTTTTTAATAAATATAATTTAAGAATAAATATAAGAAGCGATGCGCCTATGTTAGTAGATTTTCTTTTTACGATGCAATCAAAGATACCATAAGCTAGAGATATCTCAAGATACCGAAATTGTCTATGGATATTTTCATTTTAATCACAGATTATAATTTATTGCGCAAAGGATCAGCCTGGGTGTCCAACGAGGAAATGCAGCCAGCATTCCTGCCACCATTCCACGCGGGCATGTTTCTAGCTTTAAGTTCTATTGTATTGTTTTCAATAAAGGTTCTAAAAAAGTAGTACATAAAGTTGTACAATGTAGGTACTAGGTACCTACATAACTTAATTCTTTTTTACCGTTAATTTTAATTTTAAATAACTAGATGATTCCCGCGACTTCGCCCGCGTGGATTAAGATTTTTTGATTTCCGCAGGAACTTTTTAATTTTCCGGGTAAAACTAGCCTACTTATGTCCTTCCCCGGGACTACCCCTGTACCAAATTTCATCAAAATTGGTTGAACAGACGATCCATGAAAGCGTAGCAGACAGACAGGCAGACAAACACACTTTCGCATTTATAATATTAGTATGGATGTAATATTATTACGTCTTATTATTAATGAATAGCATTGGTATGTATTTGGTCGTACAATTTTTATATTTTTTTAATAGCGTGAGTTGGCAATACTGCGAATGAGAATATTTTATTAGCTAGACATAGGTATACACACGGTACCTAATAAAATATACCTCTATAGGTAGGTAAATTGTCAATAGAATGTCTTAAATTAAATAACATTTTGAAGCCATTCCAATATAGCATACCTGCTTGCTTGAAATAATAGTATTTTCTATGTTTACCTAACAAACAATCTATTCGAGCTTTTTAATCCTTATATTATATTTATTTTAGATATTAAAGAGTCGTAAAACGATTATTGGACACCTTATGTCACCGCTAAAAACACCTCCCACCATGTATCAATGAAAGCCTAGTTTGACGTGAGGTTTGTCATGGTCCGTAAACGACATCTTACTTCAAAAGTCTTACGTGATACCAATTTTCAGCAATTAATTCTATCGATAGTTACTGCATCAATGTCAAAACATTTTTTGTCCTCAACGATCCTTTACGGACAGTCTCAGTGATACGTGAAGCCAAAACCATGTTTTGACATTGATGCAGTCCTTTAATGATTGCGACAATTTATAGCCGATCGCTCTGCAGAGATAAGTAACATAAAGATTCTACGCCACAGAACAATAATACCTGGAAACTGCATAATCTGTAGTAGTCTTAGTAAAGTAGATCTTTGATTTTGTTTATGTAGATCGAGTAGATTATGTAGATGATACATTACACGAAGTTGTATGTAAATCCGTGACAGCAGTAAGCTTTGCAGTACTTATGTGGTGATGCCTCATACTATTATACCTCCATGCTCAGAGGGCTTCCCTTTGTTCCCTTTAGATATTAGGCATGTTCTGTGATATTATGTTTGTGGTGTTTGTGCTAGGCAACTGCAGGCAAGTCTGTGGGTTTGTCTATATTTTTGAAGTGAAACTTCTTGAAATCGTTGTGATTTGAAAAAGCTATACCAAAAAGAGACAGACATATTCTTAATAGGATTTAACCTGCGAGAGAATGAGGTAGAATACAAGTTATATTTATCTCTTTCTCTCATAAGCTACTTTTCTGAAGTTTCACTTCTGCCGTGTGTGAATTGCACACACACACTTATTATTTGTTTTTATTAACTGGCTTTACGGTTTTGGGTTCCAGCCCTTCTGAGTCTCTTATTATAATTTATTCACTCACGAGTATACACTTCCACATCAGGCATCAGCACAGCTGCAGCTTCCGGCAATGTTAAGGAGTCATTGGCTTCCGGAATCCAACTATAGGTACGACAATATTAAAATAAAATAGATTTTATTATTAGGATACTTATTATTACCTTGTTACATACAGATTACTGAGAAATCAGTTTAAAACTTCGACTTAGATTTGACACCTGTGTTTAAAATAATTTAAATAATATTGTTCGCTACTACTTGTACTTTTTTACTTCAGTTACTAGATTTTTAACAAGTGTCATATCATCCTTAAGTTTATCTTCTATACTACTTTTTTCGTCGTCTGAGGCAGTTAAGTATGCAGCTACCAATTCTGAAAGTAAAAAGTCGACAGTGTTGTAAATTTGTAATGACATAATAATGATCTTAGCAAATGAATGCCTATATTATTTTATCTACTCCCATGCTATAAATCCTCTTTATCAGGTTCTGAAACAGTTAGCTTATTGCCAACATTAAAACACCCAATGTCCTAATAACCATAAACATCATCCAAACGGGTGATGTAATGAATTTCATAACAACACTCCTTTGTTTTTTTTTCGATCCCCTCTGCGCAAAGGGTTTACTCAACAGACAGCCACATCTGCTCGATGCATGGTATCTGTATGAATTACAAAAAAAGAGAACATCTATACGAATTTCAAAAAAAGAACATTGTCATACACGCGCGTTTCACAACCAGAACGCCGCGCGCTGTAAAATAAAGTAGGTCATTAGAATTTTCCCCGCCATTTTTCTTCGTTTTTTTTATTGTTTTGTTATAGAGGATTTATATCATGGGAGTAGATAAAAAATGTTAATAACTAGGTACTACAATAAATAATTCTTTCATTAATACTTAGTTTATTTGTATATACTCAGTAATGGATGACATTAGGTTACTAGGACTGGATGTTTTAATGTTAGCAGTAAGCTAACTATTTCAGAATCTGTTATAGAGGATTCATATTATGAGTGTAGATAAAGTCTTGTATGCAACTGTTGATAATTAGGTATTAAAACACTCATATGATACTATTATCACACCTAACCTAACCCACATTCGTGTTTTAATACCCCCTTATTACACAACTGTTGCATAAATAACTAATTTTTTTATCGTTTACCAAATTAAATTAGCAATAAAGTAATCCTGACCGAATTTCAGCTACGGCGGCCAATCTCAGCAGAGAGTAATCAACTAAACAGAGGACAAAATACTGGCGCATTCTCTATTCCCTCAATCTCATATTTCGATGGAACGGCAATCCCACACGCCGGGAAGAGGATCGACCAGGACCGACAGCTGATGCTACCAGCCCCCCGATTATGTAAGAATTGTCGATCAAATCGTAAAAGTTCGGCGTCAAAGTAAAATAAACCATAACAGCATTGAATTAGAGCAATTTCGTGTATCCATTCTTATACGTTTAGGTATGTACGATACCCTAAACGTATGAGAATGGATACACGAAATTGAGCTCTAATTTAATGCTTTTATGGTTTATTTTACTTTGACGCCGAACTTTGACGTTTTGATCGGCCATTCTTACATAATCGGGGGGCAGGACCGATAGATGCTACCAGGAATTTCTTGCCAAAAATTTCCTGTCTTACCGTGATATTTCTGAAGTTTTCCAAAATCGTCTTCTTTCAATTGTGACTTCAAAAATGCTATAATAGCTGGGACTTGTCTACCAGATGCATGCAACATGTTTTGATTGAGAATAGTAAACAGAGCAAGTGATACTAGATGCAAAACTAATGCAGGATCCTCACAGTTTTCTAACTCTGATATTAACTTTTCTCTGTGATTTAGAACAAGAAGTCTGAAAGGCAACATCAAACATTTTAATTTTTTAATGTTTATTTTTTTTAAACCTCATGAAAATAATAAAAATAAAAAATACGAACTTGTCCTTTTTCTTATCAACCTTTTTTAAGATCATTCCACACTCGGATAGACATACATCCACAGCTTGATAAAATTGTTCCATATTCTGATCACTCAATGTTACATTTAAAGCCCGCAATGGTTTCATATATTCTTCAGACAAATCATTGATTATTTTATTTCTCTGTTCCACTGACAGTACATCAACTTGTACAGGTAGATTGCATTGATTTGCTGCATACTTGCACAATTCTGAAAGAATATCACTTCCAACCGATTTAAGAAGGTATTTAATGAATTGTGCTTGTTGATCATTTGAAAATAATTTTAAGCCCTTCTCATATAGCTTAATATCGTTTATAAGAACATTTATTTTATCTTGGGCAGAAGAATGAGTTTGCTTTCTGTTCTGGTTTGCATCTTGTAATAACTTTTCAGCCATATCTTTTGCAATTGCTAAAGCAGTTTGATTGAGTTGTCTGTAAGAAAAGAGACAGACGGTTGCATTATAGTTACTGAAAAGTTTTGGAGAAAACTATTTTAATACTAGCTGATGCCCGCGACTTCGTCCGCGTGGTTTAAGTTTTTTTAGTTCCCGCGGGAACTCCTTAATTTTCCTTGATAAAAGCTTATGTCACTCTCCAGGTCCTCAACTATACCCATACCAAAAATCATGTCGATCCATTGCTCCGTTGTGGCGTGATTGAAGGACAAACAAACACACTTTCGCATTTATAATATTAGTATGATTCACATTACAGGCACACTGATTGACTAGGCAATGGGATCTACGCCCAACTTTACCACCTTCATAAGCTAGTATCATATACTTTATCACAGTCACAGTGTGATTATTATATTACATATTATTGTGCCCAACTATTCACTTTGCATATAACACTACACACAGTCATTGATTTATGTAATGTATTCGTAATTTAATGAGATAATCTTGATTCACTAACTCAATTATTCAATAATTATTTTAATACTAGCTGATGCCGGCGACTTAGTCCACGTGGATTGAAGTTTTCTGGTTCCCTCGAGAACTCTTTAATTTGTCGGAATAAAAAGTAGCCATGTGTTAATACCCGACTATAATCTATCTCTGTGCCAAATTCCATCCAGATCCATTCAGCCGTTTGGCCGTGATTGAGTAACAAACATCCATCCATCCATCCAAACTTTCGCATTTATAATATTAGCATAGATAATATGATAAGTAAATCGACTTTTACCCTTGAAGGTATTCAGCAACCTGACCTACTAGATCTTCAAGCCCTTCATTTTCCAGAGGTTCTTTAATAACTCTCTCTACATCTTCAGTGCTAACAATCTCCAACTGATCTTGATTTTTCTTTGAAGTACTTGGTGCTTCATCAGAATCAGAATCATGTGCCACCTGAAATTAACTTTTTGTACAATAAATCACAAACCATTTTAAACACAATACAGCGGCCTTGACACTAAAAAGCATTTATTTCTAGACAAAATTTAGGATACTATTAGAACTAAAAGGGAGAAAGGGAGTACTGCATAAAAAATAAGTTTGATAAGATAAAATAAGTTCTTTTTTACTATTTTGGGACTGAACCCTAAAATGTGTGAAAGAAAAACTAAATATTATTATAAAAGTATTAAGTAAATTTTAGATGAACCTGTTTAGATCTTGGATGTTTTTTTACTGCCTTGGTTTTAGTTTCCCGGCCTTGGGTGCCGCCGCCAACTTTGCCAGAACTCGCTTTCTTTCTACGCTCCTCACGTCTTTCAGCTTTGTGATCAACATGGGTTTGATGATGTGTCTCAGACTTAGCCAGTTGCTTTTCAAGACAAAATTGTTGGTACTTGCCAGAGTTGACAATAGCCTCAGCGTTTTTCTGAGCAATTTCCATACATGCTTGTTTCAAATTTTCAATAAACTGGTTGCTAAATACTGAAATGAATATATGTACATATCATTTTAATTAAAGCAAATTCGAAAACAAGAGTATGTAAAACTAGTAAATTATGTATACTATTTTTAAGAAGTATATTTAATAACACAATCTCTAAACTAAACTACAATGACACCCCTAAATCTACTTGTGCCCCTTTCTGCAGAAGGGTAAGAAATGTTTTTAATGCTGTAATTTTTGTTTAGTTTAGAGATTGTGGTCAACAGAATCAGACCCAATATTTATTTATTCAAATTAGTAGGTACACTGTGCACTTTTTGATGTCCATTATCTTATAAAACCGGATGGTGATAATAAATTATAGTATCTTAAAACTAAAGCTACTACTTACTTAAGTTTATAAACAGTATTTTTGTTTAAGTATATTAACGTACTCTAAACTCAGGAAAATTTGTATAACTCATTCACAAAAATTAACTACTTACTTATGTAGGTATGTGAGTTTTTTCTACAAATATAAAATAATATCCTATCAAAGCATAAATCTTCAAACTCACCAGTTTTGTCGAAGAGAATAGTTGACTTGGAGTTGTTCTTTAATAAGGTTTCAAGGACATTATCAATATCTTCATCTGACAACACTGATGGCAGTAATGATACTACGTCTAAATAACTCTTAGAAGCAATGCATTCCTCAAGAGCCGATTCCAGTTGTTGTTTTATTTGTGACCCAATTACACAACTTCTCAAGAATGTCATGTCTTCATTGGACAAAACCCTTTTAGCATAACTTTTTGGATCTGATATACCAAGACGAGTTAAAGCATCATATTCCAAATAATTGTTCTGTTTATAGAAGTTCATGACCCACTCATTCTGAGATTTAGTATAACATGTTGGTACATATTGAGCTCCTGATTGCCGGCCAGTTAACACCCCAGGAGCATTCAATTGATCAAAAAGATATAGAAAGAGTCTCTCTGTTAAATTACAGTGACTTATGATAAGACTAATGGGGGTTGGCTTAAGGAGACCCATTAAAGCTCCTCTTATCTTTGCTTTTGTCCTAGTTATATACTCTTCTGTGTAAAATATTCTAGGATCAGAAGGATCTTGTCTACCATTAATAATTTTCCCCAAATATTTTTCCAAAACACTGTGTTGCAAAAGCTCTGCTGGCAGGTCATATTGCAATGTCAAATCCCCTACAGTAATTTGGCCTTGTAGTTGCAACTTCTCATTAATTTCCCTTGCAATTTTTTCTAAATAATAGTGTGTTATCAAAGATCCTGCAACCAACTGCACTTCTTTACTCTTGACAATATCAACAGCATATATGTTTATTTGATTCAGATCCACATTGAGCTCCTTAGCTAGTTCAACAGTATTAACTCGTCCACCTCGCACATACAATTCATCTTTTATCTCTTTAATAAGCTGCTGTGGAGTCAAATACTCTTTACCATCTGTTGTGAAAATCACTTCAAGTAATTTAAGTTCTATTAACCTTGTTACAATTTCAATACAGTTTCTCTCTGATAATCTGAAAATTAAATTGTGGTATGAATGAATGACTAATTTTTGCACTGAATAGGTAGGTATAAAAATGATTATTCCTTGTCTTATTTGCTTACCGTTGTGCCGTAGTAGTTAGTTGTGCTTTTTGGAAATCTGCGGCCAATCTCTTTATTTCATCCCAATCAGTTGATGGTGCCATTTTTATTTTTGTATTTTACTTTTGAACACACAGACCACAGCTGCTACGCAAGTTACCTACCTATAATTTTAGGTAGGTACGTCACATTCGCGAAAACGTGGTGATTAAATTATTTTGATCTTCGATTTAATGACTGCAATTTAAAATAAAGAAATACTTAGATTCAAAGAATGAGAATATAATTTATTTTTAATGAATTTCTTTCCTTCCAAGTTCCAACCAAATGATTTTTTTTTTAATAGGATTTACCACAGGTACCTATACTGTATACAATACATATCAGCCGAGCGATCGCGTAACTTCTGCATCAATCATTGATATTTGATACATCGCAATCACCTCTGATTGGTTAACACTCTTCCACTATTGGACATAATCCATTGACGCAGCAAGAATGCCATAAATTCAGCCAATTACAACAATTGATACTGTAACAATGATTGATGCAGAAGTTACGCGATCGCTCTGCTGATCTCGACGAAAATTAGTTGACGTCACGTTGACGTGTCAATGCCCAATGGTGTCAGTGTCACAACAGCTGTCAAGAGGCACTAAAATAGGCAGTAGGCACCGGGCAGTAAAGGCCAAAACACACAGGGAGCGGGCGCGGGTCGGGCGCGGGCCGGGTCGGGTGCGCGGCGGTTTGAATTCCTTGTGTTTATATGGACGACATCACACAGAATGCGGGCGTGGGTCGGCCGCGTGGCGGGTGACGCTGTGTGTTGTCGTCCATATAAATACAAGGAATTCAACCCGCCGCGCAACGACCCGGCCCGCGCCCGACCCGCGCCCGCTCCCTGTGTGTTTTGGCCTTAAAGGTTTTAGGCACCATGTAGGCACCGCTACCGCACTCCGCAGTAGGCAGACAAGAGGCAGACCCAAAGGGCAGATCGGCAGGGCGATTGTATTATTAGTTTAATACCATATAGTACGTCCATGAGTTAAGGTTATATTATTCTATGATTGTGTTATGTGTATTCGTAACCTGCATCCATCACACGTTCGTTCTATAAATAGTTCTTACAATAAAAACTGAACTAACCCATGATATACAGTCGATAATGTATTACCAGTAGACTAACATCTGTCGTGCGTAAAGCGAGACGGTCAAAGTAAACGATTTTTT
Source organism: Erebia ligea (assembly GCA_917051295.2). Classification (NCBI taxonomy): domain Eukaryota; kingdom Metazoa; phylum Arthropoda; class Insecta; order Lepidoptera; family Nymphalidae; genus Erebia; species Erebia ligea. The sequence goes on from OU785232.1 coordinate 7,329,963, forward strand.
ATATTTGAAATAATTTTACATAACAGTTGTATAATAAGACCGTTTAACTCAAAAAAAAACGCAATTCTAATGCATATCAAATATGTTTCGTTTCGGCCTAAAAGCCATCTTCAAACCAGTTGCAACGACGACCGTTTTCTAAAACCGTTTTCGTCGCCGGGTTAACGGTTGCGTTTCGTCCGTCAAAAATACGACACCGACCCACCACTACCTGCATCAGTCATTTTTATAGGGTATGTTCCGCTATACACTTCGAGCACTGTAAGGCGTGACGTCAATTTAGTATACTGCGAAGCCGTTCCTTTATAGTTAGCTATACTGGTTACTGCTTAAAACGGAACGCAGTCAGCACTGAGAGCACCTTACCACGAAAACGCCAGTGCTCACAGTACAAAAATGGCGACGATGATGAAAGATGGCCCTAGGATACTGCGGCAGTATACTGTCAGTCCATAACGGAACGAATTTCTTCCTAGTAAGAGCACTGCACAGTGCTCGCAGTGTATAACGGAACATACCCTTAGTCTCTTTTGTTTTAATTGGCCGAATTTATGGTATTCTTGCTGCGTCAATGGATTTTGGCCAATAGTAGAAGAATGCCAATCAGAGGTGATTGGCTACATCGATCGTTACACTGTACTGTGATCGCCCTGCAGGGCAGACTGGCAGAGAGAAGAGATTGACAGAGCCAGATACCGTTAAGGTGGACTACACAGGTCTGCCCGCGAAATTCAAATTTAAATTGGTTTTTTGCAATTTATTAACTAATACGACAAAGTAGGCTTATGACATTCCAATTGCGCCAATGGCAGTATCATCTTCACAGGGTTATATAAAAATCTTTACTTGAAAGTGTCCAGTTTAAGAAATTAGTTAGACTATCGAGTTGGATGTGAGTTACTCACAAATTAGTCGATAATCTGATTAATTACTTAAACTGGACACTTTCAAATAAAGATTTTTATATAACCCTGTGAAGATGATACTGCCATTGGCGCAATGCCATAAGCCTACTTTGTCGTATTAGATAATAAGTTGCAAAAAACCAATTTAAATCTCTGTGACGTTCCGTCGTCGGCTATCGAACACGACGTACTGATGTCTGATGGTACAGCGCGTTCACACTGTCAGTGTCAGTATTATTGAAGCCACACCCCCTGGATCGTGGATTTCAAGAACATCAGGGTGATCCATCAATATTATCGCAAAACCATCAATATTTGGATCGAGTATCGCGGATCGCGTGATAATACTGATAGTGTAACACCCGTCAAAGGTCGGTATGCCTGTAAGTATAAGAATATCTATGGACGCAATATGAATTTTTTCAAAATCGATATTTCAGGATCCTTAGGATCACAAAACAGGAAACTGGTACCAACATTTTAAAAAGTCAGCGCCATTTTGAAATTCTTTGATAACTACGAAATCGGTACGATAACCACGATAACAAAGAAATTCAAAATGGCGCTGACTTTTTTAAAATTTTGGTAACAGTTTCCTGTTTTGTGATCCTAGGGAAACCCAGATATCGATTTTGTACGAAATCAGTACGATAACAAAGCATTACAAAATGGCGCTGACTTTTTTAAAATTTTTGGAACAGTTTCCTGTTTTGTGATCCCAGGGAACTCCAGATATCGATTTTGAACGAAATCGATACGATAACCAAGAAATTCAAAATGGCGCTGACTTTTTTAAAATATTGGTAACAGTTTCCTGTTTTGTGATCCTAAGGATCCTGCCCCCCTAGCATGGGCCAAGACAATTTTCTCCCCGAGGAAAGGATAAAGATTTTATTCCTAAATAAATAAATAAAAACGCTAAATAACGGTGGATAAATACTCCCCCGAGTCCCCGTGAAATGTCAAACGGGGATAAACTTCTCCTCTCCCCTGTTGCCGTGCTCTGAGAGGTGGATCATGTTAATTTTATCTCTTGTCAGTGGATAAAATCGGGGGATAAAATTTTTATCTCCGGCCCATGCTAGGGGGGCAGAGATATCGATTTTGTACGAAATCGGTACAATTATTACAAAAAAATTCATACTGCGTCCATAGGTATTCTTATACAGGTACACCGACCTTTGAGACCTTTATTATAATTTAATCTAGCGAAGTATTTTTATAAGTCGACACTATATTACATTAAATAATAAAACATATTTTGTAAATGCGTAATTGATTTATATTTGATTCTATTTTCTATTCTATATAACCGACTTCAAAAAAAGGAGGAGGTTCTCAATTCGACTGTGTTTTTTTTTTGTATGTTTGTTACGCGATTTCTCCGCCAATTATGGACCGATTTTGATAATTATTTTTTTGTTTCGTAGGTCATACTTCAGAGGTGGTCCCATTTTAATTTGGTGAAGATCTGATGAATATTTTCGGAGATGGAGAACGGAACTCCTCAATGGATAAGAGTAAATTCAATACTTATCTATGAGTAAATTGCTCGCGATCAGTGTGTGGCGTACATACTCCTTTAACACTGGCTGGTCATCGCTTCGATAACTACGATTTGAAAATGTTCGAATTTCGAAGCATGCGTAGAACAGCCACGCAGAAATGGAGAGGCCATCATCATCATTATTAATATACAAGTCATCTCAGCATAATCATCTAGGAGCGCTTCATAGATTTTTCATCCTTTCTATTTATTTACCAGTTTTATTATTAACGTTGTAATATGAAGTAATATACGAATTATCAGTGAACACGCGTTTATTCTTTATAAAGTTATAGCCTCAAGAAAGTCTACGAGGTGGCCTATAACTTCACCTCAATTGGTGACCCCGACGTGATCATGGGATCATATAATTTCCCCTCAATTGGTGACCCCGACGTGATCATGGGATTATATTATCATTCACCTCAAGTGTGATAGTTTTGTAAACAGTAGGTATGTTTTAACCATGCATAGCATATCTTTTTTTTTTTAGGGTTCTGTACCAAAATGGTAAAAATGGAACCCTTTTGGTGCGACTTTCTCCGTCCGTCTGTCACAGTCGATTATTTCAGTAACTATTAAAGCTATTGACATGAAATTTGGAATAGTTGTATATAATAGTGGCCCAATATCATGGAAATCAAAAAAAATTGAAAATTATTTTTAGTTTAATTAAAAAAGTGGGGAAATCAGGGGTTTGAAATTTCAAAGCAGGATAACTATACCAAGTGGGGTATCATATGAAAGGACTTTGTACTTGACTTGTACAATCTAAAACAGATTTTTATTTATTTTAATGCATAGGTAGTAGTTTTGGATTTATGGGGCAAATTGTCAAAAAAAATACCGTTCCCCCCTTGGAACTCTACCGTATTACGCGTTCAGCACTCACAGCGCAAAAAAAAAAATTACAAGTAAAATAAATAGTATATTGTACTTATTGTTGTATGTGTATTATTGGTTTATGTATTAGTATGTAGTTGTTTGAATGTAAGTATATTATAAAGCCACCAGAGTCTATTTTCCTTTATTTTCTCCTTTTCCTAAGGTTGCCTGGTAGAGATCGCTACCTAAGCGATAAGGCCGCCTTTTGTATCCTACTTCTGTCTGTGTTTGTTTTATTTCCAATTTTTATTTTTGTTATTTTTACTTGTTGTGGTGGTACAAATAAAGTGTATAATAATAATAAAAATAAAGGCCGTGTGGCAACGGCAGAGGAGAATATTGCCACCCCTTTCTATCCCGTGGGTGTATCGTAAGAGGCGACTAAGGGATCCGGGGAACTGCTTACCATCTAAGTTCCCCGAAAGCTGGTTAGCTGGCCATCGAAACAGCCTCCTCGGGGACCTGAGTGGACGCCGAGTGATGTAACTACCACTCACCCCACCCCCCCTTTTTATGATGATGGAACACAATAATGAGAATGCGCACATAGGGTCGCTGCCTGGGGGGCGCCAGGGCGCGTCTGGGGCTGGCGCTGGACGTGATAGCATGCGGGCCGCCAGCCACATCAGTCGACCGCCACTACCATCGGGTCGGTCGACAATTCCATCATCCCCACCAGAGGGCTTGGCACCGACGGGGTCCACCAGGGCCCCATCTTCGGCGCCCGCCGCTGGTGGTGTGCGCCGCATGAGATGGACTTCTCTCATGAACGAGAATGTCATGCGTGCGTACTACAGGGCGACGGGAGGGGAAACCGGACGGACTGGCTACCGAGCGGCAATGTACCGCGAGTTCCTGCTGCTTGAGCCGACCTTAACTGTCACGGAACAAAACCTGGCAGATCGGGCTCGGTATATTCAGCGTTCGAACATCTTTAACGCTACCGAGCTCGAACGATTACGACGTGAGGCTGTTCCCGAAGTGACTACCCCAACCATAGAGCAAATCGTCTCTGCGGCGGCGCCTGCCCGCGAGGAGACTGCTGCAACCATCTCGCAAGATTTGCCTGTGGAGGGGGACGCTGAGGAAACTGTCTCCCTAGATATAGAGCGGATGGGAAGGATTCTAGAAGAGGCGATTTCTGAGACTCGGAGCGCTCCTCTAGAGAATCGTCCGCGGCTCTCCCGCCTCACGCTGAATGTAGCGACGCGGGATGTCATTGAGGCCATCAACCAAATGCTGCCTCAATACTTAGTGAGCAGCACTGGCTTGGATGATACGGCTTCTATTCTCTTCGGTGCGGCTTGAGCCGTGCACCGATTAATCGGCGCCAAGACCCCAGGACCGGGACGCGCTGCTGTTGTAAGACGCAGCACGGAACCGGCCTGGAAGAAGAGAATAGAACGCCGTATCAACCTTGCCAGAGGCCTCATTGGCAGACTGCAAAGCTTCAGATCGGGCAATACCAGGCCAAGGATTGTGCGCTCCGTTAGAATTGCCTTCAACGGGCTTGGGGTTAGGCTGGATCAGCCCGACATAACCCAAAAGCTAACGGAGCGCATCGACGACCTGAAGCAGAAAATCGCTGCATGGGGGAACCGCATACGACGATACTCGGAAAGAGTCGAGCGCTTTCAGCAAAATCGTCTCTTCTCGAGTGATCAGAAAAGGTTCTACAAAAGATTGGAGTGTCCAGCAGTCTGTTCTGCCTCTCAACGGCCGAGCCCGGCAGACCTCGTTGCTTTCTGGCGGAGTGTGTGGTCGCGAGAGGTTGAGCATGAAGAGGGCCCTTGGATTGCGGCGGTAGAGGAAGCATGTGCCGTAATTGAGCCGATGAACCCGGTAACCATCTCTACGGAGGATGTAGTTGGTGCAGTAAAGCGGGCCCCGAACTGGAAAAGTCCGGGTCCCGACGGGCTGCATCACTACTGGCTTAAGGGTTTCTCGGTTTGTCATGCGACCTTGGCTCGACAATTCCAAGAAGCTCTCGAGCAGAAGACGCTCCCGAACCTTTTCACTACTGGGATCACTCACCTAGCTCCAAAGTCCACGGATGCCGCTGATCCGGCAAAGTACCGCCCCATTACGTGTCTTACGACCATCTATAAGACGCTAACATCCGTTCTGAGCCTCAAGATATCTCGTCATGTAGACGAAAATAACATCATGTCTGGGGCTCAGAACGGATGTCGGGGGGGTAGCCGTGGTACTAAGGAGCTCCTTCTCATCGACTCCGTTGCGGGGCAATTGGTCAGACGCAACCGTCGGAACTTCTCCGCTGCCTGGATTGATTATAAAAAGGCATTCGACTCGGTGCCCCATTCATGGCTCTTGAGGGTCCTTGAAATGTACAAAGTTGATAGTACAGTTCGAGACTTCCTCAGGGAATGCATGGGGCAGTGGAGTACGATCCTTTGTCTCCACGGTGAGCGGTTGGCGGATGCCGATGACCGAATAAGGATACGGCGAGGGATCTTCCAGGGTGACTGTCTGAGCCCACTTTGGTTTTGCTTGTCTCTGAACCCACTCAGCTCACTACTGGAGAGTTCGGGGACGGGCTTTCAGTTTCGGAGGGGAGGGACAAGAGTACCTCACCTTTTCTACATGGATGACCTCAAACTGCTGGCACCCAATGCTACCCGCCTGCAAGAATTGCTGAATATCACCACTGAGTTCAGTAATTCTATCAGGATGGAGCTTGGGCTGGACAAGTGTGCGGTCGTGCATGTGGTGAGGGGACAGGTTACTCACTCGGCTGAGGTTAATCTCGAGCCATCAAGCATTAGGACCCTCTCCGAAGCTGAATCATACCGGTATCTGGGTATGTCGCAATCGATAGGAGTGAATGAGGCGGACATGAAACAGTCCGTTTGCGAAGCCTTTTTTGGCCGTCTGACAAAAATCTGTAAAAGCTTTTTGTCAGGCGCCAATAAGGTGCGAGCTTATAACGGCTGGGTTATGCCCATTCTCATGTACACCTTTGGCGTGCTCAGATGGACTCAGACCGAACTTGACGCCCTGGATAGACAAGTCCGCACGACTATGACTCTCTATCGCATGCATCACCCGAAGTCGTCTGTGATGAGATTGTATATCCCCCGGAAATGTGGTGGTCGAGGCGTATTAAACGTCAAGACCATGCATAACCGGGAGATAGCCAATCTCAGAACATACTTCGAGACGAAGAGGGAGTCACCCATGCATAGAGAGGTCATAGAATGTGATAAAGGACTCACTCCCCTATCCTTAGCCAAAATCGAGTGGCAGGCGCCGGTGGTACTTGGCACCTCTGACCGGGAGACCGTATGGAAGGAGAAGGAGTTGCACGGACGCTTTTTTAAAGCTCTTAATGAGCCAAACGTCGATAAAAAAGCGTCCGTGCAATGGCTGCGCTTCGGTGACCTCTTTGGGGAAACCGAAGGGTTTGTCTGTGCAATACAGGATCAGGTGGTTAAGACGCGGAACTACCGAAAGTACATTCTGAAGGATGGCACTCACGACATCTGTCGAGCCTGTCGCCATCCCGGTGAGTCACTCAGACATGTGCTTTCGGGATGTTCGGCGCTTGCTAACACTGAGTATCTGCACAGACACAACCAAGCGGCCAAAATCCTTCACCAGGAGCTTGCTCTGAAGTACGGTCTCCTGGATGAGAGGCTGCCGTACTACAGGTACACACCGGTGCCTGTGCTCGAGCGTGACGGAGTCCGGCTCTATTGGGACCGGTCCATCATCACGGACAGGACTATTCTAGCGAATAAGCCTGACATCGTGCTGTTGGACCGGGCACAGTCGCGGGTGTTTTTAGTGGATATCACCATTCCATATGACGAGAACCTTGTGAGAGCTGAGACGGAGAAAAAACTAAAATATCTCGATCTGGCTCACGAGGTTTCCGCCATGTGGCATGTGGGGTCCACTGAAACCATCCCAATCGTTATATCTGCGAATGGGTTAATCCCAGTCAGCCTTGCTCACCATCTGAGGCGACTGGGGTTCCGTGGCAGTTGCTCGTAGCCAGGATGCAGAAGGCGGTGTTGCTAGACTCGGCTAGGATAGTCCGCCGGTTTCTCAGCCTGTCCCCCTGACCCCCGGCCGTCTGGTCTCCCCTGCCGGGGTGTAATCCTCCGCCCGCTGCAACTATTTATTTGTGTATTTGTGTGTGTAAGTTTATTTATTTCTATTTATATACGTAAGTTTATTATAAATCTTTTGGTCATATATGTGTTTATTTTGTATGCGGGCGTGAGAGTAAGATATATATAATAATAATAATAAATAGCAAAAACAGTGGGGCCACTAAAAATTGTGAAATAAAAAATTTTCAAAAAAAAAAAACCGACTTCAAAAACCACAAACAAAAAAAAGTAAAAAATAATTTAATTTATCTACACTAATGTTATAACATTCTACTTATGTTTCCAATACTTGACTTATAATTACTACTGTTATAGCGCAGATAACAAAACACTCAATTTATGCAATTTCACATGATGGTATAATATCCACATCGATATCGTAAAATCTCATTATAACATCAATAAAACGCGACCAATTAACCTGGCGAGCCTTATGTCAAAATCCTCATACAAGTTGTATAAAATTTTGATATTAGACTGGCTTTTGAAAACAGTTGGGTTATACGTGAAAACTTCGTCGAAACTACTAAACTTACATACACAAACCTCTTTGGTAAGATCTTGTGCCAATTAAATAAAAAACGAACAGCGCGCGCTCGCTCCTGATTGGCCCTGCGCGCGCAGCTGCGCTCTCATTGGTTAGATTTTAATGGCGGCAAGTTCACTGTGACAATACACGTACGCGATAAACTATTGTCAGCTTTTACTCTTGTTGTTTGATAAATTGCATTAGTGAAGATAAAGTAGTGTATGCAACTGCATATAACACGGGTATTAAAACACTCGTTACTATTATGAAACTCGCTGCGCTCGTTTCATAAACTCACACTCGTGTTTTAATACCCTTCATTATATGACAGTTGCATAAACTACTATTATTATGTATACAAGAGTTAATGTAGTTCTTTACTAACATTTTTTGGAGTCGGTGCCAATGTGGAGTCACTTCAACAATATCTCAGCCATTTTTTAAGATATGAAAAAAGTAAAAACACAGTTTTTCTCGTAATTTTTTGTAGATTTATTTGGCATGTAAAGTAAAAAACGTTTGTCAGACCCATTGAAAGTACAATATTAAACTATTATTTATGATTTTATTAACATGACATAATTTTACAGGTTTTTCCCCATTTTATCTGTACTGTACGTACCTACTGTATAGGTCTTATATGATACCTCCAAGCGACGTCATTTTACAGTCTAAATCCCATAGAAATAGGAAGACTATTGTCTTAGTTATATAGTTGTCCTCATATGCCTATCTTTACCTTTCTTTACTTCCAAATATCTCGGTAACGTGACACTTTGGGGTACTATGTTACTTGACATTATTTGTTCGTCTATGTGTCCTCTACCCATACATACCACATTCATCGTGCGCTGCGATTTCGAAAAAAAATCAAAATGGCGGCAGGTCGCTAAGCCATATCGGTTCAATCCCCTTTGGCATGCAGATAGCTACTATGACGTAGACATCCGCTAAGAAAGGATTTTTGAAAATTCAACCCCTAAGGGGGTAAAATAGGGGTTTGAAACTTGTGTAGTCCACGCGGACGAAGTCGCGGGCATAAGCTAGTACATTATAACAGGTACCAGGGCCGGTACTTGAAATTTGAACAGTTTCCTATCGATAAAGCATCCGACTAAAAAATAACGCGTTTCGTTTCTTGATAGTTATAAATTTTTCAATCTTGTCTTGTAAAATATTTGACCGAGCGAAGTGAAGGTCTCTGAGTCTACTTGAGTGAATTTGCACTTCTCCGTCCGTCCGTCCGTCTGTCAGAGCCTTATAACTTCTGAATTACTGAACGTAATTACTTCCATCTTGGGCCAGGTACTTGTACAGTATTCCAAAAAATAGTATAAAATCATAGAAAACAAAATAAAATATGCTTTTTGGCAGTTTTACAGTGATTAAGAGGTACAAAAATAAAATGTGTAATTAGGTACATTTGTAGAATAGCAACTCTCACAGCGCATCCATCCATCAATCTGACTGCTGTTGGATATTTTATGGTTAATTCACATTTCCCAGAGGAGCGATCGCGTAACTTCTGCATCAATCATTGATACATCGCAATCACCTCTGATTGGTTAACACTCTTCCACTATTGGACATAATCCATTGACGCAGCAAGAATGCCATAAATTCAGCCAATTACAACAATTGATACTGTAACAATGATTGATGCAGAAGTTACGCGATCGCTCGGCTGGTAATTTTATGTCAAATGTCATCATGACACGTGTAATATACGTCAATGTCAAAATGGACGCATGTTGTTGCGCTTTTATTTTGCAAAATAATTTCGCATTGTACCTCGTAAATTGAACTTTTTAGTAAGAAATAAAGAAAAAAATGTTACTATTTTATGACCCCGAACATTTTGAAATACCGTACAAATACCTGGCCCAGGCTCCATATAAATTTGAAACAACCCCTTTAAATATAATATGTAAACCGATGGCCTTCAGCCGAATATGGCTTAAAAAGTTATAAAAATCCTTATTTCAGGAGGGCTCTCATAGAAGCGAATGCGAAGTAAATATTTATTATAGCGTTACATAGGGTTGCGGTATATCATTTTAAAGATAATTAGGAATAGGGTCAAAAATATATTTTTTTTAATTTTTCCCCTAATATTGACGAAATGGGGGGCTTTCAAAGTGGAGATTTTCTAACGTCCAAAGTTGACCTCAGAACTCTCAATTTTCTGAAAGGCTGAGCCTGAAACTTACCAATTATTTCAATTATATCATGAACAACAAATACTAAAATTAGATAAATATTATAAGGAAACGAAATTATTTAATTTTTAATGTGCTTCAGTATTATTAACAAAACTTCACAATTATGTCAATAGATGGCGCTCTGTACAAGTTTATGGATACCGCGAGGTCTCAGTTCGGGGCGAACCACTATAAAAAAAAACATTTCCGTCTTTTAAGGTAACTCCAAAGTTAATATGAATTTATTACAGGTTTTTTAATTAATAAAAATATCGAAACAAGCATAAAAATGTGATTTAAAAAAAAAGCAAAGATTGAACCAATTTGGCTAAAATTTTAAATGGAGCTTTACAGATAAATAACCTGACTTAACATTGTTGCAGCTAAATAATTTTAACCCGGAAGAGTTCTCGTGGGAACCAAAAAACCTCAATCCATGCGAATGAAGTCGTGGGCATCATCTAGTAGTGGAAATAAAATTATAATTATTTATTAATGAAGGAAAACATCGTGCATGGCATGGGTTTCATGCCCGAGGCTTCTTCATATTCTTCTCAGAGGAGTGTGAATTCTGCCAAACTGCACTTGCGTGCTGCGCCTCGCACTGCAAGCGAGGTGGATGGACTAAGACCAAGCCCACTGAGATCATTATTGACAGGCAACTCAGTAGGCAGTAGAGGCCGGCGCGGCGGCGCGCCATGGTTTAGAAATGATGATCATGATGATGTTTTTACAGTGTGGCTTTTATTTTTATATATAATATTATTAAACCAACATAATTAAGTATTAACTAATAACATAGCTAGAGGTAACTATTTATCAATTTCTAAAAACGTTAAAAAAGTTAAACGATACAAATCAAATTATTATTATTAATATTTTAGCTATGATGAAAAAATAGTGCCTTTTGAGCTGTTTTAAATAAAACCGAAATAATTATTTTGCAGTTGAAAGCATATTAACTGTATTAGAAGAAAAGTTATGTGAGATTGATTAACATATAAATGTGATGTAATGGTTTATAATTAACTAGATAGTTTAGCAGCTTGGCGTCTCTTCACATCCCAATTATAAACTCTAGCCATGTTTACTTCTGTAGTTGTCCATTGATCTCTGAAAATAAATAATAGTAGGTAGGTACTTGGTATCTTGATACTGTACAAATTGTGCCTTTGTGGAATATCTCCAAATTCAATTTTGTATATTTTATAGTTTCTGGAGAAGGGTGGCACTAAATCGCACACACTGGAAAGAGCTGGAGGAGGCCTTTGCCTGAGGCACACAGAGCTAAGGGACTTATCGTGATCAAGCTGTAAAAACTATAATTGTGAAAGGGCTCTAATAAGGTAATAAAAGGCTATTTTATTTTATTTATTATAGTTTCTGAGATATCGTGATTATTGAGCGGTATTTCGCTTTTATATAATATATGTAAAGATTTCATATATGTATACATTAGCTGTGGGCATCATTTAATATTTTTGAAAATGAGTCACCAAACACTGTCCTCCGACATCCTGATCCACCCACTTCCCACCACTTTCTTAAGGTTATCAGATACTTTATTAGTCTATACTGATATTATAAATGTGAAAGTTTGGATGGATAGATGGATGTTTGTTACTCAATCATGCCAGAGCGGCTGAACAGATCTAGGTGAAATTTGGTACAGAGATAGATTATAGTCTGGAATAACACATAGGCTACTTTTAAAAAACTAAAAACTACTTTGAAAATTAAAAAGTTTCTGCAGGAACCAAGAAACCTCAATCCACGCGGACGAAGTTGTGGGCATCAGCTAGTACTTTATAAATACCTTAAAAAGTCCAAGTCGTGTTCAACACAGGTGAGGTTTTTCTTAGCAGTTGCCATATTTGTTGTTAACAGGGTTTCAGCGTCTTCAAGTGAGTATTCCAACATAACATTAGCTCCTAGCCATAAGTATACAGTCTTTGTGGGCATTAAATTAGCCTATAAAATGAAAAATTTGAATTTTAGCTTTCAATGAAAAGTACAACACAAATTATAGCTACAAGCATCTATGAGTGAGACTTTTTTTTTTTTATTTTTTTTTTATTCACTACAAGTTAGCCCTTGACTGCGATCTCACCTGATGGAAAGTGATGATGCAGTCTAAGATGGTAGCAGGCTAACCTGTTAGGGGCATGGCAGTTACATTAAACCCATACCCCTATTCGGTTTCTACACGGCATCGTACCGGAACGCTAAATCGCTTGGCGGCACGTCTTTGCCGGTAGGGTGGTAACTAGCCACGGCCGAAGCCTCCCACCAGGCCAGACCAGAGAAAATTCAGAAATTATAAATTCCCAAATTGACCCTGCCGGGGATCGAACCCGGGACCTCCGCACGTAAAGGCAACAGCGCTACACTCTGCGCCACGGAGGTCGTCAACTACTACTCCACTAACTAAGTACTACCAACTACTAGGTCAGACTAATTGAATCCATACGTAGGTATGGAATCAATTAGTCCGACCTAGTAGTAGTATTATGAATACAAAAGTTACTCTGTTTGTTACCTTTTTATGGCTGAAGCATTACATGAGTGACACACAGTAACAGGTAGCATAGACAAGTTTATAATTTTCTATGGAGTTGTATCCTGTCTTGGGCTTGGTATCCGATATCCAAATATTCGCCTTATTTTATATTTGGATAAAATATCCTACAGTATCCGGATATTTCGAATACTACGATTCTTATCAAAAAGTTTACATATTATTATAGCTTTATTTCCCACACATTACAACTTTTTTCTGGTGTTTATAAAATGGTTTGATTAATATTTTAATAAGTTTCTTGTGTTGGGCTTATCATTGGGGTCGCTTTTGTAAGAGGGTGTCAAGCCATGGTCACCCTGTATAATGCATTTAATTAAAGAAAAAGTTATTATAGTCCCTAACCTTTGAGTACTCGGAAATTTGTAATATCCAAAGTATTCAGATACCTATTTAGCACAATACTATTCGAAATATCCGGATACTAAAAATGGATGAATATTACAAGCCCTAATCGCGTCACATCACCTAGTGTGTGTTCCGTTATAAGCACTGCGAGCACTGGCAGTGCTCTTTACTGGGGACTTCCAGTGCTCTCAGTGTATTTCGGAACGCACCCCTAATACCACCAGTTAGCTGCTGAACTGATGTTGAAAATATTGGTAAAGAGTTAACTTGCATCCCAGTGGACATAAGATAGGTACTTTTCATCCCCGAAAATCAAGTCATAGCTAGAAGAGTAATAAGTTTAATGGATAATGTTGCAAACATTTAAGCTATAATATAATATTACCTTTACAAATACTTGATCACTCAAAAGAAACTGTGTTTCCATATCTTCGTTTTGAGTCTTCAACTTTTCAATCATATCTAGTGATCTTGCGAGATCTGGTATTTGTTGACGCAGACGCCTTCTTTTTGTGTTCAGTGTGTATTCCATGAATTTATACTTTCCATGCTGCTCGTCTAAGCGCCTTAGTACTTTCTCGACGCCCTCAGTATTTTCTGGCAGGTTCATAAACTCGTCCACATTGTCCTAAATTTAATAAGTATAAAATAGATTATATTGTCATAACACATTGAAAATTTTAATCATCTAAGTACTGCAACATAAACTTTCTTAGATTATAAAATTATTTTAAAACCATGTTTAGCTTCACAAGATCTATAAAGTAAGTTAATTGAGTTTAACTTGGCAGGTGTTTTAGATGAGGTTACAACTTTACAAGAGGTTACTTGCTTCTATTTTAATTAGTTGTCTAGAGAACGACGACGTCAATCTGGTTAGTGAAAAATAAAACTGGACGGTATCTTACAACAAACACGGCTTCCGGTATTCCCGAAAAAGATTTCGAATTTTCAGCTCCGTCGCCTTCCATTTCAATATATTTGTGATATTGGCTTCGTGCTGGAATGTAGGTAGGTACAATAAATCGTAAGTGGGCAAAAGATACAGATATAGAGCTATGTATAATTTCAGAAATTGCTGATTCTTACCTGGACAAATTACAATCCTGCAAAATTATTTTTCTTCATTTTCCAAATTCCAACACAGATCACTGTATACCTATACTAGTCCCGCGGGCTGATTACGTATCTCGCGACCGGTTTGCGACAGGCGTAAATCTCGCGATCGCTGCTGTCAAACGGCAATTTTGTATTACTTAACAGCGGCTATCGATAGCAAAGGTGCATGAAAAGTGCATTTTGCGGCAGGCGAGCAATAGACGTGCGATCGGCTTGCGTAATACGAATGGGGACTATCGTTTCTTTGCTCACCAGTTGGCGCCACTGTTGCCTAAGGTCGAGGTATAGCTGTCAAAGGCGACTTTATAAGATCGGCGCCGAAACAAAGTTTTAAATCTTGAATCTCATTAAGTTTATTAATTTATAACTATCATCATATCGAGTAGCTATGCCGCAATGTTGTGCAATTCCGTTTTGGTCGGAAAAAAAGGAGGACACATGTTTCCAAAAGATAAAACTGTTCTAAAACAGTGGCTAGTGGCGATTCGCAGGAATTCGCAGGATTCTGAGGAATTATGTAGTTAGGCACTAAATAAATAAAATAAAAAAGAAATTAATTACTTATTAAACTTTTATTTATCCTTCCTTTTCCCTTTAAAACACACTGCTATACAAATAAATAGGTACTTATTAAACATTATAAATCCATACAATGGATATGATACTGAAAGATGGTTGATTTGTTAGTTGAAACTACTAAACAATGGTAACTAGATATTAGATTAAGTTATAAAACTTCTGAAATAAGCTTAACATTTCTATTTACATAAATTCTCTTTTCATCTTTATTTGTCCAAACAAAAAAATCACAATACTTTCTTTTAGTACCTAACAAGTTTTTGAATTTGAAAATACTCGTAGTAGGGGCTACTTTCTTTCAAGCAATATTCATTATTGATCATTTCTATGTGCTTATAATTATCCACACTGATAAACTCATCTTTTATAGAGAAAGGACATTTCTCTTCCAATACTGTTAGTTCTCCAATTAATCCTTCTGGAGAAACCTGAAATGAAACATCTAATATAAATAAAGAGAAATATTATTAAATTCTAGTCATCTCACACATAGTACCTAATCTGATCCCAAGATAGGTTGTGTTCTCGTTAGAGATACTGTGGGTACATAACCAGATACATATATAGTACCAGAGGGCAGAGACCTAGAGCAAACATCGATGTTCATCAATATCATATAGTAAAAGTGTGTCCTTGATGAGCATGAAACCCATTTAACCTTTCATGCAGAAGTCATATTAGGTAAATATACATAATATATTAGGTAAATATATGTAAAAAGAAAAAAACATAGCTGTTACCTCGGCAAACAAGCATACTTCTGGAAAAAGTAAGTTTGTAATACAGTAAACAAACTAACCTCTGAATTAGCAGCTCTTTGAGGCCGCTTATTTTTGCGCCTCTTTTTCTTTTTCTGCTTTCAAAGCGTTCACATTCATCGCCAAATAATCCATATTTGCGATAATTTCACGAAGGAGATCACTTTTCAACAGGTAAAATATAGAAATTAAAATAATTTGTCACGAAGCCCGCCAAAACCAGTGAAAAGTGAATGTCATTGAACCTCACGCGACACTAGCGCCTCTAGTGGCAAATTCACACGCGATAGTCCCCATTCTAGTGACGTTTTGCGACCGATTTCGTAGTGATTGCTGTCGCATTGCTACTGCTGTCGCTACTGCAAATTTTACGTAATCAGGCTGCCGGGATCCAATCCTCCCTGTTCCAGTTCTCTGGTAAACATGTCTCTGGTTCCAGTCAGGTTCCATCACAGAGGGTTCCATCTGTGGTTCCATCCAATACTTATCTATGGTTCCATCACAGGTTCCATAACTCTGTGGAGTTCCAGCTCCAGCGTCTATGGGTTTCAGTGTATTACCTTAAGATAATTATAGGTATTTGTAAGGTATTTTATGGGTATTTTCACCTATTTTCAAAGAGTTATTAAATTAATATCTCTGTGGGTATTTTTTACCTCTATGGTATTACCTACTCTATGGCATAGTTCCAAACCGTAGACAGAGAGAGAGAACAAACAACATAAAAGAAGGAATCTCTAGAATCAGGGTCAGCGTGTAACCGAAAGGTATAGGTAATACTATGAAACACCTCCCAAACGTCATACAAACGTCGGCACAATATATGGTTTGTTTGTATCACAGACATATAAATAGAAGCAGACACAACATAAATTTCACACCCACATAGACAAGTGTATGCGAATCAGTGTGACTTAGTGTGACCGTGTCCCTGCAAGCAAAAATGTGTATGTATTAATTTGCTGCAACACTGTGCTACACCAACGCACACATTGACAAAAATTCAATGCGTGGCAGTCATTATAAGACATCTATGAGTCCTATGGCGTTTGTTTACATTGTGTTGTCTTGGGTGTCATAAGTTTTTTGTGAAATTTGGAGATTTATATGAATATTTACTGAAATAAAATGGTGAAGTGTTGTGTCCCCCTGTGTTACAACGCTTCGTACAGGAAAACCCCAGAAGTAACGTTCCATCGGTAAGTAAAATTCATGCTATCATGTAGCTTTGGAATGTTTTCGTATCGCATCGTATCAAGGCTAAGATATCTAATATTTTATAGTTGCTATGACGAAATATGTAGCCATGCATATATTAAAACTATAATATTATGGTTTTCTGTAGAAATACATGCTATAAGTTGTTGAATAATCTTTTTTGACATTTTGAGAACTTTAACAAATTACAGGGCCGGACTCGACGACTCTTTTATTTTAAGTATATAACTTCGACTTTTAATTTCAGGTTTCCAAAGGATGAATACCTGAGAGACCTATGCATAAAAATATTAATAGAAAAGACTGGCAGACCAACTCATGGAGTGCTATATGCTCCAAGCATTTTACAGATAATCTAAGAACGTAATATATTCCGTACAATTCTATCTCCTGGTGCAATACCGACCATTATCAAAGAAAAGTTAGTTGAGGTCTTATACTAAGTAGGTACCAATTTACCTTATCTTCCATTAGGTGGATGAATTTCATTAATTTTTATTGAAAACCTCAATACAGATTCTAAAGCACTAATTGTAAAGTTTATTTGAATAAAAAACATGTGAGTTTAAAACACCTGTTGTAATTTTTTATTTAACCTCTTTTTGGAATAACGATTCGATTCGATTGTTTAACAACATTTATTTGGCTTACTGCCAAGAAATTATTGTCAATAGGAACTTTGAGCTAAAATCTGGCGGTATTTACACGATATCCGTTGGTACTGTTCTTCTAAATAATATCCCCATCACCTGCGCGTCGACGCAAAGCGAGAACGACGCGAGAACCACTGGCCATGATACTGACGGAGTCCTCAGGATTTGAGTTGTAACAGGAGTTATAACTCCGCGCGCGACGGTGACGATATCACACGCAGCGCGGAGCTCACATCTATATTCACCACATTGACTAGGGTCCCGCACGTGGTGATGATTACCATTACTAGTGTTACTATATTGCAGTTGTGATCGCTTGTGATGAGGAAATTATAAAAGTACCAATAATAATTATTTTTAAAATCCTTACAAATTATAGCTTCCAAATGATAGGTGTCTTTAGGTCAATTTTTTTCACGCAACCTAACCCTACATATCAATATAATGTTTTATGCAGCAACAAGGTTCGGCCCTGAGTTTTGTGTATGTGTGCGTAATGTTTTCGTGTGTTTGTAATTGCCACGCTATTTTGTACGTTATCTTGCCTCTGCTTCTCTTTATAACTCTGTGGATGGTTCATAGGGTATCGCCATAGAGGTATAATATTTGGGTATCACTGTGTAGCATGAAGTGTGGTTGCAACACAGACATATAAATAGAAGCAGACACAACATAAATTTCACACCCACATAGACAAGTGTATGCGAATCAGTGTGACTTAGTGTGACCGTGTCCCTGCAAGCAAAAATGTGTATGTATTAATTTGCTGCAACACTGTGCTACACCAACGCACACATTGACAAAAATTCAATGCGTGGCAGTCATTTTAAGACATTTATGAGACCTATGGCGTTTGTTTACATTGTGTTGTCTTGGCTGTCATAAGTTTTTTGTGAAATTTGGAGATTTATATGAATATTTACTGAAATAAAATGGTGAAGTGTTGTGTCCCCCTGTGTTACAACGCTTCGTACAGGAAAACCCCAGAAGTAACGTTCCATCGGTAAGTAAAATTCATGCTATCATGTAGCTTTGGAATGTTTTCGTATCGCATCGTATCAAGGCTAAGATATCTAATATTTTATAGTTGTTATGACGAAATATGTAGCCATGCATATATTTAAACTATAATATTATGGTTTTCTGTACAATACATGCTTTAAGTTGTTGAATAATCTTTTTTGACATTTTGAGAACTTTAACAAATTACAGGGCCGGACTCGACGACTCTTTTATTTTAAGTATATAACTTCGACTTTTAATTTCAGGTTTCCAAAGGATGAATACCTGAGAGACCTATGCATAAAAATATTAATAGAAAAGACTGGCAGACCAACTCATGGAGTGCTATATGCTCCAAGCATTTTACAGATAATCTAAGAACGTAATATATTCCGTACAATTCTATCTCCTGGTGCAATACCGACCATTTTCAAAGAAAAGTTAGTTGAGGTCTTATACTAAGTAGGTACCAATTTACCTTATCTTCCATTAGGTGGATGAATTTCATTAATTTTTATTGAAAACCTCAATACAGATTCTAAAGCACTAATTGTAAAGTTTATTTGAATAAAAAACATGTGAGTTTAAAACACCTGTTGTAATTTTTTATTTAACCTCTTTTTGGAATAACGATTCGATTCGATTGTTTAACAACATTTATTTGGCTTACTGCCAAGAAATTATTGTCAATAGGAACTTTGAGCTAAAATCTGGCGGTATTTACACGATATCCGTTGGTACTGTTCTTCTAAATAATATCCCCATCACCTGCGCGTCGACGCAGAGCGAGAACGACGCGAGAACCACTGGCCATGATACTGACGGAGTCCTCAGGATTTGAGTTGTAACAGGAGTTATAACTCCGCGCGCGACGGTGACGATATCACACGCAGCGCGGAGCTCACATCTATATTCACCACATTGACTAGGGTCCCGCACGTGGTGATGATTACCATTACTAGTGTTACTATATTGCAGTTGTGATCGCTTGTGATGAGGAAATTATAAAAGTACCAATAATAATTATTTTTAAAATCCTTACAAATTATAGCTTCCAAATGATAGGTGTCTTTAGGTCAATTTCTTTCACGCAACCTAACCCTACATATTAATATAATGTTTTATGCAGCAACAAGGTTTTGCCCTGAGTTTTGTGTATGTGTGCGTAATGTTTTCGTGTGTTTGTAATTGCCACGCTATTTTGTACGTTATCTTGCCTCTGCTTCTCTTTATAACTCTGTGGGTTGCAACAAAGCTGTGCAACAAAGACTGCAACCACATTTTGGTTGCAGTGCACAGTGCAACCAAAGATGATGATACCCTATACTTACTCTGAGTCCGTGGTAGAGACAAGTAACATCCTTTAACATTGTTTGTCGTAGACTGAGTAAGATATATAGACGCCGCCATATCTCCTTTTCACTCCCACATGAAAGAGATGCAGTGTTGGGATGTTACATAAGATAGAATGAGAAAAAAATATGTGTTTTTCTCTCACTTTCTGCGTGTCACGGATTTTGTGCCTATTGCATACAAACCACAGAGTTATAAAGAGAAGCAGAGGCAAGATAACGTACAAAATAGCGTGGCAATTACAAACACACGAAAACATTACGCACACATACACAAAACTCAGGGCCGAACCTTGTTGCTGCATAAAACATTATATTGATATGTAGGGTTAGGTTGCGTGAAAAAAATTGACCTAAAGACACCTATCATTTGGAAGCTATAATTTGTAAGGATTTTAAAAATAATTATTATTGGTACTTTTATAATTTCCTCATCACAAGCGATCACAACTGCAATATAGTAACACTAGTAATGGTAATCATCACCACGTGCGGGACCCTAGTCAATGTGGTGAATATAGATGTGAGCTCCGCGCTGCGTGTGATATCGTCACCGTCGCGCGCGGAGTTATAACTCCTGTTACAACTCAAATCCTGAGGACTCCGTCAGTATCATGGCCAGTGGTTCTCGCGTCGTTCTCGCTTTGCGTCGACGCGCAGGTGATGGGGATATTATTTAGAAGAACAGTACCAACGGATATCGTGTAAATACCGCCAGATTTTAGCTCAAAGTTCCTATTGACAATAATTTCTTGGCAGTAAGCCAAATAAATGTTGTTAAACAATCGAATCGAATCGTTATTCCAAAAAGAGGTTAAATAAAAAATTACAACAGGTGTTTTAAACTCACATGTTTTTTATTCAAATAAACTTTACAATTAGTGCTTTAGAATCTGTATTGAGGTTTTCAATAAAAATTAATGAAATTCATCCACCTAATGGAAGATAAGGTAAATTGGTACCTACTTAGTATAAGACCTCAACTAACTTTTCTTTGATAATGGTCGGTATTGCACCAGGAGATAGAATTGTACGGAATATATTACGTTCTTAGATTATCTGTAAAATGCTTGGAGCATATAGCACTCCATGAGTTGGTCTGCCAGTCTTTTCTATTAATATTTTTATGCATAGGTCTCTCAGGTATTCATCCTTTGGAAACCTGAAATTAAAAGTCGAAGTTATATACTTAAAATAAAAGAGTCGTCGAGTCCGGCCCTGTAATTTGTTAAAGTTCTCAAAATGTCAAAAAAGATTATTCAACAACTTATAGCATGTATTTCTACAGAAAACCATAATATTATAGTTTTAATATATGCATGGCTACATATTTCGTCATAGCAACTATAAAATATTAGATATCTTAGCCTTGATACGATGCGATACGAAAACATTCCAAAGCTACATGATAGCATGAATTTTACTTACCGATGGAACGTTACTTCTGGGGTTTTCCTGTACGAAGCGTTGTAACACAGGGGGACACAACACTTCACCATTTTATTTCAGTAAATATTCATATAAATCTCCAAATTTCACAAAAAACTTATGACACCCAAGACAACACAATGTAAACAAACGCCATAGGACTCATAGATGTCTTATAATGACTGCCACGCATTGAATTTTTGTCAATGTGTGCGTTGGTGTAGCACAGTGTTGCAGCAAATTAATACATACACATTTTTGCTTGCAGGGACACGGTCACACTAAGTCACACTGATTCGCATACACTTGTCTATGTGGGTGTGAAATTTATGTTGTGTCTGCTTCTATTTATATGTCTGTGGAACCATCGAACCATCTATGAACAACTATAGCGCCCTCATTTAATTTCTACTCTTTCTTGACGGAAATGATTACATTTTGGAACGAAGTTCCATAAGGGACGATGCGGAGGGGCACCCTAGCCGGCAAACGTTTTTTCATTACGTCCGTAATGAAAATGCGTGGAGTAAGATTTTTTTAGTGTTGTAGATACTTCAAGTGATGGGCATTCGATTCAAAAAAAAAATATCTTCGGTGAATCGATTAGGTACAATGAATCACTATTTTCTATCGAACACAGAGTACCTACTTTCTATCAAAGTTTCTACCGAACTATTTTTTGCGTTTCTTGTGTTTACCTTGGCCTATCAGCTATGTTCAAAGCTATACTAATCTAACCTAACCACATCGGATATTGTGAAATTTTGTAGGTGCTAAAATATTGACTCAAGTTTAAAAAATGCTTCTGAAAAAAGCTTATTATAAGTGATAAAAATTCATTCCAAAAAACAGACTTCCAAAGGCACTGTAAAGTAAAAAATAATTTTGATTTCTACACATTATGTTGAAGTCGGGCGAGCCCACAGCGACCATGATGCGTCAACTTTGCCTATAGTTATACCCGCCCGACTTCAACATAGTGTGTAGAAATCAAAATTATTTTTTACTTTACAGTGCCTTTGGATATCGGTTTTTGGAAAGAATTTTTATTTTTAACTTTTTAGTGTAGGTACTTACTCTACACAGATGTAGTACCAGATACCGCGCTCGGAACACGGCAGACGCGCCAACAAAGCGAATACAAACGCTCAGTAGCTGGCCTACCTCCAAAGTAGTCTACGTACCACCAATTTAACTGGCATATCTTGAAAGTATTCGTCGTACCGCTAAAGTACTCAGCTTAGCTCCAAAGTAGCCAGCGTACCACCACAGTAATATGTGCATCTCCTTTTCCAGGATACAAGCTATTCTCCTACCATATGTCGTTGAAATTGTAAGGCCTAAAGAAAGAACCAACAAATAGATTTTCTTTCATTAATTTGGCACTTTTTCATTAATCTGGCAACATTTCACGAACACTGATGCATGTGTTCAGACAGTGCTGTCACGCACACTCGAATAAATTTTGGCCGCACTTCCGTGTTCCGAGCGCGGTATCTGTTTAGTACTACATCTGTGGTACTCTAAATCCCCACGGCTTAGCAGTGCAGTACCCTGCAGCATCAGAGTTGAGGAGTTGGAACTTCGGTTTAAGTATGAAGTCGTTGCTTGACACCTTCAATATAAATTCACCATAAAAAAATCCTAAATCACTATTTTTCTATGTGGGTGTGAAATTTATGTTGTGTCTGCTTCTATTTATATGTCTGTGATGTAAACCGATGGCCTCCCGCCGAATATTATGGCTTTAAAAATTATAAAATCCTTTTTATGAGGGGGCTCTCATAGAAGCGAATGCGAAGTAAAATACTTTTTATAGCGTTACTTAGGGCTGCGGTATATCATTTTAAAGATAATTAGGAATAGAGTCCAAAAATATATATTTTTTAATTTTTCCCCTAAAATTGACGAAATGCGGGGCTTTCAAAGTGGAGATTTTCTAACGTCCAAAGTTGACCTCAGAACTCTCAATTTTCTGAAAGGCTGAGCCTGAAACTTGATCAATTATTTAAATTATATCCTGTACTTGAACGACAAATACTAAAATTAGATAAATATAATAAGGAAACGAAATTATTTAATTTTTAATGTGCTTCAGTACTTTTAACAGAACTTCACAATGATGTCAATAGATGGCGCTCTGTTATACCGCGAGGTCTCAGTTCGGGGCGAACCACTAGTTTAATTAATAATCAATAAAGTCGTTGAAAAAATTTCATTTATCCATACCACAGATCCATACTTTCAAACTCCTATATCTTTTGATGTATGCAATATTTTAAATTACTCAAAGTGTTAAAAAACTGCTTAAGTTGCTTGCTCAAGTACATACAATACATACATAAAAGTTACATATCAAATAGGCTACGCCAGAAGACTCGCTCCGTCGCCCCTTCAAGGCTTCAATATATTATCATTTATCTATATTCAATGTATCCATAAGGCTTCCGAAATACACTGCGAGCACTGGAAGTCCCCAGTAAGAGCACTGAACAGTGCTCGCAGTGTAGGTATATAACGGAACACACCCAGCACCCGTTTATACACTGTAGTCTGTGCCCAGCACAGTGCTCGCAGTGCTTAAATCACAGGGTTATATAAAAATCTTTATTTGAAAGTGTCCAGTTAAGAAATTAATCAGATTATCGACTAATTTGTGACATCCAACTCGATAGTCTAACTAATTTCTTAAACTGGACACTTTCAAGTAAAGATTTTTATATAACCCTGTGAAGATGATACTGCCATTGGCGGAATTAGAATGCCATAAGCCTACTTTGTCGTATTAGTTTATAAATTGCGAAAAACCAAATTAAATTTGAATTTCGCGGGCAGACCCGTGTAGTCCACCCTGTGAGTCCACCTTAAGGCCCTTTAAACATTTACCCCGCGACCAACTATAGGTAAAAAACTCAACTATAGGTATAAAACTCGTCACACTACAGCATATATATGCACGCTTTACGAGAGCGTAGAGCTATTAAGAGCGTAGAGACGCTCGATTTTATAGCCAACTAACCAATTTTGTTACTTGAAAATATTAGACGATTATTTATTTACTAGGTACTTGTTTACGCTGTTGGCCGCGGTAAATATTATGTACCTATTTATGCGCCGAAACAATACTCGCGGCTACAATACTCAGTTTTTGAGATTGTAAAATAATGTATAAAAGATTATCTTACCGATTTCGTTCAAAATCGATATCTGGGGTTCCGTAGGATCACAAAATAGGAAACTGTTACCACAATTTTAAAAAAGTCAGCGCCATTTTGAAATTCTTTGTTATCGTACCGATTTCGTTCAAAATCGATATCTGGGGTTCCCTGGGATCACAAAACAGGAAACTATGAACAAAATTTTAAAAAAGTCAGCGCCATTTTGAAATTCTTTGTTATCGTACAAATTTCGTTCAAAATCGATATCTGGGGTTCCCTGGGATCACAAAACAGGAAACTGTTACCAAAATTTAAAAAACGGCAGCGCCATTTTGAAATTCTTTGTTATCATACCGATTTCGTTCAAAATCGATATCTGGGGTTCTCTGGGATCACAAAACAGGAAACTGTTACCAAAATTTTAAAAAGTTCACTGCTGACTTTTTTTTGATTGACTGCTGTTTTGTGATCCCAGGGAACCCCAGATATCGATTTTGAACAAAATCGGTACGATAACAAAAAATTACAAAATGGCGCTGACTTTTTTAAAATTTTGGTAACAGTTTCCTGTTTTGTGATCCCAGGGAACCCCAGATATCGATTTCGAACGAAATCGGTACGATAACAAAGATATTCAAAATGGCGCTGACTTTTTTAAAATTTTGGTAACCGTTTCCTGTTTTGTAATCCCAGGGAACCCCAGATATCGATTTTGAACGAAATCGGGACGATAACAAAAAATTTCAAAATGGCGCTGACTTTTTTAAAATTTTGGTAACAGTTTCCTGTTTTGTGATCCCAGGGAACCCCGGATATCGATTTTGAACGAAATCGGTACGATAACAAAAAATTTCAAAATGGCGCTGACTTTTTTAAAATTTTGGTAACAGTTTCCTGTTTTGTGATCCCAGGGAACCCCGGATATCGATTTTGAACGAAATCGGTACGATAACAAAAAAATTCAAAATGGCGCTGACTTTTTTAAAATTTTGGTAACAGTTTCCTGTTTTGTGATCCCAGGGAACCCCAGATATCGATTTTGAACGAAATCGGTACGATAACAAAAAAATTCAAAATGGCGCTGACTTTTTTAAAATTTTGGTAACAGTTTCCTGTTTTGTGATCCCAGGGAACCCCAGATATCGATTTTGAACGAAATCGGTACGATAACAAAGAATTTCAAAATGGCGCTCACTTTTTTTTAATACATACATACATACATGCATACATACATATATATTCCTAACATACCCTTTCCTTGTGGCTTTGCCGTAATCGGGTAAAAAAATACGCCTACACTTGAGAACTTCCTTCTTTGTGGATGTCGGTATCAAGTTTTTCTAAGCGCAGTACACATAGAGAATATTATATCTCTATGGCAGTACACAACACGGTGTTCATTTTGTCGTAATAAATTTCGTGCAAAAAAGCGATACACCCACCCGTCCACGAGCGCGTCTCAGCGCGTACTGAGCGCCAAACGCCTAGCGCTCGGCTTCTTTTCATAGAAAAATGTATGAAACATTTTTTTTTTTGCCACATAAACTATAAACATATTTATTTGTATTCTTAATGCTTTGCACCATGGATAGAGGACTATATAAGCCCCACTTTATTGTTAATATTCAAGATAAAATACACAGTATGCAGCGGATCTAGCTTTATGGGTACCTATCCGGACCCCATTTTTCGTCATTTTCAGCAGATCTTGCGTTCGGAGAAACGTATTTATGCAGAAAATTTGTATTGGAGTGTGCATTTTTATAAGGTCAAACGAGAGATGAAGAAATGACCTTTAATTTGATACCATGACATCCCCACAGCTGTGACTCCCGATTCTTTAAAGTGTACCTGGAAAAGGATGACACATCATGAAATCCGTATAAGGCACCTTAAACCGTCTATTTTACTGGATGCCGCTTCAAGTCTGCTGCAAGATTGACTCATCATTTGATTTTTATATAAATTCAATTCAACAAAATAAATAAGCTAATATGTAATAAAAATTAGATGATGATATGCTTGTAGTATTTCAGCTCCATTTTACTTAAGGCCTTTCATGCGCAGCGCTTACCTATCTAATTAGATAGGTAAAATGTAGTAATGTAAAAGGAAGTAAAATGTAGGTATACCTACGTTATATTTGTTCAAATCATGGAACTAATAAGTACTATAGTACTTATTAGTTCCATGGTTCAAACTATTTATATTTATTTAACAATTAGGGAAAGTGGAGCTGTTCCAAACTGTACTTGAGCAATTATAGGTGCAACTTGAGCAATTTTTTAACACTTTGAGCAATTTAAAATATTGTATAAATCAAAAGATATAGGAGTTTGAAATTATGGATAAATGAATTTTTTTTCAACGACTTTATTGATTTTTAATTAAATAATTTAAAGTGAGCAATTTTAAAGGACAACGTAGTTGAATTGAGCTATTGAAAATCTATCGATTAGTATTTTTTTTATTACAAATATCATTATTTTGCAGGCTGGGGTGGGGTAAAGCGGAACACCCACTCTGGCTGTTCCGAAATACACTGCGAGCACTGTTCAGTGCTCTTACTGTGGAGAAATTCGTTCCGTTATGACTGACAGTAAACTGCCGCAGTATCCTAGGGAAATATATGACGTCATTAATCGACGCCATTTTTGTACTTTGAGCACTGGCGTTTTCGAGGTAAGGTGCTCTCAGTGCTTTGATCACGTGATCTACTGCTGGACTGCGTTCCGTTTTAAACAGTAACCAGCCGAGCGATCGCGTAACTTCTGCATCAATCATTGATACATCGCAATCACCTCTGATTGGTTAACACTCTTCCACTATTGGACATAATCCATTGACGTAGCAAGAATGCCATAAATTCAGCCAATTACAACAATTGATACTGTAACAATGATTGATGCAGAAGTTACGCGATCGCTCGGCAGTATAGCTTACTATAAAGGAACGGCTTCGCAACTATACTAAATTGTCGTCACACCTTACAGTGCTCGCAGTGTATTTCGGAACATACCCTCTGTCTATGGAATGAAATTTATAAACTGTCAGTGTCAAAATATTTTGTCAACTTTGAAAAACATCGTAAAATCTTTTGAATATTTTCGTGATTATCGGAAATTATTAAAATTGAAACGCATTTAGCGCTGAAACATCTAATCTATCTAGCAAAGTGAGTTACTTGACCGTTGAAACAAGAAATATTCCGGTAAATAGAGCTAACAGCGCTCGATTCCTTTTCAGATTTGCCATTGAAGTGAGGCTACGCCCTATTTTGTAAGGACACCATTGTTGGCTTTAGCTTTCAACATAGGCCTATCAGACACTGCCGTTATGGATATGATGGTATCGACTTTACAACAGCAACGTGCTGTGACAGAACAGTTGAGAAGGGAGGCTTCGATAAAACGCATCCCTGTTTCTGTAGCTGTTGCCGATATAGTACGATTTATAAATGAGCACGAACAAGAGGATTGTCTGCTCGTCGGATTTTCGAGTCAAAAAGTTAATCCTTTTAGAGAGAAAAGTTCTTGCACTGTTCTTTAAACTTAAAAGTGTGAATTATAGGCTTCTCTTTTCGTTGTGATGAAATGATAAACTCAATGTCTATTCATTCAAAAGTTGAAACTACACATTCATTTTTCATGTTCTATATATGGTGGTTAATTTTGTATGCAAAATCATTTAATTTCAATTAATCATTGCTCTTATTTCTTCTTAAGATTGTCTCACTGCTTGTAAGGTGAACGTGTGTAATACTGTTTGTAATTTATTAAATGAAAAACTAAAATAAGATGTTTAATTATTATCCTTATCCAATAAAAGCTTACTTGCATGTTACAAATTTAAAAATGTAAGTGGTTGTAAACTACATTAAACAATTAATTATGTACAGTGGACTTCATCTGTAACACCCTCTTTTGTACTGTTGTAATGCCTTTTTAGACTTTACAAGTCCCTTGAATTTAAAGTATACTTTCAGAGGAAAATAATGTAGCAACTTCAGATGTGACACCTATTTCCGGTTTAAGGTATAGAGACTAGTTTTAATGAACCATTTCTCACAAGTTCCTAGAAATCCCATGCAGATTTTGAATTGATTGACAAGGACTGCAGCCATCAAATGCACAAAGATTCATTCATAGAATCATTAGGCTTTCATATCTTTTTTACATGCAGATTGTAAGCAGCAGATGGTAGTTGGGTAGGTACAGTTTTTAAGAATTAGTAACTATGTACTAATAACTTTACCTACCTGACCCACAGAACACATATACTCTTATTGGACCTGACCTCAGTAACTTTAGCTGAGTTTAAATTAACTGTTTATTATGGCTAATGGCACCCATCATATTTTGTAGGTTCACTGATAAAGAAAAAGTGGTTCAAATATTCTTTAGGAAAATCAATTATTTAGTAGTCATTAATTGCACATTTCTGCATTTTCTGTCAATAAATGTTTTTTTCTTTAATTCTTTCTTTCTACCTTCATACTTAGACTCCCAGAAATCCCTTCGTCGTCACTACAAACGAAATTGTATCGCAAGAATTGTATAAATGAATATACAGTATATTCATTTATACAATTCTTGCGACTAACTAAGTTTATCTACATAACTTTTTAAATTTCTTTTGTGCAACTCAATAATAATAATAATAAGTCAACAAAATATGAAAACTAAATAAAAGTCATCTCCACAAGTTAAATGCTTTATTTGTGCACAACAATGAAATTCAATTCCACCATTAGGCATAGGCTTAGAATTGTTTTTGCAGAATTCTGGGGAACCTATTTTTAAACCATCTAATTCCATTACAGCCTTCATGTTTTATTTTATCTATAACTATTCACACATATTTTAATATTTTGGTGTAAAAAAGTGACTACAAATATTATAGGACATTGTCTAAATATGACATAATTAATTAGGTATCATATAATCATAATAGGTATAAGTAGCTAAATTTTAGTTGGTAATTTTAGAGACTTGTTTTATAACAAGAGCCCTGGATACTCGGACAGGACTTTGTAAAGGCAAAATGTATGTCACTTTATGGAACAAACGCTGATAGCTTGTTCTATCTTATTTCATAGTGCCATATATTATTTCGTCTTATATAATCGCCCTGTGCGTTTGCTTTAAATCAAGTTTTTTTATACAACTTGGGTAGGTACTTAATCATAAAATAGACCCTGGTTTGTGCTAATTTCACTTTGATTATAACAATACGCTTACTATAAATTATGGGTGTTTTGTTAGCATCAAGTAGTCTTCTATTGTTATATTATTTTGTTACTACTGTTTTCTATTGATATTTTAAGTATAATTGTTTTTTATTTACTCTACTAGGACTAGTGTCGCACAGAAACTTGAGAATGACATATTCTGTTTTAGAATTCGAAAAATTGTGAATTTCACACATACCAAGGTCTATGCTCATAATACATAATACTAAGCATTTTTACAGAAACTCTAAGTACAATATTTACCTTATTCTACTTAATGATTAATGAAGTTCTTTATAATCGACTTAAAAGTATCTTTACAGATATTGTAATTAAGTTGCATATCAACTGGCTTTTTACGTGCAGTATAATATAATAATGGAGTGCAATATTTATCCTCATACTAATAGAAGTATATAATAAGAACACTATGATTAATCTGAAATTAATTCTTTGATGGTGTTCTTGTTTCGTTAAAAGGTACGCAAATCTTTACATTAGGTATTATTACATATTTTAATATTAATACCTAATACTTTTTTAGACGTAGCAATTCCTACCGGTTGCTAAACTACAGCTAGCAACTTGTTTATTTACTAGCAATTATGTTCAACAACAAGTTGTTGAACATAATTTTATGTT
This sequence comes from Erebia ligea, assembly GCA_917051295.2. Taxonomy (NCBI): domain Eukaryota; kingdom Metazoa; phylum Arthropoda; class Insecta; order Lepidoptera; family Nymphalidae; genus Erebia; species Erebia ligea. Next base: position 7,360,233 of record OU785232.1, read on the forward strand.
ACAATATTACGGCAGTGGTGATAAACTTAGGTAAACTTATTAATTACTTGTAAAGTGTTGAGCAAATTTGGAATTAAATGAAATAATCTTATTCTAGGGGTAAAACTATATATCAAAAAAAATTACCAACTATCAGTCTTTTAAATTGATGTTGAACCAACCTTGTAGCAATTAGACTCAAAAGTTTACAAATTAGTAAAATAAACTTAAAACTACAAATAGCAAGCTTAGATTCTAGCATACCTATTGTCTGAATTACTTTCACTAATTACATACTGTACCCATCAAGATGTGATTATAAAAAACTAATGAGCTGAAGGTACAATATTTACAAATATTTAGGAGAGAGAGAATCAAAACATTATATAAATAATAATTTATACATGGCTAAGGATAAGCATAACTATGTATTTCAAAACTATTAATTTTTTATGGATCTCATAAATATTTAAGTGACTATTGATTGCTATAAATTATTAACATGACTTTTGATAATTTGATTTTTAAATACTAAAATATTTTACAATTAATAAGAAAACATGTACCCATCCCAAGTAACAATTCGATGTCGTATAAAAGTCGTGACAACGTTTTTTGTTTACCTTGTAGTCCTAAAGAAAGGTTGTATAAACGTTATTATAACGTTTACAAAACGCGAAAATGGCCCCAGTTATAAGACCATTTGTCGTTTAATCGTCACATAAAGGTCGCGGCGATGACCATTTACGTCGTTTAGACGTCCTGTAGACGTTGCAGAATAGAACGTTTTGATTATATAGACGTTACGAGATAACTCTTACATATTCATATTAATGTTGTGAAGTGACTAAAAAAAATAATTAACTAAAAATTTATGGTTAGAAGGCAATGTAAAACTAATTCTATTAAAAATTAATTATTCTATGTTTGTATTATATTGCGTAGCGTTGATTTCGACTGGAAACTTAATTTTTACGAGAAAGTATATATGAAAATACTATGAATATTTTAATGCCCCCCCGTGATTTTGTGTTTTATGCATTATATTTAAATAATTTCAAATTATCTCTTCATTCAAAACTTCCGGCCATGATGTTTTAGTTAGTGTCCAACCTTTAAACGACGTTAAAATAACTAGATGTCGTGTAAATGTTTTTGTGACGACCATTGAAAACGCCATGTTTTAGACATTAGGGTTCCTCAATATTATTAGGTGTAGGATAAGTTGTATTAAAGTTGGGTCTAGACTCCTACTCAACTTTAAGTCTTATTAAAGTTGGAGTTTGACACTTATATGACTTAATGTCTTGTAATAGTTATATTGCAGTCACAAGAAAACTACTTGGTTGTATAAAAGGCTTAACCACGACGACTAAAAAACAAAGTAATGTTAGTTATATAAATGTTATGAATTAACGTCTACATGACTGTCAGTTATATAAATATCATACACCGACGTTTATACAATCATACGAATGTCGTATAAGCGTTGTGGCTGTTACCATTACATAACGTCATATAATTTCGTTTTATAGACGTTTACTCGACTATTTATTATAACTTAATAGTCGCACGACTAAAAGGCCGAATCGATGACATCTATAGGACGTTATTGTTGTCTTATTACCATTATAAGACTACTACACAACATGACGTCGTATAACTCTAGATTTATACGACTTTTTTGGACTTTTTTGCTACTTGGGATGCACTGTGCAATTTTTGTGATTGAAAATTGTGTTGTGTAATCTTATCATTTATTTAATATTAGTTTTAGAATTTCCTGTTTTATGATAATTTTAACCATAGCTCATATTCATAAGATAAGATCCCTAAAGATAGTTTAATTATACTTATGTTTAACATATATTTGCCTAAATTAAAACCTTATCTATAAAATATTATATAGAAAGTAAATACTATAAAATAACTAGCCAAATATGATAATAATTATTATGGGATGACAAATATTACATTATTTTAAAACTATGTGAATAAGCTTATTATATCAATTTATTAAAACAATGTAGTATTTATTGGCAATCAAATTGTGGTTATACAAATCCAGTATTTCCATAATAAAGGCCTCATTCAATTGGTGTATTAATATTGTATTTCTATGAATGCCTAATTAATGCTTACACGTAAGACTTAACTTGAGGAAGTACAAGGTTATCCAAATTACTTTAAAGTTAGATTGAGCTAGCTTAGATACACTTTGCTTTTGCCATGCTGTGTTTATGCAATGTGGTATGAAGGAATGCATGCTACGCCCAGCCTAGTATAGCATGGATTATTTTCTTTAAAACTATAGGCCAAAGTTTTTTGGTATGGCACACAGCCGTTTTCTGGCATAACATAGAGTAATTATCCAACTTTTATATGCCCCAAAGAGTATTTTGTAAACTTTTGAGTGTAACCATCCCTAAAAATAAATTATTGAGGGTTAAGTAGGATAATAGAAATCTTCCGTACTACACTCTTTCTTGGCTAGGAGGAGAGACATCTTCTGTGCCATTAGCCACACTCTGATGATATAGTTTCAATAGTTCCATTGCATCTTGAGCTTGTCTCTTCTCTAGTAATATTCTGTAATATTAAAAATTTTTTTTTAGAAATATTCTGCAGTTTCTGTCAGGGTTTGATTCTTAAGCACAGACAGGATTCAAGAGTGAAGGAAATCGTCTTAAGGAAACCTGTATGTCAGAAAGTTCTCATAAATTTCTTTTAGGTGTGTGATTTCTGCTAATCTGTGTGAGAGGAGACCTGTGCTTAGTAGAGGGCCGGCGATGGGTTGAGGTTTGTGATGAAAATAGATGATTTTGATTACAAGTGATGAATTAAAGTGATGATTTATCTGGTGGGAGGCTTCCGCTGTGGCTAGTTACCACCCTACCGGCAAAGACATATCACCAAGCGATTTAGCATTCCGGTACAATGCTGTGAAGAAACCGACTAGGGGTTTAATAGAACTGTTATACCCCTAACAGGTTAGCCCGCTAACATCTTAGACTACATCATCACTTACCATCAGGTGAGATTGCAGTCAAGGGCTAACTTGTAGTGTGATAGAAAAAATCAAAACCTGGCAAACACATACTTTCTTAACACAAATAATTTAAACATGCCTTGACCACAACTTTATTTTAAACCTGATAGATTTCCCATACTAAAACTGCTCATTTTATTTTAAAAACTTGGTAGTAATTATTATTTGTGGTAAGGCTATGTGACACTGAGTTGTTGTTATAAAGATTTAAAAGTAACTGAAGCAAACTAGGTTAATGTTTACATTAAGCATTATGAGCATAAAGGTTCATTACATTATTCAAAGTTTACACTGTGAATGGAATTTCATAACTATAGCTTTTGAAATTACCTTCCAGATGCCTCCTTTATGTGTTCTAAGATTATCCTGTTATCCCTGTCGGTCACAATATCGGCCAGACTGTCTGGATCCATGTCCGAGAGAAGCTCAAGATCCTGTCCACCAAGTAAAGAAATGTGACAGAGATTGTGCTGCAAACGACCCACCAAGTTTGCGACCTGTGATTTGTCCCCTAATGCCACATCATCGGTTTGATCCAGTGATACTTGGCACTTCGGCATATTCGGCGCCCACTTTTCGGTCCCGTGTAAAATCATTAACGAAGTGTCTGGTTCTAATGTCGAGAAGTATTCTTCGTCGTCGACTTCTGTACCGTCACACTCCAGTACAACTGTGAGGTGCTCAGCTGGCAAACCTAATTTATCCGGCACTTTACTTAGTAAATCCTCCAAAGACGACGCAACAATTCCTTTCTTCTTTTCACGATTCACGTCACAAATTTTATAAGGCTTAATAATATCGTCCTCCATTGTAAGTGTATTAAGCGACTATTTTAATTTTATTCAACTCTTTCAATTTAGTGACAGTTTACACATTTATAAAACAATTTTCACGAATGAATTGAATGACTAAGAAGTAGGTATGACATTACGAATAACTAAATTTGACGTTTAAGTAATAATAATTGCCAGTAAAAAACACAATCTATTTTTAAAGGTCTCCTTTTTTTTAAAAATATTCTAAAGTAAAAAAGAAAGAATTCCGAATAATGGAATATAAAGCCAATAAATCAAATATGAGCTTATTTATAAACACATCTGTCGCAAAGTACCTAACTGACGAGAGTCGAGACGACTGTCTCTCCTAGTGTCCGGTTACTGAATGGGAAAATTCCATGAAAATTCACACGCTTCAGTTTCCGGCGTCTATCAGCAGCTTGCTTACTACCTAATACTATTTAACTCTTCTTTGTTCACAATATCAAGTAAGTAGCTAGGTAGGTAGGTAGGTACCTTGTGGATAGTAAGAATATTAAATGTAAATGTAGGTACTTACTAGCATAATAGTATTTAGAAGTGGCTTTGAGGGTCGATCAAATTGAACATAGCCAACCGGCTGGCATGCTTTGTAAATTGTAACTACCTATGTAGTTCTAGGATCCTGACTCTTGAGTTCTGCTTACAGAGTTCCGCGTTATAATGTACCTAATAAGCACCTAGGTACCTACCTGCAAGGGCCTGTTCCACTAGTCCAAGCGAGAGCTAGGTACTTCCTTGGATTTATTAATGTAGATATATTTTGTATTTTGTTATCTAGGTATATATCTATCTTTATACATAGTTATCTAGTTTCATGCTCAATTTTTTACCATTTTTGTATCATTTTGATAGGGTCAATATTTTATTTTTCATATCGCATAGTTATTCGTAAAGTACTTGCATTCTTTATCCAAAGTGGAAAGTGCATCATTCCCTCCCTATGCAGGTAATGAATTCAAAAATAGAATAGTCGGAACTGCAGCCAAGCTTGATTCACTATTTTTTAAAAATATGTACTTAACTAGGTAGTCAATTTACGATCACGGGGGAGTTTGTATTTTTGACGACTTCCGTGACGCAGTGTTGAGCGCTGTTGTCTTAAGTTAAGACAACAGCGCTAAGACAACAGCGCTCAACACCTCCGGGACCTCACGACCTCACGTTAAGACTCAACGTGCGGAGGTCCCGGGTGCAATCCCGGCAGGGTCAATTTGGGAATTTATAATTTACGCTGCGACTCGACACGCACTTGGCCGCGGTTTATTTAAAACCTTCCACGTGGACAAAGTCGCAACCCTTATTATATCTTCCGTCTGAATTTTCCCTGGTTTGGCCTGGTGGGAGGCTTCGGCCGTGGCTAGTTACCGGCAAAGACGTGCCGCCAAGCGATTTAGTGTTCCGGTACGATGCCGTGTAGAAACCGAATAGTGGTATATGGGTTTTAATATAACTGCCATGCCCCTAACGGGCGCTACCATCTTAGACTGCGTCATCACTTACCATCAGGTGAGATTGCAGTCAAGGGCTAACTTGTAGGTAGTGGATAAAAAAAAATTAGGTAGGTAATTATCTTAATACTAAAGCTACGAGCAGCACAGCGATTCAGCTTCACTAGCTGATGGATGGATCATTAACATTTTTAGCTTTGAGTAGAATGTAGATTGTCAGAGTTAGTTACTATGGATCATTAATTTTATTCAGACTTTTATACAAACTTTGACCTTGACTCGGACGAACCATCCGGTCAAACGGGAGCTTATTATTACGTAAAAAGAGATCTTTTTATAGAGACTGCGTTAATTTTAGGTTTTGCTCGCTCAATTAAGTAACAATAAGTAACTTGAACATTTTTTTGTTTGGTGCCTACAGGAAATATCCTGAATTTGACTGATGGAAAGGAAAACACAATAGCAAGGAAAGTAGCCTTGGTATACCTAGGTATCTACCTACATAAATTTTTATCTCATTTTTTCATTTTAGGAATTCAATTTTGCCAAGGATTCCGAAAGTTCTAAAGAATAAAGACGCTTTTTGATAGGTTATTAAATAAGTCGGTAAGGTAACGGGCCCCTATTTCGTGATAGTACGTTATTTCGTTTGTTTTGTTTCTGGCGCAAAAAATAAGCAATTTAAATAAGTATTATTTATTTAAATTATACATTTCTATAAATTCTCTATTATTTAAACTGTCCAAAAAAATCAAGTACCAACATTTGGCTGCTAAACTGAAAGCAATACGACCCTTGAAACTCTCAGACGGCCACTAACAGCTGTGCGGCTTGCGTTTATTACTTGTCACCGTTAGAGTAGAGCTCGTATAGCTTAAGCTCACAGAAAGGCATAGCTAAGTCCATTTGAATAAAACTTTTAATAATTACCTACATAGAAACTAAACATAGAATTCCTTCAAATTTGCAATAAATCGACTCACGAAATAGCGGTCATTTTATTTTTCATATGTCCCCTAGTTCGTGACACTACCGAATTAGGGATATTCAAGATAAATTTTGGTAGCTTGTGCATTTATATAATAATTAAGATTAAGATAATTTAAATGTAAATAAAAAACAAATAGTGTATTTAATTAAGTTTCTTAGGAGCTATTCGTTATATGTTTTGTTCACTAGAATTCTTATAATACGAGTTTGAAGGTGACCTGAATTTACATTTTTGAGGTACCTACTTAAATTCGCACAGGTACTTCCAGCTTAATTTTGTTTGTTATTCGATTTATTTTAGGTATATATGTATATTTTTTTATATATAGGGTACTTAGTTAATAGTTAATTTACATATGTACTTAATTTTAAAATGATCTTCAAAATTAAATGCGTGAATTTCCAAAAATCAATATCACGAACCAAGGGACAGTCTATTTTGTTGTACTTTTCCCTAAGTTCGTGACAGATAAATCTATATTAGTAGGCTAGTAGGTAAGGCACATACCACTTGTAACGCAATATATTAATAATACTAGATGATGCCCGCGACTTCGTCCGCGTGGATTAAGTTTTTTTGATTCCCGCGGGAACTCCTCACTTTTCCGCGATAAAAAGTAGCCTATGTCCTTTCCGGGGATGCCACCTATCCCTGTACCAAATTTCATCCAAATCGGTTGAAAAGATGGGCCGTGAAAGCGTGGCAGACATACAGACACTTTCGCATTTATAATATTAGTATGGATTCTTTAATAAACCAAAGTTTCAAACAAAAGAGACGAGCTTTGTTTTAATTTTTTGTTTCAAGGAGGTAAGTACTAAGTAGGTACCTAATAAAAGCTGTATTTACTGCCATTAGGCTGAATCTCACTCTCACATCTTTTTTATTAATTATTTTTATAAAAAAAATCTATCACCTGTTCTTAATAATTATTAAACCTTTTAAATAATTTAATTTTTTGTTTCAAGTAGGTAAGTACTAAGTAGGTACCTAATAAAAGCTGTATTTACTGCCATTAGGCTGAATCTCACTCTCACATCTTTTTTATTAATTATTTTTATAAAAAATATCTTTATCCAGTTCTTAATAATTATTAAACCTTTTAAATAATTATGTTTTTTTAATAAATAATAATAACTCGCTGTAAATATTTTATCACGAAATAGGGTTCAAACAAAAGGTCCACAAATAAATTTATATAAAAAAAACTACGGAACAAAACTACATAATTCATGCATTAAATTACTGGTAAAATACCAATATTCAACACACAAAAGCTTTCAAACTGATATCATATTGTTTAGGAATATATTTAAAAAATCTTAAAGTCTTTAAATATCTATCTTTACTTATACCGAAATAGGGGACACTTACGTTAAGTCTATCTACCTTATTAATATAAAACATGTGTTAATGTAAAACAACTTATTAATGTAAAACATATACAAAATGTTTGTGATCATTACCTTATGTGGTAATTATTACGTACACAAACGCCTACGTTCTACATACGCCTACGTTCAAGAAGTATCTAGGTATAGCTGTTAAGTGTACCCTATTGTAATTATAAGTACTTTTAAGCGGATCATGAGCCACCGTTTCGTAAACTAGCGTGAAATGGACCGGCGCGTTGTAAATATTAATGTCAAGCAAACTCCAAAATCAGGACCAGAATGTAATCTGGATTCTGGGCACCCCGACTCCACGCAGTCTTGTCCATAGAGTGGTTTTTAAAGCGTAAGGCCAGAAACTCGCGAAAGAGGTCCTAAACGAAAGTCGTAGGTAAATCCTTTGAAAGGGTAAATCTGAATGAAGAGTGAAGTGAGAGATTCTGGAATTATCTCTGATGGCCAATACGGTCACTCTTTCGTCTCTTTTTCTTTCGTCTCTTTTTATGTTTATTAGAGTCTACAAGCAACATCACTGAATTTACTCCAGTCCGTTATCACGTACCGAAATAATATCCACACTAAGAATTCTATGCACTTTCGGATTTTTTATCTCTATCTTACCTTTTAAGGTTCAACCTGTTTGCACGATTTTGAAGAAACTTGGCAAATAAGACTGTGTGTTTGGATCTGTGTGTGTGTTTGGTCTGGCCGTCCATCTGTCCGTCCGCGGCTTAGCTCAGAGGCTGTTAGTACTAGTATTTTGCAGGTATTACATTATATAATATTACAAAGTGGTAAAATAAAATATCAATATTTTTTTTAGGGTAGGTAAGTCCCCTGCACGTAAAGTGGGGAAGTTTTTTTTCTTGTCTATCCCATGGTTGTGGTATCGTTGTATTCCCCCGTTGGAGTCCCTGATTTAGGGACCCGTTTGCGAAATATTTAACTTATTTTTGTTAGTGTCAAGTGTCCCGCCCCCTGCACGCTAAACGGTTGTTTTTGGATACGTGGCATTCATGGCAGTAGTAAAAACGAAGCATGGAAGTAGTAAAGTGGCATAAATAACGAAGTTAAAAGGAAGACTATCACAGCTAAGTGGGCTTCACATTAAGATAACGAGTCAAATAGTCGACCAACTTAAAAAATGACCGTTAGATAATTGTGACGGGCAACTACACTGCGCTTCTCGACACCCACTTGGCCGGTTTATTTAAAACCTTCCACGTGGACGAAGTCGCGACCCTTTTTATATACTTAGGTACCTAATGCAAATTAAATTAATCTGTTCCAGAATTTTATGTCAGTTAATTTAAAAAAAATAACTGACAAAACTTTGGTTAGGTTGTTATCAGTGTAAAAGTTACCTATTAAGTCATTGATGTAGAATTTTAGTAATGTATTAAGTGGTAATAGGAATTAGGAACCCATTACCCACCCAAGCACGGGGGTCACGTTCGGTCAGACTGTGGCGCGACGGGCGGAGATCAATATTCTGTTCACCCCTGTCTACCCTCTGCTTTTGAATGCATTTCTCATCTTCACCATGCCTGCAAATTTCTAGTTACACTTATATTAAATACTAGAGGACGCCCGCGACTACGTTCGCGTGGCATAAGTTTTTTAATTCGCACAGGCACTTCTTCATTTCCGGGATAAAAAGAAGCCTATGTCACTCTCCAGATCCTCAACGATACCTACCCATGCAAAAAATAACATCGATCCGTTGCTCTGTTGCGGCGTGATTGAAGGACAAACCCCTAATTCTTTCTACACGGCACACGGCATCGTACCGGAACGCTAAATCGCTTGGTGGCACGTCTTTGCCGTATCGTGAAGAGAGCTGGTATAATTTTAATTCCAGTCCAAACTAAAAAGTTCGAGTTTTCAAAAACTGTGAAACACGTAGGTATTTCTTAATTTTTAACCGGTAGCTCTTAAGTATACCAAGGTTGAAAGTTTGAATGACGGACATTCATACAAACTTTCAACCCTTATTTCACTCCCTTAGGGGTGGAATTTTGAAAAATCCTTCCTTAGTGAGCGCTTACGTCACAAGAGGAACCCACTGTCAAAATTTCAAGTTTCTAACCCCAGCGGTTTAGGCTGTGCTGTGGTGTGTGTGTGTTGATATAGGTATAAGTCAGTCAATCAGTTAGTCAGGATTTTGAATTTTATACAATATAGATATATACAATATAGATATATTATTATTACTTAGGAATCCATACTTCCATACTAATATTATAAATGCGAAAGTGTGTCTGTCTGTCTGTCTGTCTGCTACGCTTTCCCGGCCCATCTTTTCAGCCGATTTTGCTGAAATTTGGTATAGAGGTAGGTTATATCCCGGGGAAGGACATAGGTAGGCTACTTTTTATCCCGGAAAATTAAGGAGTTCCCGCGGGAATCAAAAAACCCTAATCCACGCGGACGAAGTCGCGGGTATCGTCTAGTTTATTATAAACACGTTAATTGCAATATTTTTAATGACGATTAGCAGAACAGTTGGTTTTTTAGTTTTACTATAATTAGTACAGAGGCGAGTATAGACTAGGTTCTTTTTATTTTTAGGGTTCCGTACCTCAAAAGGAAAAAACGGAATCCTTATAGGATCACTTTGTTGTCCGTCTGTCTGTCTGTCAAGACCCTTCTTCTCAGGAACGCATGAAGGTATCAAGCTGAAATTCATGTCAAATACTCAGGTCTACTGTCCCTTGGGGCTGTGAAAAAAATCAAACTTCTAAGCCAACGCAATCAAAAGATACAGCCGTTTATGCTGCAAATTTTCGACACTCGCAAGGGAATCAAAACCTACAGGGTACTTCCCGTGAACTCAGAATCTTGAAATTTGGTACGAAGCAACGTCTTATAGCATAGAAAAAGAAAAGTTGCGAAAAGCATACATTTTTAGTTACATCATATTATAATAAAAATATTTTTAATAATTTTAAACTTACCTACTACCCCTTTCCTCATGAACGCGTTGAGGTATTAAATTGAAATTAAAATAGATAAGAGGAATAAAAATACCATAACTTTTACTTATTATACCTACTTGTACCTATCTACAGGTTTGTACGGAAACCTCGGTGCGCGAGTCCGACTCGGCCCCTGTAATTTTTTAAATAACTAAAAATAATACCTACTTTCAATTCCTACATACTGAAACAATTTCCCATACTCACATAACTAATATAGTAGTATAGTATAATTCATATACTGAAACACTTTCCCAGAGTCTCCGAGTCCGGATGATATTATATTGCCCAGTAAAGTCAATGTACCTAGCTTTAATTATATCTTAAGAGAAATGTATTAAACTAATCACGTATAGCAAATAATAATTTGTATCATGTTATCCACTAACTTACTTTACTTAAGTATAAAATCTACTTCTAAATCTATATTCTCAATCCAAAGGGCTTATGCGAGTTTCTTTATTATCTTCCGTCCGCAATAAAGCTAATGCGGGTGCTGAAATTGGGTACAGAGTGGTAGGAGCATTGTAGGTTGTCACCGAGTTTCCGAATAGCTGACCTTTTTATATGCACACAAGGTCACTGGGTGTCACAGAATAGACCACAGATCAGAGAAGAATAGACTGTGCCTAATTGGGACGTTTATACTTAAGTCAAAAATAATTTATTTTAAAATGTTTATTAGATAGAGAGTGTTCCATAGGTACCTACTAAAATTCTACATCAATGGTTCCATGAGACGTAAAATCAACGTCCTCTGTTAGTTTTAAGTTTGGTAACCATTTAAAACAATCGGTTGTAGTAAAAAAGTGAGTCGAATCTTGATGACGTCACAAGTCAGTATTTCATACAAACCTCCATACTAAGCGCGATTTTTGACGATTGCCAAACCAGACTGAGATAATTTAGAAATAATTATTATAAAATCCAGTCTATCCATCAACTTGGTAACAAGGTTGATAGGCGAATTAAATTTTTGTTTTAGCGGTTTCCCGCGTTCGACTCATGTATCCCTTTTATGCATAACTGTGGACCTCACGCTTAGGATACCTGTATCGTTAAGTCCTAAGTTCGTCGTCATTTGCTTCCTATTTATTGGAAAGAAATCGGAAGACAACTACTTTTGGTCATAATATTTACTATTAATTATGCAAACTGCATGATGGTTATTAGGACATGCAGTGCCAGTATTGTGTCTTAAATAACTGTTACTCGAGACATCTCGTTAGTATCTACCTACCTCACAGAGTAAAGCTCGCTGTAGTGACCTTCCCGTAAGTTTTCCAGGTCGAGGTCACCGTTTACCTATTTGGTTTTACGCGCTTGCCTCACGTTTTATAGAGCTGAGCATTTGTCTTAATTCCGTTTTAATTAAAAATATACATCTTTTGTTGAATAAAAATTTAAATAAAACTAAACATTAATTTTTATAATAGTAGGTACGAGTATTTAAAATTTTATTCAATTTATTTCTGTTCAAGTTAAGAGCGTACACACGTGACTTGTACTCGTATAAATTATGCTACAACGTTCCTAGATTTTACTTATGCAATTACCTATTTTGATTTAGGTCAAAAAGCCTCAATTATACCTGTATTATATTATTTTTAGCTATACAATTATTCAAATCTTGGTCACGATAATTAAGCCGGATCCATACTAACATGCGAAAGTGTGTCTGTCTGTCTGCTACGTTTAACGGCCCATCTTTTTAACCGGTTTTGATGAAATTTGGTATCGTGATAGGTTGCATTCCGCAGAAAGACATAGGCTTTTTATCCCCGAAAATTCAGGAGTTCCCGCGGGAATAAAAAATCATCTTACTTAACTAGTTGTTATTGTATTTTTAAGTAGGCAATAATTTTTTTTGATTATAAACTGTATCACACTAAGGCATATCATAATAAGGCACTCTATCTCTTCTGTATCATCATAGGGAAATAAAAAGAATGCCCTGACTATTAGATATTTAAGTCTTTTGATTTTCCGACAACTCCCATACGAATTTAGATTATTATTTATTACGCAACAGTCTTTTGTTTTTCGTTTGAATACAAATTAGCCTGTGTCACTTTTTGCCTTCTAGGTGAAAATCACATCAGCGTGACGACGTTTACATACATATTCGTTATCAGCAAATTAGCGATTGTAAAAACTGTAACAATGTTTGTGCCTTAGACGCAATATTGCTATTGTAGAGCAGTACCCACCTAAAGCACAATATTCATACATTATTACCTATTCTTGCAACAGCTATTTCATGACTTCAAGGAATGTTCATCTAAACATACCTACATTCCGATTACCACCTTAACTCATAGCTCTAACTACTCTATTGCGGAAAATGTAAATCTATTTTCCGCAATAATTTTTAATTTGAATAAGTACATACATTTTAGGAATTTTAGAGTTCCGTAGTCAGAAATTCTCAGTACTAGTGGTACTAGCCCGGAGTTAGGAAATTGGCGGTGTTTCACCCCCGTGCCTCGGAGAGCACGGTCCCGGTTATTATCACTAACATGATAATAGTCTTTAAAGCTCGCCAACCCGCATTGGAGCAGCGTGGTGGATCTAAGCTCTAATTCCCTCTCTCCTATGAGAGTGGAGGCCTGTGCCCAGCAGTGGGACGTAAATGGGCTGTAGTGGTGGTAGTCAGAAAAGATGGTTAACATAATAATGCAGGTAGGTAGTTTCGCCTAAACATTAATTTTAAAAACGAATCAAAATAGTTCAGGTATTTGGTATAATGTCATAAGAAACCACTACTTAATTATAGATAAACATGCTACTCCCTATTCCAACATGTTTTAACTACAGGATTTTTTTCATTTTCTATTCCAGGGCACAAAGGTAAGCCTACCCTTGGCAAAAAAAAATAAAAATCTTTGAACCTCAGTTTTAAAATTAGCTGCAGTGACATTTCTGCGGGGTTTGCCGGTCGAGGTCAGAGGTCACCTGGCCGGTCCCAGGTGCATGCTACGAGTTTTGTAGAGCTATCGATGCGATTTGTTAAGCCTCACAGCTGAATAATACACGTACTATGTATTACCTAACCTGTGCTAATACGAGCAATTTCAATTTTAATAGGCTCGGTTAATCAGTTTAAATAGAGTGTATGTTTAAATAAACTTATTAAATGGCTAGCGTACATAATGTACTAGCTGATGCCCGCGACTTCGTCCACGTGGAATAAGTTTTTTTTTATTCCCACCGGAACTCCTTAATTTTCCGGGATAAAAATAGCCAAATATAGTAGAGGGATAAATTTAGTGGATAAAAAAATTTACTTAGTTTGGTACTTTCGTCTTACCTACTTAGTTATTTCGTCTGTATAAAAATTTTACTCTTTCACAGAGTTATTTCAAGTTTTGGTATATGTATTTATTCAGTTGGTATACATAATAGATATATTGGTATTGTATAGTTACCTATACTATACAATATTATGGTATAGATCGTTGGACTGGAATTGTGTTAGTGTCGTATTTTAGCAATAACAATGACACAGGTGAATAGGGTTCTCATAAAAATGCAACTGCCCAATAAAAATGTTGGTAAATATATAACGAGGCAGCTCGATATATGGGTAGGTATATTACGGCATGTCTCGTTTGAATTTCCCTACTTGAAAATGTACAAGCGGGTAGCGGTAGCCCCCGATAGACTGGAGTGGATCGTCCAATAACTCATGAGATGCATTTTTAACATTGCTTGCCGCTATTACATATTTCACTGTGAAAAAGAAATAATTTTACCGCTCGCACTTTGCAAAGCACTACATCAACCTTGCACTTGCAAACTAGCTTGTAATTGTAAAAATCATATTCTCTGCGTTATCTTGCAAAGCAATGTAATGAATAATTATTACAAGAAGAGCTCCTGTCCAAGAAGGAGGAGATCCAGCTGTACTGTTTTTAAAGACACAGAATTAGAGTTTTCATTGAGATTTGTAACTACAATTTTATCAGACGATTTCGACGGCATGTGAAACTTAAAAATTCTACGGATAGGTGCTAGACAACCGCTATTGTTCTGCCTTTTTTTTTTTAATAAAAAAATGTTATAGTAAAAAACTACTAGCTAGCCTTTAGAACCTAATTACTGTACAAATCACATCCGCGTTGAATTGTGCCAAGAATATTGGATGGTTGTTCATAATTATTAATTACTAAGCTTTACGGCTGTAAAGCTTTTTGTAAGGCTGATCTTTTGCGCAATAAATGAGCCTCAAGATTGGACAATTAAACGCTGTAAATGGTTTCCTTGGAGATTTTGCGCTAAGACTGCTTAGCTCCAGAGTTTCCACTTTATTTTAGCTTGTCGCAATTTTCCTACTAGAAAAGTAAAAAATCTAGCTTTTTGGAAATAACAACATCGGGGTGTAACAAAAATATAAGAATGCGTACGCTACGCTTTTTTCACAGAACGAGCTTTGACTATTCAGAGAAGCTTTTTAAAAGCCTATTTGAATAATATCACAAACAGTGTTACTTTGTTCTTTGAAATAAAAATAAATTATATGTTGTGCCTTTGGTATATAAATAGAATAAGGTGGGCTTAAAAAGTGTGCAAAGTGAACGAAAGTTGTTCTCCCTGGCGTAAGCTGTATATACCGACATATCTACCTAACACTTCCACAAAATACGAAGTTCGCTCGGCTGGTAATATGGGAGTTATGGGAGTACTTTTATAACAAAACTATAATTTTATATTGCAGTTGTCTAATTTGCTAACTTTATGCTCTAAAAGCATTCAACTTTACAATTAAGTATAATATTAGCAAATTTCCACGTGATATTGTTGAAGTGCATTGTACTGACGTGGTACCTACTACCAAAATCCATACTAAAAACAAATCGTTGATGTACTTACCTATGCCAGATGAAAAGAAAATAAATGCAAAAAAAAAAAATTGTATTTACGGCGGCCCAATCCATACTAATACCTATTCTGTGCTAATGCCTTTGATATGAATGGGAAAGTATAGCCTGTAATATCTGTCTTTCAGTATATCATTAATATCTGTCTGCTTCGTTTTGACGGGTCCACCTGTTCAACAGATTTTAACCTTTGATACAGACATAGCTTCAAACCTAGGCCACTTTTTACCATCCCGGAAAATACTACAGGATTTTTAAAAACCTTGATCCACGCGGACGAAGTCATGGGCTTCATCTAGTTTAATATAATTAAGTGGAACTGTTTGCAGTTGCTTGCGAATAGACATCACATTACTCTGGGGGCATACTAACATCTCTTAAAGCCGTAATGTTTTAATATTGTTGATGTTCATGTTTTAGAACTGTAATCCATAATCTAGGGACGCAGAGGTACGTGACAAAAAACTGTTATTTTGAAATAATACTGCTTTAAGAGGATCGTCCAGTTGTAAATCTCCATACAAAAAGCGATAACGTTTTACTTCCCGAAAATGTTGTCCAATTTTCACAATTTTTAGAAATGTTGCAGATACAATGAAGAACTATGCTCGTACGTTTTAATTTTAAAGAAATATTGCTTACATGTTAAAAGTTATTTGCGTCAAAAATATGGATATTTCCATATTTTTGACCTAAAAACTTCCTCGAGTATTTTAATTTTTTTAAATTTAACTAAACAAAAATACTAAAAAAATAAAACGTACGAGCCTAGATTAAGGTGTACTGAATCTAATGAGACCAAAATTGTCTAATTTCGTAAACGTTTGGGGGGGTAAAAACGTTATCACTCGAAACAATATTTAGTAACCTCCCTGAACTCTCGAGTTATTTTACGTATAAGTTATACTTATCTACTCGTAATATTATATATAATATTCTATACTCTGAATCTAGAGTAGTGCGCAGTCTCGACTCTCGTGCCACATGCTTTGCAGGTGGTATTTATATTTGTATTCTTAATCGTAATCCTCATTGCTAAAGGTCATGACCATTTCTATAAAGTGTGAGCAAGATGTTTCTATGTTTAAGAAAAAAATACTTATGCTAGGAAAATAACTGAAACAACTGATTCCAAGTTAAAATACAGTACTTACCTACCTAATATTATTATCCTTAAGTTTAAATTATTAAGTTACTAAACTATGATAAAGTTACTCACCTATACTGGACTTACCCTGGGCCTACAGACACAGCTACAGACTACAGTTCGTAGGTATTCCTTAAGTAGGTATTTCTCATAGGTCAAAGTTCACATTCTTAACACGGTATGGACAAACAAAAATGTCTGGCGGATTTAGAGACAAAGTCAGCGGAATTCACTTTCAAATAAAGCGCTATGGACAAACAAAAATGTCTGGCGGATTTAGAGACAAAGTCAGCGGAATTCACTTTCAAATAAAGCTTGCAAGCTAGGTGACAGGACAAAACGTCGTGCCCCTCCGACGCTGATATATTATCAGTATTCAGAAATGATTTAGCTATATTACAAGTACTAGAATTTCCCTAAGCAATTAGCCGTGAGCCTATGTATAGGAAAAACGTTAACCAAATAAATGTTAAACAAATAAAAAGGTTTGAGTTTGTATCACAAAATTGAGGTTGACTTATTATTATCATAACTTTCGTAACAACAGATTGTAAGGTAAGAATAATAAAAGTGTAATCCAATTTAAGCCTCAATCTACAAAAAATTAGGTACCTAGCAGCCAGAGAGCGTCTTACTAGAGTTACAAATGTCCCACATTAAAGAACAAGGCTGGACTGTTTCACAAGTTTACCAGTCGGACTTTTCATCATCTTAATATAATAATAGGATTTATGCAACACATTACAAGACTTAAAGCAAGCTAGTCTAATCTCACACAAATCATGTCCGCGTGGAATTTTCACAATGCTGGCTGTATCATAAATGATATAACAGCTATAAAGTAAACTACTAAAGTACTAAAATTGAGATTTTCTAAAGAAAGTGACGGAAACTGGATGGATAAGGAAGACTCAAAAAAAACTGGTTGATTGAAGTTTTTAAAATCATATAGGTAGACTTTATATATCACTTGTTCGAATTCTGCAATTCGTGTGAAGTTAGTTCCATGGTATAGCTCAATGGGCATAGACAGATGAATAAAAGCTTGGAAAATAATTGCTTGCAGACGTTGTTGTTACGTAGCGAAGTACTTAACGTGCAAGTTTTGTTTGAATTTTTTCCCGAGTACAGGCGTACTCACTTTTATTAATATCTAGAGCTTTTCATGAAATGCCTTGCATCTGAAAATTACAAGCTAATAGGTAAGGCTCTAATTAATGAAGCACTGATGACTGCTCATCGCGTCATGTAGCTAGCTAAATTCGTTGTCAAAAGTAGTTTGTAGAACTTGGAGCTCATTAATTGGTCTAGGCCTTGCTTAACACACGAAATAGGTTTACAATATAGCTGTTTGCAGTTCAAATGTAGGTACCCATAAATTTTATCCAGACATTTAAGCTTCAAGCTTAATAAGTTTACATATTCGTGACTACATACAAACTTGATTTGAAACATTAATCTGTAATAGAGTCAATACCAACAGCCCATATTTGGTGATTTAAAGAACTTCTGAAAGTGATTTATAATTATTATTTTGATCGGTGGAGTGGACGTTATTCCAGAAACTTGAAAGCTCATGTCATATAAATTGAAGTGAAGAGGAAATTAACCAATTTCCTCCCGAGCAACGGTTTCATTAACATTTATGTGATTTAATATTTGTCTTTCTCGTACGTCTAAAGTCTAAACAATATTTTAGGAAGTAAAATGTTACTAGGTTCGATAGATTTCATAATGGCATAATAGTTTTTCATAACAACTTAGACTTTATTGTGGTGATATTGCAGTTTTTATTTAAATGCCGAAAAGATTAGTATTGAAGCGCTACGCGCTACAGTGCTGCGAAAGAACGAACAGCTACTAGCTATAGGTACGTACACTAGATATATTTCGGAGTTCAAAATAAACTTCCCTAACTAGAACCGAGTTATTAAGTAAGACAAAGGAGTATAGCTATAAAATATGATTTAGCTAGTAGCTTTAAACTAACTCCATAACATCTGCAGCCTGACTAGTAAATAGTTTGCAATACCTACTATTATTTGGCGTACGCAACTAAACTAATGCCTAATACATATTTCGCGCTATTACTTATGGGCATTTTATCAAAACTTCTAAACTAATAGGTAATAAAAAAAGAAAAGATTTGTTTGATTGTTTGTTTGTAATAAATAAACTTAAAAACGACTCAACCGATTTAAATAGAAGGCGACTTTATCAGCAAGTAACATAGGCTTCATTTTATTCGCACAGGGGGGACACACATTTTACCACTTTGGAAGTGTCTCTCGCGCAAACTATTCAGTTTAGAAAAAAATGATATTAGAAGCCTCAATATCATTTTTGAAGACCTATCCATAGATACACCACACGTATGGGTTTGATGAAAAAAAAATTGTATGTATAAAATTGTTGTAAACTAAGTATGGGGAACCCCCAAAATTTATTGTTTTTTTTTATTTTTGTGTGAAAATCTTAATGCGGTTACAGAATACATCTACTTACCAAGTTTCAACAGTATAGTTCTTATAGTTTCGGAAAAAAGTGGCTGTGACATACGGACGGACAGACAGACAGACAGACATGACGAATCCATAAGGGTTCCGTTTTTTGCCATTTGGCTACGGAACCCTAAAAATCATCTCATTTGAGCTTCCGTGGCGTGCGCTGCGTTAAAGTTAACAACAACGGCTAGTGGTCTATAGAGGGTTTATTTGACCGAGGGAAGCGAAGGTCTCTGAGTCTACTTAAGTGAATTTGCCGTCCGTCCCTCCGTCTGTCAGAGGCTTATAACTTCTGAATTACTGAACGTAATTACTTCAAATTTAAATATAATATGTAAACCGATGGCCTTCAGCCGAATATGGCTTAAAAAGTTGTAAAAATCTTTATTTCAGCCCCCCTAGCATGGGCCGAGACAATTTTCTCCCCGAGGTAAGGATAAAAAAATTATTCCTAAATAAATAAATAACGGTTGATAAAATAGTCCCCCGAGTCCCCGTGAAATGTCAAACGGGGATAAACTTCTCCTCACCCCTGTTGCCGTGCTCTGAGAAGTGGATAAGTTAATTTTATCTCTTGTCAGTGGATAAATGCGAAGTAAAATATTTTTTATAGCGTTACATAGGGTTGCGGTAGGTATATCATTTTAAAGATAATTAGGAATACAGTCCAAAAATATTTTTTTTTTAAATTTTCCCCTAAAATTGACGAAATGGGCCCCCCATTTCGTCAATTTTAGGGGAAAATGGAGATTTCAAAGTGGAGATTTTCTAACGTCCAAAGTTGCCCTCAGAACTCTCAATTTTCTGAAAGGCTGAGCCTGAAACTTGATCAATTATTTGAATTATATCCTGTACTTGAACAACAAATACTAAAATTAGATAAATATTATAAGGAAACAAAATTATTTAATTTTTAATGAGCTTTAGTATTTTTAATAGAACTTCACAATGATGTCAATAGATGGCGTTCTGTAAAAGTTTGTGGATACCGCGAGGTCTCAGTTCGGGGCGAACCACTAGTATAGGCTCAATAATATGCAGCTTGTATTTGCGAAATGCCATATATATTCATTGCTAGCCACTTAACTATTTTAAGCATGTTGCACTGCAGTTGAGGCTTCTAGTGGTGATTAAGTAAAATAAAGTAGATAAAATAATTAATAAGAAGACCAAGTGACGAGACAAGTAGGTAACTAGGTACTGAAAACAAGTCAAAGAATGACACTTCAAAGCTTCTTTTCAGCATTCCAAAACCCATTCATTATTTATGCAGATGACTTGAGCATGTTTTCTAAGGAAAACCTAGTAATTTAAATAATTATAATGAACTACATGATGTCCGCGACTTCTTTCGCGTGGATTAAGTTTTTCTTAGTCCATAATTTTCCGGTATAAAAATGTCCTTTCGTGGGATATATTTCTTTTTACCAAATTTCATTAAAATCGGTTGCAATGATGGGCCGTGAAAGAGTAGCAGACAGACAGACACACTTTCGCATTTATAATATTAGCATGGATTCCGTGTTGCCACGTACAACTTTAGTGACTTTTCGGCGAGAGAGTGAATTGGCATCTTCCAGCTGATATGTGCATGTGCTCTAAGCTCATCATCATCATCGACGCTACGGCCTTTTATGGGTCCGGGCCTGTTCCAGAAGATTTCTTCATCTATCTGTACCATTTGCGCTCATTTGCCAGCTTCTTTAACCAATCCGTTTTGCACATGGAATTAGGAATTTATGGTTTTGCATCTTGACTAACCCCATTCAACCATCGAAGTTTTGGTCGACTGATAATTTTATGCCCTCTGGGATCGACAACATCAGTTTATTTGGCGGCCGCTGCTCGTCCATACGTTGCACGTGTCCACTTCATTGTATTCTTGCGGTGGCGCTCTAAGCTAGACCATATAATTGCTTTATTTCAGTCATCATTTATCATCATCATTTATCACAACATCAGTCATCGCTGTTTTATTAGGCGATTTTAATATTGATTTTCATAAAAAAGGCTGTGGTATGTACAAGCGTGCTAGCAGTTTCCTAAACTCTTTAAACTTGACAAATGTTATCCACAGTTCTACCCATTTCACGTCTCATAGCGATACACTTATTGATTTATTTTGCTCGGATGCTAATGTTTCAGATGTTGTTGTCGATCATATTCCTGACCTTGGGGGACATGCAATGTTATACGGCGAGATAAAAGTTAAAAAAAACAAGCCCAAAACTCAACACTTTTTGTACAGACCATTAAAAAATATAGAAATAGAAATAGAAATAGATTTAAACAATTTTAATGGCTGCCTTGAAATAATTGACTGGAACGGCATCTGTGAGAAGGAATCTGTTGATGATATGGTTAATACTTTGAGCACTATATTTGTTGACTTATACGACGTTTTTGCACCGCTGAAAAGAGCATCTATCAAGGAAAATTTTCAGCCTTGGCTTACGAGCAATGTCCGTTACATGATGCTTCTACGCAATCAAGCATCAGACAATCGTAAGACAAGCAACACGGAAGACAACATTAATAAGTATAAGTCCCTAAAACACCTTGTTAACGTCAGCCTATATTATGAAAAGTGTGCCTATTTTAAATTCTTTATAAATATTCATGCACAAAACTCATTTTACCTTTGGAACAATCTTAAAAAAACCGTTTTAACTAGTTTAAACAAAGCTAAAGAATTACCTAACGACTTTAATGATCCTGATAGCATAAATACACACTTTCTAAATGTTCCCGGCACCACTAATACAACCATGTCTCACCTCACCTATTTTGAATTCCATAGATTTAGTGACTGTACCTTTAAATTATCTACCGTTAGTGAAACCACAGAATAGGTAATAGTAGTAAGTGAAACTGAGGTTGGTAAGATCATTCTTGACATAAAATCTAATGCACTCGGGAATGATCAAATATCAAGGGACATGGTTTTATTAACACTACCCCAATCACTAAAAAGTATTACATCTATTAATTATTAATAAGTCTATTTCTACAGGTGTTTTTCCCGAATCATGGAAGACAGCCGTTGTGCGCCCTATTCCTAAAGTATGTAATCCGACTGAAGTCAAACAGTTGCGACCAATTAGTCTACTGCCATTCTTATCGAAAGTACTAGAAAAGGTTGTCTATATGCAAGTTCAAAAATACTTAGAAATTCACTAAATTTTACCGCCCCTACAATCCGGTTTTAGGAAGGGTCGCAGCACTTCGACTGCCTTGCTTGATGTTTTTGACAACATTATAGCTGCCCAAGACTCTGGTATGGCCACTATTATAACTCTTTTAGACTTCTCTAGAGCATTCGATTCAATAAACATCACACTTCTCCTATCCAAGCTTTCTTATTATGGGTTTGATATAAATAGTGTAAACTGGTTCCATAGTTATCTAACTAATAGACAACAACTAGTTTATTTGCGGCAAGCGAATGGCTCATACCTTGATTCTATGGTTCAGCCAGTTGATAGAGGAGTGCCTCAGGGCTCTATTTTAGGACCACTTCTTTTTATTCTTTATTCGGCCGACATTATTTATTTATTTATTCAGGATTTTTAAAAAGAAGTAAGGGTAGCAAAGTAAAACCACAGGGAAGTTTTTTATTTTATTTTAATAAATTAAATACATAGACATATAATTGCAGACTGGATAAAGAAAGGCATGTTCACCAAATATATAAATGCATTGTAAAAGAGCCTCAACATGTTCAGTTCGCCAAAAACTATAAAGTTTGTTTTTATGTTTAAATTTATAGATACTTGAGTATTTCAAAATTACTCGTAACTGTCGAAACCAAAATATGCACTCGCTCGATTGCAAAATATACCTCAGCAGTATTTTAAAATTTGGCGATGTATATATATTTATTTCTTTATTACTAGCAATAAGACCATACATACAACACAATAATAATACATCATGTATATTAATTCTGTTATATACAAAACTTCCAATAGTTGGAGATGGTACTGTTTCTATTTTTTAGTTAAGATACATAGATAAGTTTTGTGTAGGTATAAGCGAATTAATTAATAAAGAGTTCAATTATAATATCAATTATTAATAATATTATACTTTTGAGTAGGTACTATTAAAGTAAACCAGTACAACTTAAAATACTAATTGTACCAAGTACTTACATACCCATAAATTATAAAACACTGAATTAATATTGAGCTACCCTACATTTACGTACAATATCGACAATTTCGTTCATTTAGTTACTACTATAAATATTTTTTTAAATACTACAAGTTACAACTTAATCGAAGCGCAAGCGATTATACAATAAATAAATTATGAATAGGTACTTTAAAAACCAACACATAAAAACTTACATAATAATAAGGTTACAATTTTCACATGCTGCCTTCAATAATTAATTATTATGAAGGTAACGTAAATTAATTTAAAACCACCACTAAAGCTACCCTAGATCGATCATTCATATATTGTGATGGACAGCCCCCAAAAAAAAGCACAGCGGTCTACAGACAGGGCCCCCAGAGCTATGATTACCCCTATAAATTAATAAAATTTTTAAGAGATATATGTATTAAATTATTGTCTAATAACAATTTACGTATTGTGAAAATTAAGCTCTATCGCTACCTTAATTTTCAGCAGAAATATTGAACTGTGTGGAGAGATATCACATGTAAGCGAGTTTATATGACGCTATCTATAATCTCCCACTTGAAAAAGATGCTGGGAACGTGTTCAAGTGAGAGGAACTTGCATAAATGATCAGAAAAGTTACTCGACCTTAAAAGCTTACATAATTCATGCAGGCTTCAGCAACTGCGAGCTGGCCTCATTTTGCACACGAGAACCTAAACTTGTTCTAAACAGCATTTTAGTTGAATTTATTACAGCAATTAAGTACCTATCATGCATCGTGTTTCGCTTGTATGAAGATATTGAGCTAAAAACGCGCCAACATCGTATAAAATTATATTGAAAGTTTACTTAGTATGTATAGGTACTTATCCATGTTGAAGATATGAACAAGATAGTGATTACATTACTCCAAAGTTTACATGAAATCAAGATGAGGCGGATCCCAAGCGGTAAGCAAGACGCGATTTAGTGCGAAATAATACTTAATCAAATAAATATTATAAATGCGAAAGTTTGGATGGATGTATGGATGTATGGATGAATGGATGTATGGATGTTTGTTACTCAATCACGCTCCAACGGCTGAATGGATCTGGATGAAATTTGGCACAGAGATAGATCATAGTCTGGAATAGCACATAGGCTACTTTTCATCCCGGAAAATTAAAGAGTTCCCGCGGGAACCAAAAAACCTCAATCTACGCGGTCGAAGTCGCGGGCATCAGCTAGTATATTATAAAATATGAGACTATATTATGTAACACACGCTAATTTGAGCACTTTCGTACCAGTTCTCATTCCGAGAAGAGATCCGCGCTTAGTAAGAATACATTTATTCAACAATAGTGTTACAGACAAACATTTAACGTCGTACGTAGTAACATAATATAGTGGGCAGGCAGTGGGATGCGATGATGTTGATGATACAATTTCGTTTACGCAATAGTCGCGAGCAAATCGCTATCTGCATGTCACATGGAATTCACCTCAGTTTGACCGAATCTCAAAAATCAGAAAATATACTATACTTGTTTTGCTATTTGGCCGCAAGTCTTTTTATAACCATGATTAATGTATACAGTTTGAAGGAGACAGCAGATCTTGTTCCTTATCTTCTTACTTCGATTTAATCGGCGTAGAGGCCTTCGTAGAGCGAGCGTGGCATATGTTCCGCTAACAATGACTTGAGCTTTTCGCGCGGGGAGACCGGCGTGTAGCGGGAGAGAGGGAAGGTCCGGGTCACGCCGTCACTAAGCGCGCGAGTCACCGCGGTCAGGTCAGCGTCCTGGTAATGGAAAATGAACATGAAAATTAATTATTCACCTATTGTCACTATTGTTCATATTAAGGCTGGAAGCTTTTAATCTAATCTAAATTAACCTGTATTGTCCCATAGGGCAAAGGCCTCCCTCCGATTACTCCAAATCGCCCTATTATGTGCCTCTGCTGGCCACTCAACTGTAAATTGATTTAATTGTCGCGCTATCGTTGTTTCGGCCTGCCACGCTGGCGTTGATTATTTTGGGGGGTCCAGAAAGAAGAAAATTTAACCCAAAATTCAATTGGCGGCATTATGATAAACTAAACGCGCTCGTATGCGTGCGTTCTAAATATTTTAATACAGGGAATTGTAAAAAGTATGTCACTGACATATCATGCGCGGGGGCGGACCCCCGCGTCCCATCTATTACATGCTATGAGCTTCGATGTTGTGTATTTCGATGTGGCGTACGGGATCGTACTATTATCTATTCTGTGGTACGGGACCCGTTAGCCCTTGACTGCGATTTCACCTCGTGGTAAGCGATGACTGATGATACAATCTAAGATGGCAACGGGCTGACTTGTTAGCGGCAGTTATATTAAACCCTTACCCCTAATCGGCTCCTAGACGGCAGTAAGATCTTTCCGGTTCCGGATTTGATCCCCGGGAAGGTCTAGCAGTGTTAATTCTGTATTTTCTCTGGTTTGGTAGGAGGCTTCGGCCGTGGCTAGTTACCACCCTACCGGCAAAGACGTGCCGCCAAGCGATTTAGCGTTCCGGTACGATGTAGAAACCGAATAGGGGTATAGGTTTAATATAACTGCCATGTACCTAACAGGTTAGCCCGCTACCATCTTAGACTGCATCATCACTTACCATCAGGTGAGATCGCAGTCAAGGGCTAACTTTTAGTGGATAAAAAAAAACAATGTCAGAGGTTCTCCGTAATAATTAAACAGATTTATAATTATCTCTATAAGGACGCTCGAAGTCCAGTACCTCAAACAAGTGGCATCAGATCAAGTCGTACTTACTCAACGGCGGTGAAACTACGAGAGTAAATGTTATGTTGAAATTCACGTTATTTTCTAGCACGGTGCTCCCAGCTTTTATGTTGATTACAAAAAGTTAGAAAAAATATGATTAATTAACGGACTGTGATTAAAATTAAAATTGGCTCGGTGGAGGGCTTTATGAAAATCATTAATCTGAGGCGGAGGCAATTTGTTATCTGCCTGCTACCTTGCTGGTATATGGTATTGGTAGGTACTAGCTAATATATACGAGTACATAAAATATGTCCCCCCAGCCGAATATCGGTCACGGCCACAGATTAACGGCCGTCAATCACGACCATCCATCCATCTGCGAAGGGGATACTTTCGTGCACAAGTTTGTGCGCAATTATTACAGTCTCTATTACGTCACTCTAATAATCCAGACCTAATGTTTTGACATAACCGGAGAGGGCGGGAGGGTGGGCGCTGCAAATCACATGCTGCACGTTGTAGCTCATGAATTTGTCCGTTTAAGCGGATTATACTTAGCGAATTTAGCTTCTTGTTCCTTGATTACTGATGAGCTTCCTATTCTAAGCTCCAAGCAAGCTGCTCTACGTTTCTGATTCGAACCACCAGGATGTGGAATACCCTTCCAGCGCATGTATTCCCTGCCGCGTATAACTTAAGTACCTTCAAGGCAAGAGTGAATAGGCATCTTCCAGGCAAGCGCGCTCCAACCTAGACCTCATCATTGCATGATTTTCGTCAAGCGCACCCCTATTCATTGATTTAAAAAAAACTCCAAGCACAAATGTTTATAGGTATATTTTATCGACAAAATATCAATGCACGAATTTAGAAATATAAAGAGACGTTTGAGTATTTCGCCGTAAGTAATAAAACTAAAGTTCATTATCTTGTGAGTAACATTTTAGAAAAGTCGTTCTGAAGTAAATAAGTACTAGTAGGTATATAAGTTGCGATCCGTAGAATTCCCTCGTCACGTCGCCCGTCGAAATGTTACAAATTACCTAGTAAACTTAAATACATTAATGGGACGTGGGTGTATTCTGCTCTTTCACTTTTCAAAAACTTTGTTGCAAATTATAATGATATTATGGATCTCTTTGAATAAATAATTTAACATTTTGCCGTGTGTAAAACATTAACCTTTAACTACTCATACTCATATTAATATTATGATCACTTTAGTTCCGCCGCACGTACGGGCCCTATGAAACTTAACTACTATCCTAATAAAAATTAAAAGCAAGGCTACCAGAGTTATAAAAGTGTACCTTAACTTGTACTTTAGTGTGGTTAATTTTCGTGGCATTTAAAGCTATAGTTCTAACAAACTGTACTTACGGCACTCTTAGTATATTTCTCGATGCTGCGGAGGGCTTGCTCGAAATAGTCTTCTCCGTAGGCGCCCTTTTGTTCGTCGCTAAGTCGTTTCCACATGTCGCGCGCTTGTTCCAGAAGCTTCTCCTCGGAGAGCCACGCGCTACCCGTCGTATATTCGCCGGCGGCTACGACCACCTGATACAAAATTCTTATTAGCATTTATAGGCCTAAGTATTAATTCAATACGTCAAACCACGCTACGCGAATTCGCATAGTCTAAACGCGCTTAATCAGGTCTCAGGTCGCAAGTTTTTAGGAATGCGATGTTAATTTGAGCCCTAAATAATTAAAGGAAATATTGCTGCATATGAACATACGTATTTTGGTACTTTTAGCTACTCAATTCTTTCTTTCAGCTTTTTTATTGAACTAATTTACTTTGATAAATTTAACAATTTTCTATGTAAATTACCTAATATGTTGTTGCGGAATAGTCTATTTTGGAAATAAACAACGATTGTTCGAGCTTTTCATTAATTCAATCTTGAATTTAATATCATTACGGAAAATTTTCATCGTTTTTTTGGCCTTGCTAAAATCTCTCCGTACTTATATTAATTTTCAAATGCCGGAGTTCAGATCTACATATAACGATTTATAGAAAAGAAACCTTCCAGAACTTTTAAGTGGATCTTAGTTAAAGGAATAAAGTTAGACGAAGTTTCCAATCGAGAAAGTTCTTTTGAGTTTTCTAATCGAATTTGAACCGCTAATTTAGTCAACAAATTAAGATGTGCAGGACGGCGCAGCTTTTATTTCGACTAATACCAGATATACTTAAAAAATCTTATTTCTATATAATCTATTTACCTACCTAGTAAATATTTAAGTAGTTTTCGTTTTTATGTAAAAGTGTAGGTAGGTATCTTCTATCTTACTCAATATCACGTGTAACTGCGAAAAATGATTGGTAAGTCAATCTTGTGCCTTACAGTATTTACCTAATAGGTTTATTTTTAAAGTATAAAAATTCACAAATTACCTATGCTTGTATCTATTATGTCTGATGCATTGAAAAGGGACGACGGACCTCTAAGTGTTCATCGCATTTTAGCCTCTATAATATTATCATGTCCCAATCCAGCAAAATTCAAAAACTTGAGCAACACATTTGTTTGTTCTAATGAAACGAAGTTTGAAGTTTCCTTATCTCCATTTTACACTTCATTAATGGTACGACAGAAGTTGAGAAAATAATTTCACTGCAAACAAGAACCTCGAAGTTAGAATTATAGATTATTATTGGCACTGCTATTAAAAAGTTCTCCTTGCACCATGACGTATATCAGTCATTTTATTAATCTTCTTTTATTTACAATTTTCATTAAGACATTGATGTATAATTGTTTGCATTTATTAAGTACTAAGGATTGTATTGTATTGTAGGTATAAAGGATACATCATTTGTAAATGTAGTGTATGACGTGTCACGAGAGTAAGGAGGTTCTAATTAAGAGGCCTAGTATGTAAGAAACTTTTTCCCCTCGTACCCGTTTATTGTCACTGATGTTACCGATTTGAGGTCAGGTAGATATTGTTCCATTGTGTTCAAAGTTTCTAGTAGCAGCCAAGTTCGATTTTGTTTGCTATAGGGTAAAAATTCATATTTTTTCTCTGTTCTGACAACTACTTTTTATTCACGGTGGGTATTTTATGGTATTTTCACTCACTAACGAACCTCTAGATAATATGATTGTTATTTATTAGTTCTTTATCCATGATATCTACCATCACTACTTATTACCCATATAATATAAAATGCGAAAGTGTCTTTGCCTCAACGGAACAACGAATCGACGAAATTTTTTGCACGGATATATTATAGACTTGGAGTAAGTATGCATATTTTTTGTCGCAATATGGGATATTGCCTCATAGTATCTAATTAATCTATAATATATAAAATACTTAAAGAAATTAGAGAACTCTGTCAAATTACGAAGTAAAATAAAGTCGCAAGACGTCTTCCTCGGACTTATTGAGATAAAATTACGTCGCCCTGCCACCCCAGGTCCACACATTTCTCAGGCAAAAGCGCGAGCCATGCTGAGCGAAAGCCACTTATTCAATGGGGACTATCGTTTCTTTGCTCACCAGTTGGCGCCACTGTTGACTAAGGTCCATAGGTATAGCTGTCAAAGGCGACTTTATAAGATCGGCGCCGAAACAAAGTTTTAAATCTTGAATCTCATTAAGTTTATTAATTTATAACTATCATCATATTATCGAGTAGCTATGCCGCAATGTTGTGCAGTTCCGTTTTGTTCGGAAAAGTTCTCCAGAAGGATTAATTGGAGAACTAACCGTATTGGAAGTGAAATGCCCTTTCTCTATAAAATATGAGTTTATCAGTGTGGATAATTATAAGCACATAGAAATGATCAATAATGAATATTGCTTGAAAGAAAGTAGCCTCTACTATTTTCCAATTCAAACACAGTTGCTTGTTAAGTACCTACTAAAAGAAAGTACTTACCTACATAACTATTGTGATTTTTTTGTTTGAACAAATAAAGATGAAAAGAGAATTTATGTAAATAGAAATGATAAGCTTATTTCAGAAGTTATTATACCTAAAATAACTGCTTTTTATCATACATAATTAATGATATCTGTTATTGCTAGAAAATTTGATGCAGAATTTTAGTATGCTTAATCTAGTATCTACCGTGTTTAAGTGTTTCAACTAACAACTCAACCATCTTTCAGTATCATATCCATTGTATGGATTTACTATCAAATAAATATTATAAATGCGAAAGTTTGGATGGATGTATGGATGTATGGATGTGTGGATGTATGGATGTTTGTTACTCAATCACGCTCCAACGGCTGAACGGATCTGAATAAAATTTGGCACAGAGATAGATTATAGTCTGGAATAGCACTAAGGCTACTTTTTATCCCGGAAAATTAAAGAGTTCCCGCGGGAACCGAAAAACCTCAATCCACGCGGACGAAGTCGCGGGCATCAGCTAGTATTTAATATTTATTTGTATAGCAGTGTGTTTTAAAGGGAAAGGGAAGGATAAATAGTTATACACATAGGAGAGTGGGAACTAGAGCTTAGACCCACCACGCTGCTCCAATGCGGGTTGGCGGGCTTTAACGACTATTATCATGTTAGTGATAATAACCGGGACCGACGGCTTAACGTGCTCTCCGAGGAACGGGGGTGGAACACCGCCAACTTCCTAACTCCGGGCTAGTACTGAGAATTTCTAGACAGAAAAACCCAATAGTTAATTATGGCCCGACCCGGGACTCGAACCCGGGACCTCGTCGGCCGCAGTTGAACATGATAACCACTAGACCAACGAGGCAAACAAGCATACTTTTGGCAAAAAATAAGTTTGTAAACATTAAACAAACTAACTCTGAATTAGCTACTCTTTGAGGCCGCTTATTTTTGCGCCTCTTTTTCTTAATTCCGCTTTAAAAGCGTTCACATTCATCGCCAAATAATCCATATTTGCGATAATTTCACGAAGGAGATCACTTTTCAGCAGTTAAAATAAAGAAATTATATTTTATGTCACGAAACCCGCCAAAACCAGTGAAAAGTGAATGATAATGGACCTCACGCGACACAAGCGCCCCTAGCGGCAAATTCACGCGCGATAGCCCCCATTGTACGCGTCTCATTATAAAACCGATAGTTATACACGTCATATTCTTTGGCCGACACTGAGTGAAGCGCATGGCGAAGAAAGGCGAGCCGATACTTGAAGAAGCAAATTGCTGTAGCACTGAAGTCGCCTCATAGTCGAAATATGTATTCATTGTGAAAAGAGGCTGCATGTTACTGCACGTACCTCTACTACCTATACCTAGGTAATTTTCGAATATCAATTTAAATACAAGTAATTGGAAGAGAGCTTAAAAAAGCTACAGGGGGTTCAAGCGCCTGCTCTCAGAACAGTTGTCTGGCCCACAACTAACTGTGCTGCGAATTATTTTTATTATCATCATCAAATAATTACTTAAAACTATTTCGGCTGCTCTACACATACACTAAGCAATCGTGTAGAATATGGTTTTGTGGCTTCGCAACGTTATTTTCGTATGAATAAAATCGTCGGGAGAAACAGAATTTGGCACTCAGACCAATGTCACAGTTCAAGGCTAATGTTTCGCAAAGATCGCGGCGACTCGCACCGGACATTCTACCTCGTGTCGTCTTGTAGAGAGTGTGAATGCGGTGTGAGACAGAATCTGGCAACCAGGACGAAAAGCGTGATAACCCCAAGTTTTAGAGCTTAGAACCTGGACATGTCAACAGTTTTTTTTAACTTTATTAAAAAACTATAAAAAAGTCTTAATTAATATAAATCAACTTTTATTTTCACACGGGCTGCCCGGTGGCGAGCGGTGACTTGAAAACTTTTAATTGAAAACT
The DNA here is from genome assembly GCA_917051295.2 of Erebia ligea. Classification (NCBI taxonomy): domain Eukaryota; kingdom Metazoa; phylum Arthropoda; class Insecta; order Lepidoptera; family Nymphalidae; genus Erebia; species Erebia ligea. The sequence continues at coordinate 7,392,124 of OU785232.1, forward strand.
TGAAAACCCGGACTACAAATAAAGCCTCGCCCGGACGCTACCCGGACGCCCTTTAATCTAGGACACATCTGGGGAAATCCGGACGGATGGCAGCCCTATGTGAGACTTACAACGTCGACGCCTCGCGGCTTAAGTTCACGACGCAGACAGGCAGCAAGGGCGTCAAGGGCGGCGAGTGAGGCGGCATGGACGCCACGCACCGGCGCCGCCACGTGTGTAAGGATCGACGAGGCCAACACCACGCGGCCCCGGGAGCGGCGCACTAGCGGCAGCATCACTTGAACTAGGCGAGCCGGTCCTGGAAAGAGACACGTCCAATTAGCTCGTTCTATAGTTGGAATGTCCTCCTTCAACTGGCATTGTTCGCATTTGTAAGAAAGCTTCCGCTTATTTTCACGAACAAGAGCACGGCTCGCGAATACCTCTGAAAAATATTTTTAATAAGCAACTACTTTTACTTTTCTATAAAAAGCAAAAGTATAATTTAAGCAAGTTTTTAGGGTTCCGTAGCTCAAGAGGTAAAAGGAACTCTTATAGGAACAATTCGTTGTCCGTCCGTATGTCTGTCTGTATGTATGTCTGTCAACCACCTTTTTCTCAGCAACACGTGGAGGTATTAAGTTAAAATTAATATCAAATACTAAGGTCTACGGTCCCTTGAAGCTGTAAAAAAATCAAGCTTTTAAGTTTATGTCTATATAAACTATAGGGTACTTCCCGTTGACTTAGAATCATGACATTTGGCAAGAAGCAAGTTCTCACAGCACAAGTATAGAAAAAAATCGATAATTGGGGTTCCGTACTCATACTCATGTCGAATTGTTTGTCATGCGCTACTAGTTTAGCGCCATATGTAAGCCAGTTATTTCACAGCTGATTACGTGTTGTTATGAATTTTTTCTTGTTATTTACTAAAATAATTTATATTATTGTGTGGTGGTAAAGAACCCCTAATGCGAGAGTCTGACTCGAAGTTGACCGGTTTTTTCCTTAAATATATAGGACGGAAGTTTATTAAAATAGGGCACTCGAGTACACTGAATTTATTTTGACTACCTGTAATAACCTTACAATTGAAAAAGCTTTTGGAATTACTTCCTATTTATGTAAGGTAAGTATAGGAACCTAAACGACCAACAATTAAACAGTTTATTCAAAAAGCTCAATTCTAATAACTATTTAATGAATTACAATGCTTTTGATTAAGAGATAAACTTTTTCATACTAGATGATAAACAGGTGGTTTTGATGAAGCATCGACAACCTAAAAACAGTAATAAATACAGGTTATTTATGCGACGAGCAAAATTTTTAATTAGCATAAGTTAATTGAGAGGGCCCAGGAGCTTTTTATTTTTTTTGGCGACCGCGTTGATCTTGCAAATGTTGTTGGATATTACGTCACAGTTTGGAATTAACTTAGTGGTCACTTTGAGAAACGTTGTCTTCTGAAAAATAACCTACATAATAATAAGCCGTACCTATGTATTGTATGTACCATGAAGTAATCCATACTAATTACTAATATTATAAATGCGAAAGTGTGTCTGTCTGTCTGCTACGCTTTCACGGGCCATCTGTTCAACTGGTTTTGAAGAAATTTGGTACAGGGATAGGTGGTATCTCGGGGAAGGATATAGGCTAATTTCCGGGAATAATTTTATCCCGGAAAATCAAAGAGTTCCTGTGGGAATCAAAAAACTTTAATCCACGCGGACGAAGTCGCGGGCATCATCTAGGATATAATAAATCTATGGCATGTACAATACATATATGATATAGTTCGCGCAAGAGTTAAATGCAGAGTAAATGTATGGTGACACATACATTTACTCTGCATTCAACTCGCGCGCGAACTGTAGGTAAACTGATAAGTTTGAGTGTCAATTTAACTTGATTTGAGAGAGAGAGACCATTTATGTACTTTTCGTTGCTAGTAAATCGATTTAACCATGGAAAAGTAATTAATTCATCAATAAATAATTTCCATTCGCATCTAGTTGCCTACACTAACTAGTATTTTAACTATTATTCAAATGGATATATTAAGTGTAACCAGGATCCAACTATAGTTATTAAAATACTCTGTACAAAGACAAGGTAGGCTAAAAAGGTCATTGTAGGTTACATTTCAATTCCAAAATAGCCTGCTTTTACAGCCTGAAATCTACAATAGCCAGCGCCATCTATCGCACTGAAGTCGAATCGGATACAAATGAGCAGAAAGCCATCTTACAGGGATACAAGGTAACGCGTACATACCAAGTAAGTTCACCTCCATAGCCCGGCGGATCACGGAAAACGGCACCCATTCTAGTTCACCCAGTGCACACCAGGACTCGCAGTTGACGATGGCCCACAAACCTTGGGCGCCCTCTGGCAAGTGGTCTACGATGTATAGCGATGCTGAGAGAATCTGCGAAATTAAAGGTGGACTTTGGTACATCATACAGTAACACGTTATTCCACTGCCTAACAGTTACATTCAATCGTTGAATGAGGTCGCTAGCTTGTATACCTAGGTATGACTTCCGACCTTCCCAATAATTAAATAGTATGTACCTAATCAAATAGAATATTTTATTTTAACCTCGGGACTTATGACGTAAAATTATTGTAAAAGTGCGATCGCAAACACCTCTGATTGACTTTTTCGCTATTTGCCAAAATCCATTTTCGCAGCATAAATCCAGCATACCAAAACAATTGAGATTATAACAATGATTGATGCAGCTTTTACATACTTATTAGGACGTCGAGATTCTAGAGCATTTAAGCATTCAAAGCTCGTTTCATTTTCATTACTTTAAAAGGACGGACCAAAACACCCGGCGAAACAGTCGTGACGTAGCGAAAACAGGTTTTTTTGTCGGTAGTGTGTTTCCACCCTGACGCTATTAATGCTTGGTCGCCACAAAACGAAGCAATTTTTCACAGTTTAGCGCACTCTCGGTTAGAGGTGAGATTAATAGGTTGACGCCTTGTTGACGCACTTTGGCTATATTTTGTACTAAGTAGGTACCTACGTTTGAATAATAATGTCTAGTTTTAGATTACCTACCTATTCTGTGGTTTTAGGTAGGACCGTAGGTGCGATTGTGTAAGAATTGCCGATCAAATCGTCAAAGTTCGGCGTCGTATGAGAATGGATACACGAAATTGAGCTCTAATTCAATGCTGTTATGGTTTATTTTACTTTGACACCGAACTTTGACGATTTGATCGGCAACTTTTAGACAATCTGGGGGCGTAAGTATGTGTGTGTTATTTATTCAGCCCATCGATGATTGGGTTACCTGCAGCAAAATTCTGTGAATAGTCTGATTACTAATTAAGCAAGGAAAGTAATATTAAACCTTAACTATCCAGATGTTCACTGAAACGAGGCTTTGATACTTTAACATTATAATATTTCATATTGCGTAGGATTTTATAGAAGTTATGAAACTCTATATCAGTTGATTTTAATTGAATTTGGAACCACCATTTGATAGTAAGCTAATTTTGGAACGAAAGCTTCCAAAATTTATTAGTTGGTACAGTTGACCTTAGAAGGTTGTCTCGAAAGCTTTGTGGGTAAATACAAACTCTACTTAATTACCTACTTAAGTATAGATATGTTTTGGTAAATCTTTATAGTATGTCTGATATTATATACTAGCGGACGCCCGCGACTTCGTTCGCGTGGCATAAGTTTTTAATCTCCACAGGCACTCCTTAATTTTTCCGGGATTAAAAGGGCCTATGTCACCCTCCAGGTCCTCATATATACCCAATAGTCAATACCCTGATGCAAAAAATCACGTTAATCCGTTGCTCTGTTGTGGCGTGAGTGAAGGACAAACTCTCTATTTAACGTCCTTGGGGATATAGAAATTACAAAAATTGTGAACGGAACCCCAAATACCAAGTTTCATGGCTATAACTTGAAAAACGATGGAACTTCATACGATCTTTTGTACCCCTTTGGGGGTAGAATTTCGAAAAATCCTTTCTTAGCATGGATACTTACTCTTCACAAAGAACCACACGAGTACACCCTCCAAATTGCGTGTCTCTAGAACCAGAGGTTGAGGCTCTGCGTTGATATATAAGTCAGTCAGTCAGTCAGGACTTTGAATTCTAAATATATAAAAGGCAAATGTGACTGACTGATTGACTGACTGACTGACAGACTGACTGACTGATCTATCAACGCACAGCTCTAACCACTGGTCGGATCGGGCTGAAATTTTGCACTCAGATAGCTATTATAACGTAGGCATCCGCTAAGAAAGGATTTTTGAAAATTCCACCCTTATGAGGGTGAAATAGGGGTTGAAAGTTTGTATCAAACTCCGTCATTTCTCAAGTTATATCCATGAAACTTGGTTTACAAGCTACGGGTAAAAAATTAAGAAATATGTGTTTCACAGTTTTTGAAATTTCTACCCCCGAAGGAGTGAAATAGGGGATGAAAGTTTGTATGAAAGTCCTTCATTTCTCTAGATATTTCTCAAGTTATATCAACGAAACTTGGTATTTTGGCTGATAGTAATAAATAAAGAAGTATGTGTGTCACGGTTTTTCAAAATTCCACCCCCACGGGGTAAATTAGGGGTTGAAAGTTTGTATGAAAGTCCTGCATTTCTCAAGTTATAGCCATGAAACTTAGCATTTGGGCTTTCAGTTAGATATGTGAAAGTACGTGTTTCACCATTTTTGCAAATTCGACCCCCAAAGGGGTAAAAAAATATAGAGTTTATCCTTCAATCACGCCGCAACAGAGCAACGGATCAACGTGATTGCATGTATAGTTGAGGACCCTGGAGAGTGACAGGCTACTTTTTAAACCAGATAATTAAGGAGTGCCTGTAGGGAAAAAAACTTAAACCACGCGGACGAAGTCGCGGGCATTAGCTAGTTTATATATATAGATTTGAGTCCTAAGTATCATGGATAATTATGAACTAATCCTAAGTTCCTGACAGATAAACTAGAATTACTCTTGGGTAAATCGGAAGATATGCCTACGCAGCAAATGAAAATCAAATCAGTGACATAACGTAAATGGAAAGCTTTAATTCCACGTAAAATGAAAGAATTGGCAGTGATGTATTAGTTTAATAGCATAAATGTTTTATAGATTTTCTCAATCGATATGTACAGAGTCTCTTCCAGAACCTAAATAAATATTATTGTTTTATTATTCTAGTACTCTTCTCTCTACCTCGCTACAGCCCGCGTTCGGTATATTATTATTATTGATTTATCGAATCGTAAACTGGCTATAAATGGGGTACCTATTGTTAAATTTGCCCTTTCGTCCCGCTCATTATTTATATTTATTATTTGATAGGAAAAACACAGTGTAGGTATGCAAGGTGGAATTAACTTAAAAAAATAACTTACCTACAGACTACCTACAGCTTATTGAAAAGATTTGGCTCATAGCTCAGAGCATAGTACCTGAGTTTCTGAAGTGATATCCAGTTGAAGAGTATGTAGTCTCCCAGAACAGTCTTCTTTGAGCATATCAGCATCAATATTTCCAGTCTTGTTCTGGAATCCGGCGAACACGTGATATCCCAAGTCGTCCAGCTTCCTGGCTAGCGCATTTCCTAGTACATTGTCGCATCCTGTCACTAATACCGCTTTCCCTGCAGCTGTGACCTGAAAAAAATAACTTTACAATGTTAGGACGCATCCAAACAGACGGGCAGCTTTACCACTGTGTTTAAAATGAAATGTTTTTCATGTAGGTAGAACAATTTGTGTCACTTATGATATGGCGGGACTGTACCACCGGTTCCGAAAGGAGATTCCACTGAGAAGAGCCGGCTAGAAACTCAGAAGTTGCTCTTTATGCGGAAGTACCGTCGGCTAGGTAGTAACTTATTTGAGAGCCACTGTTTGCTGCAAACAGAACATATTAAGTGGATGTAAATAGCTTAAGTATGCTTTTTCTATACCTAGGTATTTGCGTGGTATGGAGGAACTTGGTATTAGATATTGCACGAAAGAGATTGCATTAGCTTATCAATACTACATATAATACTTAATATGTAATATTATATTGACCTACCAAGTAGTAAATGGATGCTTCTTCGAAATGTGGTAAAAAGCATGTCCTAAGCTGGAGAACGTAGGTTAAAACTAACTCTGGCTTATGTAATTTTTTTTGTAGACACTAGACAGTGTCCTCTACACCCTCCATCAAGAAAAAGAACATAAAAGAGGTGAGATCCATCTAAAAAAAAATTTTAAACCTCCAATTTCTAACCTCCATGACTGTCCCACTGCTCATGTCGCAGATAACAAACCTATTTATTTAAAGTATAAACTGGATTAAAAATTCTCAAAAAAATATATTTCAATAATGAATAATTAATGTTTTAAATAACAACAGCAGCGTGAGACTACGTCTTTGAATTATTTTTTTACTAGTGACTAAAGTCTGTCCCACGACTTTTTAATCATTCATGTGAACTTATACAAACACTAACGTAACTACCCACATATCCATAAAATCCGCATCGTCGTCGCGTTGTACGAACAAATTCAGTAGCCTTGAGCAATTCGTGTAGAACGGAGGTGTCTTCGTCGTTGGGTTACGAAAATATTTCGCATTCTCCAACGGAAATTTCATTTTGTCAACTTTAAACCCTCATTCATAGAACTCTCATTATACCGTAAGTAGTTATCACCTTTACATATTTGTATTTTTTTTATATTTTAAGTATGTTTTACTTTCTAACAAAGCACATTTTAAAAAAATACTATGCTTACTTATCAAGTAAAAATTTAAATACTAACCAATCCTAATTACCATGATTCTAATTACCATTATTACCATGACCATTTTACGTACATGGTAATTAGGCATGTGCTAGGTAATTAGATTAGTGCTTGAATGTATGGGAACTTCTAGGTTTTGACGACCTCCCTGGCGCTCCTGTGGTGAGTGCTTCGGTCTCAAAAACAAGAGTTCCCCGGTTCGATTCCCGACAGGGGCAATTTTGGCATTTTATAATCTTTAAAATGGTCTCCGGTCTGATCTGGCGGTAAGCATTGGCCGAGGCTGGTTACCACCCACCACTGTACCGGCGAAGACGTACCGTGCCATGTGATTTAGCGTTCCGGTACGATGTAGCGTAGAAACTGATGACAGATTTAAGTTTAATACTACCTTACTACTCTGTAAGAGTATGGGGCGCATCTTAAATACGAAGCTCTTGGCGTACCTCTCTAGGTAATTAAAGTAGATCATTAGACTCTTCTAATGATCTACTTTCAGACCGCCAATACGGGTTTCGTAAAAAACGGTCTGCCGGTGATCTACTCGTGTACGCCACCCATATTTGGGGTGAAGCCATAGAGAAACATGGAGAGGCGCTTGCTATATCTCTCGATATCTCTAAGGCTTTCGACCGGGTTCACCCTTCTTTGCAAGCTTCCAGCATTCGGTCTCCCGCCGAGCTTGTGTGACTGGATATCTGATTTCTTGAGTGAAATATCCTTCAGAGTAGTCATTGATGGCTGCGTGTAAGATCTTATGGCTATTATTGCCGGTGTTCCTCAAGGGTCTGTTCTCTCCGCTACACTATTTCTGTTGCACATCAATGATCTGTTGCAACCCGGTATCCTTGGGTACATAGACGACATCACTATAACGGAGAGATACATATCCAGTTCACGCGCAAGTAGTTCAGGTACCAATGAACTCAGACAGGCGATGGTTCAGCGGTTGAACTCTACCCTGAAATGCGTTTTAAATTGGGCTGTTGCCAATTTGGTGGAGTTTAACGCAACCAAAACGCAGGCATGTTTGCTCACAGCAAAACGGAGTCCTTTCATCTTGACTCCCACTTTTCAAGATATACCCTTGCCGTCTGCCAATTGCCAATATCCTAGGCCTCCATATCATGGCTAAGATCAACTTCGGGAGCAAAAGCCAAGACAGCCACCAAAAAACTTGGTATACTTAACAAGGTCAAGCAGTACTTCACGCCACGCCAACTGGTTACCCTATATCAAGCCCAAGTTCGGTCGTGCATGGAGTACTGCAGTCACCTTTATGATGGCTCTGCTAAGTATCAGCTGGCGGCTCTTGATGCCGTAGATCGTCGAGCTAGGAGGTTGATTGGCGAAGATTCACCTCTTCTGGCGAAACTTCAAACTCTGGATCACCGCCGTAATGTAGCCGGCGTACCGGTATTTTATGGGATATATTTCGGAGAGTGTGCTCACTTCACCTTTCTACCACCGTGCCGCAAGGCGCCATGCGAGTTTCCACCCCTATGTCGTAGACGTTCCATCCACATGTCCGAAGCGCTTTGTGTCTTTATTCCTTCACTGAAATCTGTTATTTTTTAAAATTAGTTCATAGTCATTTAGATCATTTTGGTGCAACAACACTGAGATACTAGTTTACTACATTTTTCAAAAACTTTGTTGTTCTATCTTTTAAGTGGTCAAGAAGACTGGCGTTTGTTTTTAAATTTTTATATGATCATGTCACTGAAGCATGTTATTTTAAGTTGTGTGTGTAAGAGAGTTTCAGTTCAGAGTATTATTTTAATACTATTTATTATATACTTATACCTACTATAAACAACTATTAATTTTATGAGAACTTTGCTAAATCGGTTGATTTCGTCAACGAGATCGACTTTTTTTTTTACCACTACAAGTTAGCCCTTGACTGCGATCTCACCTTTTTTTTTTTGTTGACGGAGGGGAAATCTCCATTGAGATACCCAATCTCCCGGGGGGGGTGAGAGATCGGAATGTGGGATTTCTACCCACTAAAACCCCCTCGGTGGCCACCCTCTGCGTGTAATGAGTAGCTCCGGGAACTTTAAATAGAACATGCGCCGGAGCTTCTCTTGCGCTACGCCTAATGGGCTCGTGCTCGATTGGTTACGTCACCTTGTGCCACGGCAAGCTGTCGTCTTCCCAGGGTTGCGTGTTTGTAACATAGATGGATGAAGAGCGGCCGGAGTCCCCATTCCAGCCGCTCGCAACCCCAAGGTCCCCTCACCCGGGACTATTGGACTGCTGGACCAGGGCGTTGATCAGTGCCACCCTGATGCCTCCGTCTCCGAGCGGGATCGGTTCGGTCTCGGTCTCGCTCAGCGGCCTCCTTCTTGGACATGACAAGGTCACAGAAGGAGACCACTGCCCTCCATGTTTCATTCTCCGCCAGCATTGCTGCTATAACGGCTGGCGGCGACAGGTCTCCTCCCACGTGGCTGACCAATACACGACGCTCAGGTTCCCAGGCAGGGCACTCCTCGAGTGTGTGCTATGCGGAATCCAGATCATTGTTACAGTGGTGACACCGAGGTGTCGCTTCCCGACCGATCTGACACAGGTACTCACCGAAACAGCCGTGGCCGGTAAGCACCTGTGTCAGTCTAAAGGTTACGTTGCCATAGTCCCTTTCTAGCCAGGCCTCAAAGTTTGGCAGGATGGCCCCGACAGTGCGTTGGCGTGCATTCCTTTCCTCTTCCTAGCGCTTACGCCAATTCACTAGTGCCTGTCGGTGCGCTTGCCGACGCAACGTCACGATGTCTGATCCATCCACGCGCTGGCATACTGCGCAGGTCTGGTTGTACACCCTTGCGTCCAGTTCCGCCAGTATTTGTAAGGGTGGAGTTCGAGCCAACACCGTAGCCGCCTCAAAATATATCGTGCGATATCCTCGCGACTGCGATCTCACCTGATGGTAAGTGATGATGCAGTCTAAGATGGCAGCGGGCTAACCTGTTAGGGGCATGGCAGTTAATTAAACCCTATTCGGTTTCTACACGGCATCGTACCGGAACGCTAAATCGCTTGGCGGCACGTCTTTGTCGGTAAGGTGGTAACTAGCCACGGCCGAAGCCTCCCACCAGGAGGTGGGAGGCTTAGGCTATTTTTAGTCTTATTTTTATTGCTGAAGCGATAGCTGTTAAAATGATTTTTCAATGAGACTGAATTATGCTTATAATTTTTTTAACATTATGTTGGTAACTAAAGCATGTTTTTTTTAAATAACTTTAAGCGCAGTGAGCTTCTTTTGATACTATGTATTTATAGTATACTTAGACGCTTACGACGATGATTACGCGGTCAATCTAAGTAGGTTTGTTAAGAAGATTACTTAATTTATTGATCACGTTAACGAGACTGTTTTTTTTTGTCAAATTTTGTATGAGTATGTTTGACATGCTGTTTTAAAAAGATTTTGTGTACAAAGAGTTATTTTGATAATATTCTAATAGACGCTTACTTTACGCTTACTATCTATTTGATAAGAAGTCTACTGAATTTATTGATCTCGTGGACAAGACTGACTTTTGCTTATTAAATTTCGTACAAGTAATTAAATTTCTTTCACAATTTTAAAAAGATTTTGTGAATATAGAGTTATTTTGATAATATTCATAATATACTTAGACGTTTACTCTAGCTAACTATATATTTGATAAGAAGATTACTGAATCTATTTATGTTGTCCTCGTGACTGGCTTTTGAATTTTGCGAATCGCGATTGACTCATTTATACTTTTTTTAGATATTCTATACTTATAATAAAACTGTAACAGGTCCAATTCTGTACATTGAAGATATTTTGAAAATTTTTTTTGGAGGGCACTCATTATTCGATACTGAAGCCAAATCTGTAATTTTTTTCATTTTTGTCTGTCTGTCTGTCTGTCTGTCTGTCTGTCTGTCTGTCTGTCTGTATCTTGGCCGCGCATCACGCCGAAACTACTGAATGAATTCAAACGAAACTTGGCACGATTTGAGCCCATACTACGAGGTAGGACATAGGATACTTTTCATCCCGAAATTCTACCCCCGGAGGGGTGAAATAGGGGTTGAAAGTTTGTATGAAAGTCCTTAATTTCTCAAGTTATAGCCATGAAACTTAATATATGAGCTGCGGGTTGAAAATGGAGACATACGTGTTTCACAGTTTTTGAAAATTCGACCCCCAAAAGGGTGAAATAGGGGATCAAAGTTGGTATGAAAGTCCTTCGTTTCTCAAGATGTTTTACAAGTTATATCAACGAAACTTTTTATTTTGGCTTACGGTAAAAAATAAAGAAGTACGTGTGTCACAGTTTTTCAAAATTCCACCCCTAAGGGGGTGAAATAGGGGGTGAAAATTTGTATGAAAGTCCTTCATTTCTCAAGTTATATCGATTAAACTTGGTATACAAGCTACCGGTTGAAAATGAAGAAATAAGTGTTTCACAGTTTTTGTAAATTTCACCCTCAAAGGGGTGAAATAGGGGTTGAAAGTTTGTATGAAAGTCCTTCATTTCTCAAGTTATATCGATGAAACTTAGTATACAAGCTACCGGTTAAAAATGAAGAAACACGTGTTTCACAGTTTTTGTAAATTTTATCCCCGAAGGGGTGAAATAGGGGTTGAAAGTTTGTATGAAAGTCCTTCATTTCTCAAGTTATATCCATGAAACTTGGTATATGAGCTGCGGGTTAGAAATGAAAACATACGTGTTTCACAGTTTTTCAAAATTCCACCCCCAAAGGGGTGAAATAGGGGTTGAAAGTTTGTATAAAAGTCCGTAATTTCTCAAGTTATTTCGATGAAACTTGGTATATCCACGCGGACGAAGTCGCGGGCATCAGCTAGTAAGATAATATAATTGTTCTTTCAGTTTTATTTCTGTATTTTTCTTATAGATTTTTAGAACACAAACACTTATGTTTTATTCATATTACTCATCACCATTATCATTACCAAATTACCATATGCATATTCTAATCACCATATCCCGGACCTCATTACCATGTCACAATTTTTCATTACCATGACCACAATAATTACCAAACACGTTATATCTCCAAGAGAATCAGATCCTGGCGAGAGGCCTTCCTCATCACTGTGATAAATGAAGGTACCCCTTTGTCAAGGTCAACTTAAAAAAACAATAACTCAAAAAAAAAAAAATTTTTACACCGGTCGATAATGACATGAAATCGAAGAAGTGCCCAATTCTGACTTGTCTAGTGACAAGGCGGCAGAAGTTAATTTAGGTAACACTGCACTTCTGGCTGGTTCGGTTCAGATGAATCCTTAACAGCTGTAAGGCGGTGATTGCCTGCACGGGTTGAATTAATCATTGCGTAATCTAGCGGCTGATAGATGTTTACGAAATATTCATAATTAATATTCGAATTATTCAGCAAATTGAAATCGTACTGTAGGGGTGGCGGTCGACGAAATAAGGTTTTCGTTAGAAGTAGACGGTGACAGAGTGATTAATGTCGGTTATAATAGGTACCTGCCGATTGAATATTTTATTCAGGCATTTCAGTTACATCCAGCTATACGCGTGACGTGATGTTTATAAGTACATATTTTGGGTTGCTGATGTACTTACTTTACTTACTTCTTTCATTCACAAATTTTTATACTTAGGTATACAAATAATTTTAACTAAGTGGTGACCCTGATGATAATTATTCGACCTTGAAGTAAGCGCAAGCTTTCTTGAATGAAAAATATAAAAACAGTTTTAACGGAAATAGTCATTGCAACAAGAAATTCATTCATGAAAGAAGTTCAAATAAAATGTGTAAAGGATCATATTTTGCAGGGATTTTTCCAGCAAACCTCATGAAAGTGTCTAGAACAGTAGACATAATGAAGCTTTATGTTACAAGAGAATACGGATGTCTATTCTCTATATTACGTCTAAATACTGCTGCCGACCATTATACTCGTAGGTACCTAGATAATTTGTCTTTGTATCCTGGTCGTTTCCGTAATCAGTAATAGTTATAAATAAAAAATAAATCTATAGGTATATAATATTAGGTATCTTTTATGTTTAGTTAGAATATAGAGATTTACACATTTCCTTTTTAAATAAATGGAAAAGTTTAAGAAAACGATAGGTACCTACCGAAAACCTATTTTTAAATTGGACTTTCGTGTAGAGTAAATGACGTAGGTGAATGTACCGAGGTTGGCAACCAAGAAATACTTATACAATACTAGCTGATACCCGCGACTTCGTCCGCGTGGTTTAAGTTTTTTGATTCCCGCGGGAACTCCTTAAATTTCCGGGATAAAAAGTAGCCTATGTCACTCTCCAAGTCCTCGACTATACCCAAACTAAAAATCACGTCGATCCGTTGCTCCGTTGCGGCGTGATTGAAGGACAAACCAACAAACCAATAAATCAACAAACAAACACACTTTCACATTTATAATATTAGTATGATTAAATACTCTACGACCGACACATTGCAAACGCTACCTACGTGGGTGGGTACACTTTATTTGAGTGAATCTACAAATATAATAAGTACGTCGACGCTCTATACGTTTATAAATAACGAGCGGCCGCACTGATTTAAATTTTAGGATAGCGATGACATCACAAAACGGCCGCTACAACTAAAGCGAAATCATGATTAATAGTTGTCTACTGAAAGTTGAAACTAATTGGAGTTGTTTATAAAAGAGTGCTTTTGACTACATATTAATATAACATCAGCATCACTTTCAAGGCAGTTACCTATATTAAACCCATACCTCTAATCGGTTTCTACATGGCATCATACTTACGCTAAAATGCTTGGCGGCACGTCTTTGCCGGTAGGGTGGTAACTAACCACGGCCGAAGTCAACCAGGCCAGACCAGGGAAAAATCAGAAATTATAAATTGACCCTGCCGGGGATCGAACCCGGGACCTCCGCACGTATAACAACAGCGCTCAACACTGCGCCAGGGAGGTCGTCAGATTAATAGCAATTAATAGCGAATCGCCTTAGGCGACACCTCCATATTTTTTTCCACTACAAGCTAGCCCTTGACAGCAATCTCACCTGCTGGTTAGTGATGATGCAGTCTAAGATGGTAGCCGGCTAACCTGACAGCAGCTAACATAGTATGCATGTGGTTCTGTGTCTGAAATAATGTTTTTGTAGGTAGGTACTTTAATATCTAATATATATTTTGTGTCGGTACGATTAATTAAATACGGTTTTAATGTCGATAATTTGTTCTTTTTACCTGCCTTTTTCGGCAGAATTTTAACTAAGTATTGCTGGCAAAAACAGGTAAAAAAACTTGTGGGAGCGGAAAAGCTATAGGTACTTTATTGCCAGAAGGATAATAGGATAAAGCTATTTTAGTAACGTAGTGCAATTCTGGCAAAAATCAATTTTAAGAATCAAAAGAAATTTCCGCCTTACCACCTTCGAAGTCCGATTTAAACTACCAAATTTTTAGACTAAAGTGAAGCTTAGGAGCCCCAAAAGTATTTAAAATTAGTCGGAAGTGACGTAGACAGGTTTAAGTATTTTTAATCTAAAGTTAAAAATTCGTCTCTACCTCTGTCGAACGTAAACTTACGACCAAGAATTTTCCAACGTTTGGGTTAATGTTAAGATGGTAATTATATAATGCAAACTGCAAAGTAGCACACTTCATAGCAAGCATGTTCATAAAAAGAAAAGTTCTGAAAAAACACGAAATAAAAATAATAAAAATTTAACACTCACTCCCTTAGAAATCTCACGATAAAACCAAAAAAAAATATATAATTCGAAACCTACGAAAAATCGCTGAACATACAATGGGGTATTTTCTGATAGGGTGTAGTGTAGCAGTAAGTAAAGTAGTAATAAATCGAACCTAGTGAAGAACAGACGTGTCTCATTTAATCCCAGTACGCCCACCACATGGCGACCCTGCCAGGAGGAGGAGTTTAAACTGACGTCAAATTGTGCGGTTTAGTGTTTCGTAAATAAAGTGCGTGCGGTAATAAATGTTAACAAGTGCAAAGTGCCTGCCTAAAGCATGAGTGAATTAAAGAACTTTTAAAGAACTTTTCTTATGAACTGTTAAGTTTTCCTTTTTTTTTTATAAATATGTTTAATGGAAATACAATTAAAAAGCTTTTATAATGAATTAGAAGATATAAGGGTAAGTCTTAGAAAATTAGGTCCTAATAGGAGATTAGAAGAAATAGGGAAAAGTAAAATTAAAAAGGGCATAGAAATATATGGAAAATATAAAATATATATTAATACGTTGCATTCTAAAGAATTATCAAGTGATTATTCAGAGTTAATTATAGAAAATTTATGTAAGAATATAGAAAGTAGTTATCGTAAAATATTACTTTATAGTGAGTCTACGGTATCATCAGACAACATGGCAAATTTTGATTTAAAAACTGCTAGTATTTTAATTCCTATAATGGATGGAAATGAAGTGACGACTGAAAAGATAATACAAGGCATAGAAATGTACGATTCTTGCTTATTAAAAACGGAAGACAAGAAATTGCTGATTTCTTTTGTACTCAAAACTAGATTAACTAAAATAGCTAGATTAAAATTACAACCTGATTACAAGACAGTAAATGATTTGACCTTAGATATCAAAAAGTTTTTACTAACGAAAAAATCAGCAAATTCTTTATTGATTCAATTGAATAAATTATCTCAAAATGAATCAACTATTGGAGATTTTGGTAATAAATTGGAGGAACTTTTTGTTGAGTTGACGATTTCCCAAGCAGATTCCAATGATACAGCGAGTGCGATTTTAAGACCGATTAATGAAAAATTAGCTGTAAAACGGTTTGCAGATGGACTTCGTAACAGAAGGCTAGGTACCATCATTGCAGCTCGAGACTACCAGGAGTTGAAGGACGCGATTCGTGCGGCAGAAGACGAAGAATCGTCTCTACCATCCGGTCAAGTAGTGATGAACATGAGAGGTAAGTCGAGAGGAATAGGAAGATACCAACACTACCCAGTTCGCGGAAGTTCTTCGAACAAAGGTCAGTACTATAATAATACTCGTATTTACCCAGGTACTTCCTACTATAATAATTACCGTGGTAATAATAACTCGAATTACCGTGGAAGGTACAATACTGCTCCAAATCGTTACCGTAACCACTACACCCGTGGCTATTCCCGTAGAATTCGAGGTCAAGGTCGTGGCGTAACGCAACATAAAGCATATGTTGGTGAAAATCAGATTGACTCAGAACAGAAAAATAGTGAGTTAAATGATAATTTTCAGTTTTTTCGAGCATAAGATATTAACTTCGTGTGAAGGTCTAGATATTTTAAGGTTTAGGTTAGGTAGTGTAGAGTGTTCATTTTTATTAGATACAGGTGCAACCCTATCTGTCATACATAAGGATAGATTACCTAGTAACATAAAGTTATATAGTAACGAAACCATAATTTGTGGTCTAGGAGGTAAAATAAGTTCACAGAAAATAGCGTGGATAGATTTAGAAACACGTGCAAATGTATTATTCCATCATAAGTTCCATGTATTGGACGAAATGCCGTGTCAGACGGACGGAATTATCGGATTAGATTTCTTGCGAGCTTACAATGCAAATATCAACTTACGAACGAATGAGCTAACTTTGTACACTCGAGGACAAAAGTGTTCGATACAAATAAATAAAAGTAGTGGAAGTCAAATTTATTTAACATTGCCAGCTAGAAGTGAATCGATACATTTTATTTCGATAGATAAATCATTTGTTTCAGGAAATGAGTATGTTTTGAACGCGAAACAGTTTTCAGAAAATATATATTTAGCAGGAAGTTTAGTAAAAGTTCATGATGGCAAGGTGCCAGTTAGGTAACTTAATACATCCGAAAAGGACGAAAAATTAAATATATTTAACCCAGAATTAAATTCATTAAATGATTACAAGATATGTACATTTGATAAGTCGTACAGTTCAGTAGAAAGAGTTAAAAAATTATTACAAACATTGAAGTTGAAACATTTAAGTTCATACGAACGAATCCAGGTAGAATCCATATGTGCTAAATACGCCGATGTATTTTACTTAGAAGGCGATACGTTAGGTACAACTAACATAATGGAACAAAGTATCAGCATAAAACCGAACACGAAACCTGTTTATGTTAAGCCATATAGAATTCCCGAGTCATTGAAATCGGAAGTGGATAGGCAAATTGAAAACATGTTGAAGGAAAATATTATAGAACCGACAAATAGCGATTGGAATAGTCCAGTACTTTTGGTTCCAAAAAAGTCTATAGACAATAACAAAAAATGGAGATTAGTTATTGATTACAGAAAAGTAAACAATGTAATTCAGGATGATAAATTTCCTTTACCAAACATAACCGAGATATTAGATTCCTTATCAGGTGCTATGTATTTTAGTCATTTAGATCTTCAATCTTCATACTACCAAGCGAGTTTAGAACCTAATAGTAGAAAAGTTACAGCTTTTTCAACGAATTCAGGACAATATCAAATGATGCGTCTTCCAATGGGACTTAAAATAAGCCCCAGTGCTTTTTCCCGTATCATGTCTATAGCGTTATCAGGTCTTACGTGCGATAAGGCATTTGTTTACATGGACGATCTAATAGTATATGGGCGTAATTTAGAATCTCATAATAAAAATTTAATAGATATATTCGAAAGACTTCGAAAGGTAAATTTAAAGGTTAATCCACAAAAATGTGAATTTCTAAAGACCGAACTTTTATATTTAGGTCACTTTGTTACATCAGATGGTGTTTTACCAGATCCAGAAAAGGTTAAGGTGTTACAAAATTATCCAATTCCAAAAAGTACAGACGAGGTGAGACGTTTTGTAGCGTTCTGTAATTATTACCGAAAATTTATACCAAATTTTTCTGAAATAACTGTACCATTAAATAAACTTTGTAGGAAAACATCAATTTTTGAATGGACGAATGAATGTCAAAAAGCTTTTGAAAAATTAAAACAAGGTCTAGTATCTCCACCTATTTTACAGTACCCAGATTTTTCTGAGAACAACGAGTTTATTTTACAAACCGACGCGTCCGGTATAGCTATCGGATCAGTTTTGTGTAACAGAAATATGAAACCCATAGCTTACGCGAGTAGACCATTAAATAAAGCCGAATTAAATTATCCGACTATAGAAAAAGAGTTGTTAGCAATTGTATGGAGTGTTAAATACTTTAGACCATATTTATTTGGCAGAAAATTTACGATTATGACAGATCATAAACCACTTATATATTTATTTAGCATGAAAGATCCCTCTAGCCGATTATTAAAGTTTAGATTAAAGCTTGAAGAGTATGATTACAATGTTGTTTACATTAAAGGAAAAGATAACGTAGTAGCGGATGCATTGAGTAGGGTAACCATTACTTCGAACGAATTAAAGGATATCAATCAAAAAATTATGGTAATGACGCGTGCACAGAGAAGAAAATTAGATAATAGTGTTGATAACAGTAGCTTAGGAAACCCAAGTATACCTAATGTTTCTGACAACGATAGGTCAGGCCAACCTAGAGTAGCGGAAATATTGCGTATTCCCAGTGGTTCCGTGGAAATGAAGTTTATCGAAGGTAAATGGATAGATAAATTACGAGTAAAAAGAGAAATAACTGAGGAAGATCAATGTTTTGCGTATGTAGAAAGTCAATCAATTATATACATTAACCTCAATTTTATGTCGCAATTCACGCGAGACGTATTTGCGAATATGTTGAGAGATTTTTGTAATAAAATAAATGTGAAAGAAATATGTATATTAAAAGACGTATACAACACGTTATTTTTAAAAGAGTTGTGTGAAGAGATAAAAAGTAGAAATATGGGGACCGGCCCCCAAATTCATATATTAAGAAATGTTAAGAGAATTACGGATAAAGACGAGAAGACAGTTATATTAAATGATTATCATTTATTACCTTCGAGCGGACATGCAGGTATTCGACGAATGGTAAATAATATTAAGAGTAAATATTACTGGCCAGGACTAGAAGCAGATGTTAGGAACTATGTAAGTAAGTGTATCAAGTGTCAAGTTATGAAGCACTCTCCAAGTCATAAGGAACCTATGGTAATAACAACAACTGCCAGTTCAGCGTTTGAGAAGATATTCTTAGATCTCGTTGGTCCATTAGATAAGGATGATGCAGGTAATCAATACATACTTACCATCCAGTGTGAGCTTACCAAGTATGTGGAAGCATACCCATTACCATCAAAGGAAACTAAGGTAGTAACCAGTGCATTAGTTAGTAATTTTATATTACGTTACGGCGTTCCTGACGTCATCGGTACAGACAAAGGAAAAGAGTTTGTATCGTCTACAATGGCAGAAACATGTAAGTTATTAGGAATAGAGAAAATCCATTCCACAGCTTACCATCATCAGAGTATAGGTGCGTTAGAAAATACCCATAAAAATCTAAGAAACTTTTTGCGTATACAATGTGAGGAAAATACTTACACATGGAGTCATTGGCTACCATTTTGGTGTTTTGCTTTTAATACAACCATACATACAGCAACAAAGTATACTCCGTATGAATTAGTCTTTGGTAAACAGTGTCATATTCCAAGTCGATTGAAAGGTGATATTATAGAACCATTATATTGTGCAGACGATTATGCATTACAGTTGAAATATAGATTACAACTTGCGCATAAAGATGCGAGAAAAAGGTTAATTGATAGTAAGATAGATCGAAAATTAACTTATGATAAAAATAAAAAACCAGTTCATTATCAAAAAGACGATTTAATTTTGGTTAAAAATGAAAGTAAGAATAAGATGGATCCATTGTATAAAGGTCCATATTTAGTCATAAGAGATATTGAACCTAATGTTGAAATAATTAAAAATAACAAAATTGAAGTTATTCATAAAAATCGTACGAAACTTTATAAAACATAATTAAAATTATATAATATAATACAACAATAATGTTTGTTATATTCTTGTTTACGTAATTTTTTTATTGTCGTACAATATATCGAACATTGAATTCATGTCAATTGTTAGAATACCTATTTACTACTCTATTTTTTTTTTTAGCAAATAAGTATATTAATAATATGTTCTTTATAGAATTTCATTTTCTATTACCATATAAGTAATTATTGTACACATTCAAAAAAAAAAAAAAAACAAATAGATACCTTTTTGTTTTTTTTTTTCATTTAGGGGAATGATGTAGTGTAGCAGTAAGTAAAGTAGTAATAAATCGAACCTAGTGAAGAACAGACGTGTCTCATTTAATCCCAGTACGCCCACCACAAGGGGTAGGTATGAGGAATCTAATTTTTTTCTTTAGACGTCACAATTTGGACCAACCTGTATACAGGCTATAGGTAAAACGCTTAATCCACGTTGACTAGTTATAAATGTGGAATTTGTGTGGTTATCACATTATACTTATGTACCAATTTATTGTACTTTAAGATTAACATTAAATATGTATGCATTTAACGAAAATGTATCTCTATATTAGCAACGTAAATTGCTCAATTTATTTGTAATCTCGTATAAAATGCATTTATTTTATTAATGTAACCGTGACTTCACGCCGCTCCTCCCTTTAGGGATTCATGACCTTATTTGAAAAAATCTTTGATAGATAATTACTCGTGGGGCAAGAACCTTAAAAACCATACAAGAACAAAGAGAAAAATGTGTAGGTGGTTCTAGACTTGCAAAAGAATTGTAAATCGCAATTTAGTATAAGCACAGAATAGGCAATAGTAGTAAGTATAAAAGACCAGCTGCTAGGCTCAAAGCACATCGCGGGAGAGAATCGACGCCTCTTTCCCAAAATATTATTGTCAAGTTAATTGAACTTTACAATATACATACTACCCAGTTTTGCTTTACTAATAATTTAAAGTCTCATAAACTTGAAATAGTATCATCTCAACTGAGTCAGGACTTTTCTTGTTAGACATTAGAAATAACCATCGACATAAATGTATACATATAAGTCAATAGAAATAACTAAGTAATAGAGAAGAGTCAAAACTAATAAAATACGCGACGAATTGAGAACCTCCTCCTTTTTTGGAAGTCGGTTATAAATACGATAGTAGGTACTGGCATGTATAACAAACATATTCTGTAGGAGAAGTCTCAGTAGCCAACTGTAACCAGGGCAAGTAGCAAACTGTAACTAACTTGTAACCAGGGCAGATCTTTACTAGCTGATGCCCGCGACTTCGTCGACGTGGATTAAGGTTTTTTAGTTCCCATGGGAACTCTTCAATTTTCCGGGATAAAAAATAGCCTATGGATTATTCCCATTGATGAAGAATTTTAGTACGTTATTCCAGACTATAATCTATCTCTTTGCCAAATATCATCGAGATCCGTTCAGCAGTTCTGGCGTGATTGAGTAACAAACATCCATCCATCCAAAGTTTCACATATATAATATTAGTATAGATTTATTCATTGTAGGAATATTTATTTCATTGCAGTATTAGTAGAAAACAGTATAAATAAATCTAGCGGTTCACTGTCTCCGTTTTATTCACAAACAAACCTTGACTAGAGCAGATGATACTAACTATTAATAACTTTAGCACGTTACGTTTATCCTGCATACAATTTTTAATTTAAATAGTTACAAATCATTAAGGACATTGAAATATTATGTATCTAATATTATATTATAAATCCTATCCTGCTTATATAAGCAGCTATTATAATATTTTAAGCAGTTATTATATTATTATATAAGCTTATATGATAATATTATCAGCGCGAAGTGTGAGGAGGGAAGGATGTTTGTTACTCTTTCACGCTAAAGTTTACTGTAACATAGCTTACTAAACATTAGAGTAAAATGTAGGCTATAATATTATTGATAAGTATATATTGTGTGTTGAAGATTATGTTTTATCATTTACATAGCGCTTAGACTTGCTCGAGCAATGCTTAGTTAGGACTGCGGTTTTTTATGTATCTTAATTTATTATTAAAAAGGACTGCGGTTTTTTATGTATCTTAATTTATTATTAAAAGCAACCGCCGAGTTTCTTCTCGGTAGGAATGGCATTTCGAAACAATTGTAGATGGAAGATTCAAAAGCACTTGTAAAAGATTATTTGAATAAAAAAATGAATTTTAAATTTTAATAGGAAATTTGTAATATTACGAGTATAATTAAGTTTACAAAAAAGAAAAATTTAGTATGTAGGTCGTAGGTATGTAGGCTAGCTGATGCCCGCGACTTCGTCCGCGTGGATCGAGGTTTTTCGGGTTTCCGGGGTAAAAAGTAGCCTATGTGTTATTCCAGACTATAATCTATCTCTGTGCCAAATTTCATCCAGATCCGTTCAGCCGTTGGGGCGTGATTGAGTAACAAACATCCATACATCCATCCAAACTTTCGCATTTATAATATTTATTTGATTTAATGCCCCTAAAAATATTAAACTTAGAATATTACGAGTTCTTTTTCTTTCGGTGGAAAGGCAGCTCTGAAATGGCCCCGAGCAAATTTTCCATTATCAGTCTATAAACAATTTTATGTGCGCAGCAAGTAACTTATTTCACCTCAGGTAGAACTACTCGTAGCTACTATAATGGCAGAATACTATTTTTACTATTTTTAGTAAAGAGATTTCCGAGGTTGAATTAAAAACAAGATTTTGTAATAAGTTTTGTAGCTATACAGGTACCTATTAGCTCAATGGACGGTTATATTAAAAAATGTGCAAATTCGATGAAGAATCCATATACTTAATGTTATAAATGTGAAAGTTTGTTTGCTACGTTTTCACGGCTTGTTTAATCGATTAGGGTGACATTTGATTAAAAAATAGGTCGCTTCCCGGAAAATTGAGAATCCTAAGTAACCATGCAGACGAAGTTGCGGGAATCATCACATCATAAAAATAATAACGTGTTATCTACAATGATTAAGTACAAACGTCAATTTTACTAAAAGGTCTTTACTATTTGCGCGCTAAGCTGAAAGAATTTGAACAAATATTTGCGCTTACAGTTTATGAGGCTATCGAATATAAAAGTGAGCTACTTTACGTTAGGTTAAGGACTAAGGTGGCCAAGCCCACCACAGATCCAGAAATAAGGGCATATCGGGATTTTTTCGTTGTAAGACCAAGTAGGTACATACTTAATAAATAGCACTCTTACGAAAGAGCTTACCTACAATATTTTTTGACGACCTCCGTGGCGCAGTGTTGAGAGCTGTTGTCTTAACGTGCGGAGGTCCCGGGTTCGGTCCCCGGCAGGGTCAATTTGGGAATTTATAATTTCTGAATTTTCCCTGGTCTGGCCTGGTGGGAGACTTCGGCCAGACTTCGGCTAGTTACCACCCTACCGGCAAAAACGTGCCGCCAAGCGATTTAGCGTTCCGATACAATGCCGTGTAGAAACCGAATAGGGGTACGGGTTTAATATAACTGCCATGCCCCTAACAGGTTAGCCCGGTACCATCTCAGACTGCATCATCACTGACCAAGTGAGATCGCAGTCAAGGGCTCGCTTGTAGTGGATAAAAAAAATAGTAATCTATATATAAAATGGTATTTGAAACCAAATACTACCGTAAAACCACCGCTTTATTATCCAAAAAAACTACAATTCCTTCACAACTCTCAACAATAAAGGAACGTTATGTACTTAGAGAGAGATACCGTAAACCCAAAGATTTTAAGTTATAAATCAGGTTTTAGGCTGGTATACGGAGAAGAGTAGGTACCTGGGATAAAGTGTTCCCTGCTCCTGCTCTCTGTCCGAAAGAAGAGACAGTATTTTATGATGAAACCAAAATCAACTGAAAACTAGGACATCCTGAACTATGGTTACTCTATATTACATTACTATTCCGCCAGTCTTTCAATTCAAGGCTGGTCTCCATAATCTAATACATAATATAATATGTGGGCTGATGTGGGCGTTACGGCGCTTTTCACTTCACTAAACTATTATGTGATAAAGAATAGTCAGTTTCAACTCTATTATAATGTTAATTACAGGAAGCTGAAACGTAAGTGATTAAGGTTTTTCCTGCTTTAATGTCTTTCTAATAATTTTAATATTAATATATATATAGCTGCTCGTGCTGACTGACTGACTGATTGATCACCTCTCCTGTAAAATTTTGTATGAAAATTTTTTTTTTCACTCATCGTTTCGTATAGAAGACAAAAATTCATTAAGAGGAAAAATACAGAGAGAGCTGATGATTGAGGATTTCGAAGACGGATGAAGAGCACCAGCCAGGGTATCGAAGATAGGTGGGGGGTGCTCGACCAAATGTCACTCGAAACTTCATCCGATTGACAGTGAGCTGAAAAAAAATTCAAAATGGCGGATTTAAGATGGCCGCCATACTAATTTCGTCGGTGTCTATCTCGGAGAGTATAAAAGATGGAAGAGTGGTTTCTTGGCAAAAGATGATCAGGACATGAGGGTCTACTTGATGAACAGGAAAAAAATTCAAGATGGCGGAATTTATTTTTCCATAGAGAAGGGTATTGAAGATATGTGGGGAGTGCTCGACCAAATGTCACTCGAAACTTCATCCAATGGGGACTATCGTTTCTTTGCTCACCAGTTGGCGCCACTGTTGACTAAGGCCCAGAGGTATAGCTGTCAAAGGCGACTTTATAAGATCGGCGCCGAAACAAAGTTTTAAATCTTGAATCTCATTATGTTTAATAATTTATAACTATCATCATAATATCGAGTAGCTATTAATATATATATAGCTGCTCGTGCTGATTGACTGATTGATCACCTCTCCTGTAAAATTTTGTATGAACATTTTTTTTTTCACTCATCGTTTCGTATAGAAGACAAAAATTCATCCGGAGGAAAAATACGGAGAGAGCTGATGATTGAGGATTTCGAAGACGGATGAAGAGCACCAGCCAGGGTATCGAAGATAGGTGGGGGGTGCTCGACCAAATGTCACTCGAAACTTCATCCAATTGACAGTGAGCTGAAAAAAAATTCAAAATGGCGGATTTAAGATGGCCGCCATACAAATTTCGTCGGTGTCTATCTCGGAGAGTATAAAAGATGGAAGAGTGGCTTCTTGGCAAAAGATGATCAGGACATGAGGGTCTACCTGATAAACAGGAAAAAAATTCAAGATGGCGGAATTTTTTTTTCCATAGAAAAGGGTATTGAAGATAGGTGGGGGGTGCTCGACCAATAATGTCACTCGAAACTTCATCCAATTGAAAGTGAGCTGAAAAAATTTTTAAAATGGCGGATTTAAGATGGCCGCCATACAAATTTCGTCGGTGTCTATCACGGAGAGTATAAAAGATGGAAGAGTGGTTTCTTAGCAAAAGATGATCGGGACATGAAGGTCTACTTGATGAACAGGAAAAAAATTCAAGATGGCGGAATTTATTTTTCCATAGAAAATGTATGGCGAATATTGAAGAGGCTACAAGTGTAGAACTATGCAAGACTACGGTTCCTTTTCAAGATTTGTTTTTATGGAAGAATTCTCATGTTGACGAATGGTTCGGAGAAAAAATATGGAGAGAGATGATGATCGAAGGTTCAGATGATGGGTGAGGAGCACACTCAGGGTATTAAAGATAGGTACCTACTTAGGGGCTGCTCAAACAAAAAGGGAGGGGCGGGGGTTGGTGGTCTTTGTTTTATGTTTTTCCTTTATGAGAATTTTCTTTTACGTCGGACGCTTGGCGTGCTGGCGCTTCCACTGTGCTCACTAGCATAGCAGTGTGTTGTTCAGATCAGAACACGTAGACAGTAAACCAGCTGCCCGATTATTTAAGAATTGTCGATCAAATCGTAAAAGTTCGGCGTCAAAGTAAAATAAACCATAACTGCATTCAATTAGACCTCAATTTCGTGTTTCGAAATTGAGCTCTAATTTAATGCTGTTATGGTTTATTTTACTTTGACGCCGAACTTTGACGATTTGATCGGCCATTCTTACATAATCAGGGGGCAGGATAGTAGGACAGCGAGTAAGTAGACAGTGGACCACGCGCTCCAGTACGCGGTCCGCTTTAGCGGGCCGCGCAGCCACGCGCCATACTAGTCTATCTATATACCTATAATAAGTCTTGACTGACTGGCTGATATATCAACGCACAGCCTAAACCGCTGGTCTAGAGACATGAAATGGAGGGTGTGTTCTTTGTAAAGAGTAGGTATCCCTAAGAAAGGGTTTTTCTAAATTCCGCCCCCAAAAGGGTTGAAATTTTGTATGAAAGTCTGTCAATTTTCAAGTTGTAGGCCATGAAACTTGCTGTTTGGGATTTCGGTCCGAAATGAAGAAATATTTATTATGTGATTCACTGTTCCTTCAATCACGCCGCAACATAGCAACGGATCGACGTGATTTTTTGCTTGGGAATAGTTGAGGACCTGGAGAATGAGAAAGGCTACTTTTATCCCGGAAAATTAAGGAGTGCCTCTGAGAAATAAAAACTTATGCCACGCGAACGAAGTCGCGGGCGTCCGCTAGTTAGTTATAAGTGAATGTGTTTATGACTATAGAAAACTCATGACTCATATTTTCTTATTTTCTTACTTTCTTATTTTCTAGCGCCAATATGATCATATTAAATAAAAAATATTATGAGCTTTTAATTAAATTCTAATCGCAGGCAAAGAGTAGACGTAGTTCTTACTTATTAGCATTAAATAACAAAAATGTAATTATGTCCATTACACTTCAACTATGGAGAAAACTTAATATTAGTACGTAGATACCTGCTTCGATATCATAAATCGTTTCAGTTTTTTAATCGAAGAATTTCTGCAGCAGTAAAAAAGCTCCCGATACTCAAGTGATATCGCAATAAAGAACCGTGTAAATGGGCCATTTTTCATTCTAAACATAGGATTTGCTTCAAAATGAGAACCGATAACGTAATTCCAATTTAATTCCAGTCGATGGTGTTTTATAGTGTCTATAAAAGTTTAAAGTCAATTTAGGTTGAATTTTTTGCACTATGCACTGCTCGCCTTCCGATACTTGATAATCAAATAAATATTATAAATGCGAAAGTTTGGATGGATGGATGTATGGATGTATGTTTGTTACTCAATCACGCTCCAACGGATGAACGGATCTGGATGAAATTTGGCACTGAGATAGATTATAGTCTGGAATAGCACATAGGCTACTTTTTATCCCGGAAAATTAAAGAGTTCCCGCGGGAACCGAAAAACCTCAATCCACGCGGACGAAGTCGCGGGCATCAGCTAGTAAATATTATAAATGCGAAAGTTTGGATGGATGGATGTATGGATGTATGTTTGTTACTCAATCACGCTCCAACGGATGAACGGATCTGAATGAAATTTGGCACAGATATAGATTATAGTCTGGAATAGCACATAGGCTACTTTTTATCCCGGAAAATTAAAGAGTTCCCGCGGGAACCGAAAAACCTCAATCCACGCGGACGAAGTCGCGGGCATCAGCTAGTTTATCTATAAGGTATAGTCATACACAAGACAAGCGACGTACGAATATGAAAAACTTATCCTCCAAAATCTTGTTCAAAATACATTCTAGGAACACACGTTAATGTAGAATAGGGATGATATATGCCTAGGTATATCAAAAATTTATTTCTAACTGATTATTAAATAGAGGGTCTTCCAAAAGACCTAAAATTCACATCCTCGGTTAGTTTTAAGTTTGATAACCATTTTAAAATATAGATTAATCTATATTTTAAAATGGAAAAAAAGTGCGTTGAAATTTTATGACCTCACAACTGTGAATTTCATACAACTTCCATACTAGGAGTGCGTTTTTAAGTTTGATAAAGAGTTGCTGATTTGATTGAGTTGTCACCATCCCTATTGTACCTACTTAGCTAAATTTTGTTTATTAGGAGATTACTAGACGCCCACAACTGCTCCATGGGCTTGGATTTTTAATATCGTGCGAACTATTTCTATGTCCGTCCTAAAGATTCCAGCTCATCTCTATACCAAATTTCGTTAAAATTAGTAAAATATATTGAAAAAGTTACCGACGGACAGACATACACTGTTTTGCATTCATAGGATTAGATTCTAACAATTCTAGGTCATTTTAACCGTCAGGTTGAAGACGATGCTATGTATGAAACTTTATCTTTCAATTGGACCTGTTGCATTCTACATACCTACTCTACCCAAAATAGATAACAGCTACTTCAAACGAAATTGGTTAGAGCAGCTTACCAGAGAGCAAGAGATAATTTTGTACGTATCTCTGTCTCGAAAAGTAACTCTGTGTGTTTTTATTTAGGATTAACAGTCTGACGAACTGAATTAACTGAAGATTGTTAGTTATGTTGTAGAAGTTAACTAAATAGTTTTGCGGAAGTTTACTCCATAATTTGATGCGTACGAAGTCACAGCCAAAACCTAGTATCACTGTATATTCCTACTCGTATAATAATTTCGCGAGCTACCTACTCAGGGCGCAAAATGCAAACACACTGCAAGATCCTGTCTGGTCTTTCCAACCATTTTTGATGAGATCAGCGATAGTTTGCATCCCGGGAAAGGACACAGGTTACTTAATATCCCGGAAAATGAACTAGTTCTCCGGGAATCAAAGAAACTTAATCCACGCGGATGAAGTTGCGGACATCCTGTAGTTACATAATATTTTTGTTTAAGCCAATTTACAAAGTGGGTTAAAAACTTTAAAAAAATCTATTTAACAATGTAAAAATGAAGCCGTTTTATCAAGGAACGATCCAGTAGGTAAACCCACTTCATATTTTCGACTCCTTTTGTAGATGTATATTCGATAATAAAATTTTTGAATTCCTTCATTTGCAGTAAGCCTGCGAAAGCTATATCTATAACTATTCCAAGTCTATATCAATAAAATATTGTCTAGTACTTAATGAAATAAGCAAATGTGATAGACAGACAGACGGATGGATAGTCATATCATTAGGGTTCTTATTTCACAATGTTGTTACGGAACCGTAAAAAGAAAAGCTTTGTTAAATGTCAGGCATATTGAAAGGATTTGCCTGCGGCCATTGTGCGTAGGTTCACGTTGCCTTTGGCTCGTTTCTTGTTGTATCCAGAGAATATCTCAGAAACTACACGATCTTATTTTTATTATACTCCTTATTTTAAAAAACATTAATTAATGAGTGTATACTTCGCGAATACCGTGTAAATAGCCCGGTGGACTTCAGTTCTTGGAACTTTATACTAGAGCGTATTGACGTACATTGCTCATAACTTTAAAGACGACCTCCGTGGCGCAGTGTGTAGCGCTGTTGTCTTAACGTGCGGAGGTCCTGGGTTCGATCCCCGACAGGGTCAATTTGGGAATTTATAATTTCTGAATTTTCCCTGGTCTGGCCTGGTGGTAGGCTTCGGCCGTGGCTAGTTACCACCCTACCGGCAAAAACGTGCCGCCAAGCGATTTAGCGTTCCGGTACGATGCCGTTTAGAAACCGATTAGTGGTATAGGTTTAATATAACTGCCATGCCCCTAACAGGTTAGCCCGCTACCATCTTAGACTGCATCATCACTTACCATCAGGTGAGATTGCAGTCAAGGGTTGTAGTGGATAAAAAAAAGACTTCCTATTAAAAACTACCCATAGTAAAAAGAATCCTCCGGACAAACGCGTTTTAAGGAAAAAAAACAAGCCAAACAATATAATGAACTGATGAATGATATCATTATTCTGAATTTCATCCTACATTTTGGCACGACCTTTCAACTTTCAAGCTTGCACGCGCGTGCTACACTGGCGCCATAACTAGTCCATGCACTTTACGCCTACATACGGGAATAGTTTCATCATCGTATTCAACTTGTTTTTATTACTGGCAGTAAAGGTTTGCTTATGACTTTTATGATTTCATATCTGTCTAGATATTGGTGCCATTTCAATTTTATACGGTAAACTGATCCTTTGTTTATATCTTTAGTATTGGTAATATGAACTTTCTTCAAAGTAAATGACGTCAGATTTTTTTTACTTTATCAGCTTTCCGTATTATTGCAGTGTGCCATCCCACACAATTATTGTGAGTCAGCATCTTTCCATTGGTGAGTGGGTTGGTTGACGATCGGAAAATTCGTACTTCATCACCGAATTGGCGCCGTTCAACTATTTGTATTATGAAGACGAATTATTTATGTGGGATTTTTCTAGAGGTCAGCTGAATACCGAACATTTTGCGATATGTTACAGGCAAATAGTGATTTTTATTTTAAAACTAGCTGATGCCCGCGACTTCGTCCGCGTGGTTTAGGTTTTTTTGATTCCCGCGGGAACTTCTTAATTTTCCGGGATAAAAAGTAACCTATGTCACTCTCCAGGTCCTCAACTATATCCATGCCAATAATCACGTTGATCCGTTGCTCCGTTGCGGAGTGATTGAAGGACAAACCAACAAACAAACACACTTTCGCATTTATAATATTATTTTTTTCAATTCCCACAGGCACTCCTTTATTTTCCGGGATAAAAAGTAGCCTATATTACTATCCCACGGTATAATCCCCCTATAATGGTGAAACACGTACTTCTTCATATTTTAACGAAAGCCCAAATGCTGTTTCAACTTGAGAAATTAAGGATTTTCATACAAACTCTCAACCCCTATTTCACCCCTTCATGGGTGGAATTTTGAAAAACTGTGAAACACGTATGTTTTCATTTTCAACCCGCAGCTCATTTAACAAGTTTCATGGCTATAACTTGAGAAATTAAGGACTTTCATACAAACTTCCAACCCCTATTTCACCCCTTTGGGGGTAGAATTTCGGGATAGAAAGTATCCTATGTCCTACCTCGTAGTATGGGCTCAAATCGTGCCAAGTTTCGTTTGAATTCATTTAGTAGTTTCGGCGTGATGCGCGGCCAAGATACAGACAGACAGACAGACAGACAGACAAAAATGAAAAAAATTACAGATTTGGCTTCAGTATCGAATAATGAGTGCCCTCCAAAAAAAATTTTCAAAATATCTTCAATGTACAGAATTGGACCTGTTACAGTTTTATTAAAAGTATAGATATAGATAAGCTGACGTGCTAGCTGGAAGATGTGAAAATACTATAAGAACTCATTATAAAACTAGTTTAAGTGCACTGCTACTTGAGCAGAGCTTTGAAACAACCGGGTACTTATTCATAGGTACGAGATGAGGGGAAATGAAATTTATGATGAACTTTTAATTTTCTGTAGATTCATAGATGGTTATAGAGTTTATATACCTAATTGAAAAAATTAAAATATAAATATTTATTAAAATAGAAATATAAATATTTCTCAATATTTTTATCTTACTTTGCATTGAAAGTTTTGAACCGAGTTTCCAAACTTTTAACTTTTACATCGAAATTTCTTACAATCCACTCGGGCCAATAGCACATGCCAATAGTACACGACTAAAGAAATAGGTAGTAGGCATGTGTCATCATAGTCACAGATAGCATATGAAATGGTATAGTCTCCTACCAGCACTCGATTCTCATTTGCGTTTGTGTCGTTCACTAAATCCCTCATAATTACGCGCTGCACACGTTCGAGATTATGTCGTTAGTATTTCCGTATTCTGTTGAGAATGCCACTCAACTCGTAGCTACTTATACATACGTGCATTGGATTGACAATGGATTAGCTGTCTTATTAAAGCCCTACAATCAACAGCAGCGTGTCACGAGGATCTGCATTGCAGTCCGACATTATCACTTGAATGCAAGCTAGATATTATACTAGCGGACGCCCGCGACTTATTTTTTATTCCCACACGCACTCCTTAATTTTCCGGGATAAAAAGAAGCCTATGTCACTCAGTCCAGGTCATCATCTATACCCATGCAAAAAATCACGTTAATCCGTTGCTCTATTGCGGCGTGATTGAAGGACAAACTCTCTATAGCCATGCAAAAAATCACGTCGATCCGTTGCTCTGTTGCGGCGCGAGTGAAGGACAAACTCTCTATTTAACGTCCTTGCGTAACGTATTTACGTATAACTCTTAACGTACGTTACGTACGTTTTGCGTTTAACGTATTTGAGAAATTACAAAAATTGTGAAATACGTATTTCATCATTTTAAAACGGAAGCCCAAATACCAAGTTTCATGGCTATAACTTGAAAACGATGGAATTTCATACAAACTTTTAGGGCGCCTTCAAATTTGCCGCAAAGTGCCGCGCGGAAGCAGCGCGGCTGCAGCGCTGCGGTCGCGCTGCTTTGTAAATCCATATAAATAAAAAACACGCGACTGCAGCGCTGCACCCGCGCTGCGGCCGCGCATCAGTTCATCGATCGACTAGTGACGGGACTGCGCACGTATTTTTGTTCAAGTCTAAACATGAACGAAAATCAGGTAGAAGAATTTATCGATGAGGTTGAGAGTCGTCCAGCAATATGGGATTCGAAGTCCGACAAGTACAGCAATAAAATCGAAAAGAAAAAGGCTTGGGAAGAAATATGCATTAAATTTATTGACAATTTCACAAACAAGACTCCAAGTGAAAAAAAATGAAGCATGTAAGTATAATATTACTAGCTGATGCCCGCGACTTCGTCCGCGTGGATTGAGGTTTTTCGGTTCCCGCGGGAACTCTTTAATTTTCCGGGATAAAAAGTATCCTATGTGCTATTCCAGACTATAATCTATCTCTGTGCCAAATTTCATCCCGATCCGTTCAGCCGTTGGAGCGTGATTGAGTAACAAACATCCATCCATACATCCATACATCCATCCAAACTATAACTAATAATATTTATTTGATGTATTGTTAACACAACTACTTTATATTTTCGTTGTTTCGTATTAAGTAATAGTAACACAGAGCAGTGTTTCTTCGTCAGAGTCCATCGTGAAAATAAATATAGGTACAACCCTATGATGTTCGAACCTCGCGACAGGAGCGTGGCCGCAGCGCTGCAGCCGCGCTGCAGCCGCGCTGCGGCCGCGCTACGCTTTGCGGCAAATTTGAAGGCGCCCTTACCCCTATTTAACCCGTTTGTGGGTGGAACTTTTAAACATTGTGACACACGTGCTTCTTTATTTTTTACGGAAAGCCAAAATATCTAGTTTCGTAATAAATATATCTTGTAAAATATAAAGGACTTTCATACAAGCTTTCATTCCCTATTTCAGCCTTTTGGGAGTAAAATTTCGAAAAATCCTTTCATAAGGGATACCTACTCATCACAGAGAACACACCCTCCGAATTTCATGTCTCTGCGACCAGCGGCTTAGGCTGTGCGTTGATATATAAGTCAGTCAGTCAGTCAGGACTTTGAATTTGATTTATATATAGATAGATAAGTACTAATAGTTTAATAGTGATGCTATGTACAAAAAAATTATTAAGCCTTGAAAGACATGCACATCAAACAGCGACGTATATTAATTATTCAGTATAACGTATAGAAACTACCCCTTTTCAGGTTAATAAAAGGTTAATATCCATACTAATATCATAAATGCGAAAGTGTGTCTGTCTGTCTGTCTGCTACGCTTTCACGGCCCAACTACTCAACCGATTTTGATGAAATATGGTACAGATATAGTTTACATCCTGGGGAAGGACATAGGCTTTTTATCCCGGAAAATTGAAGAGTTCCCGCGGAAAAAAAACCTTAACCCACGTGGACGACGTCGCGGGCATAATCTAGTTAGTATTTATATAAATTAGCCCTGTATAATGTCTCATTTCAATAATATATATCTATAAAGACAACTTGAAAGTCGTTGCTGGACTTTTTACAGTCATTAAGCACTGGAAAACTTTCTTAGAACTTCTAATTATCTTGGCAGCTTTATTGTATTTTACAATCTTTTATAAATGCCACAGTGAACAAAGGCCTCGGTTGTTTTTCAGAAGAATTTTTCGAAACTAATATTATAAAGAGGAAAGATTTGTTTGTTTGTTTGTTTGTTTGTAATGGATAAACTCAAAAACTACTCAACCGATTTTAAAAATTCTTTCACCTATAGAAATCTACATTATCAGCAAGTAACATAGGCTATATTTTATTTTCAAAAAATTAGAGATCCTTACGAAAATTGCAATTAAGTGAACTGAGTCGGAAAAAATCCTCTCTTCTGAGAGCTTACGTGGTGTGCGTTGCGTAAATAGTTAAAGTTACACGAAAACAATGTATGGTGGAATTGTTTCTCTCAAAAAGTTCTAAAAAAAGTCCGCGATGGCATAGGTACATGTATCTTTTAAGGTTGGCTCACAATAATTATTTTTATAGCTATATTGGGTATAGACTATTAGGACTATTAGTGCTACCCGTGCGAAGCCGGGGCGGATCGCTAGTAATTAATAAAACAAGAAATTATCTTATCTACAGTTTACACGGTAATTAAAGGAAATATGTATCCTTCAATTCTTCAATTGTAATTCACTAATTGCTGGCTGAGATTCGCATTTATAATATTTATATTTGATAATATTAGTATGATGCGAAAGTTTGGATATATGTATGGAGGTATGGATGTTTGTTACTCAATCACGCCCCAATGGCTGAACGGATCTGGATGAAATTTGGCACAGAGATAGATTATAGTCTGGAATAACACATAGGCTACTTTTTATCCTGGAAAATTAAGGAGTTCCCGCGGGAACCGAAAAACCTCGATCCACGCGGACGATGTCCCGGGTATCAGCTAGTTTTAAATATGGAATTGATCGAGCGCCAGCTGTCAAGCGTTTGACAGTTCCATACAAATCGTAACGTCGCGATCAAATGGGAAGAAAATCTCCCACTAGGCACACAGGTACAGAGCTCAATGATGCCCACAGTTTCGTCCACTTACGAGTATATTTAGGTTTTTGAAATCCTAAGACCTAAAACTCCTTGATTTTCCGGGATAAAAAGTAACCTGTATCTATCCCCGATGTTAAAATCTATCGCTGTAGCAACATCAGTTAAATGTACCGTGAAAACCTAGCAGACAGACAGAGTGACAGACGGAGAGATGATCGGGTTTTATAACATTAGTATGGATTAATATATCCACTTAAAAATACCTATACTAGATGATACCCGCAACTTCGTCCGCGTGGATTAAGGTTTTTGATTTCCGTGGGAACTCTTTAATTTTCCGGGATAAAAAGTAGCCTATGTCCTTCCCCGGGTATCAAACTATCCCTATACAAAATTTCCTCAAAATCGGTTGAACAGGTGAGCCGTGAAAGCGTAGCAGACAGACACACTTTGGCATTTATAATATTAGTATGGATAGTATGGATTAATTACTAGCTGAAAAATTACAATTATGATGCCCGCGGCTTCGTCCGCGTGGAATAAGTTTTTCCATTCCCACGGGAACTCCTTAATTTTAAGGGATAAAAAGTATCTAGGTCCTCGACTATACCCATGCAAAACGTCGACCCGGTGCTCAATTGCTTCGTTATCGAAGGACAAACCAACAAACAAACACACTTTCGCATCCATACTAATATTATAAATGCGAAAGTGTGTCTGTCTGTCTGTCTGTCTGTCTGTCTGTCTGTCTGTCTGCTACGCTTTCACGGCTCATCTGTTCAACCGATTTTGATGAAATTTGGTACAGGGGTAGGTTGTATCCCGGGGAAGGACATAGGCTACTTTTTATCCCGGAAAATTAAAGAGTCCCCGCGGGAATCAAAAAAATCTAATGAACGCGTACGAAGTCGCGGGAATCATCTAGTTTATAATATTATTAAGATTACGAGCACATTCGTTGGGAATCATGGGATCACGTAGTGCGTGGTAGTGCTATGAATTTCATAAGATCGTTACGTTACATGGTGAGAAGAGGTAGGATCTAATACTTAATTAGTTTGTGGACGGTAGAGAGGCCATTTTAGGTTGTACAAAGTAGGTATTACCACAGAATAGGTAATTGGTATTACTAACACTGCTTCCCATATTAGTGTTGCGATAATCCCGAAGGATAAACCTATGCAAATAGTCTGTAATATTAACCTCGGAATGGGGTTCTAAGTAACAGGTTAATGTAAATAAGGTATAGTTTGTAACTAATAATTGTAATAAGTGAGATCTGATAAATTATTTTTAATTCGGCATAGTTAAATTAATAATTTAATTTAACTATGCAAAAAAGAATGAAATTAATAATTTAAACAATCTCGTAGGACCGTTTGAGAAAGGTATAGTACGCACGCGAGTTTATTGCCACACAAAACATAGAACTTTAATATAAACAAAATATGGAAAACAAAGTCCGCAAAGGCGCAAGTAAAAATGGGTAAGAAAAATAATATGAAGCTCAACTCGAAGAAAATATATGAAAAAAATAAATATATGAGGAAAATATATATCGAGGAATGTATTTACTTTTGGAAATGGAAATTTTCCAAAAGTAAATACATTCCTCATAGTTAAAAGAACGCTTAATGTGTGGGTGGCTTGGACTGCTTCAAATGTGGGCGAAACTAGGTCACTTCAAACCCCTGCACCTAGATTCAAATAATGAATGATTTCTCCACAGTGGGTAACTATAACTTTTTTGTTTGTTTTCAAAGCTCTGCGGTGTAATCATTTAAAGACTAAAGTTTCGTAAAGTTTCGTAAGCGAAATGTTACTTGTCACATTGCATTACAAAATACTCATATTATTTTGTTTATTTTTGCTTTTAACAGGGTTCCAAACTACTACTGCATTTTAAAGACTGTAAATCAGCATTTGTTAAGTCAAGGTTTTATAATATATAGAACTGAATTTCTGAATGACCAAGTTGCATAGAAGAAATCGGCTTCGCATTCAGCAGCCCACAAGTCAGTGTTATCCTTGTTACGTAATGTATTGTATACTAGATGATGCCCGCGACTTCGCCCGCGTGGGTTAAGGTCTTTTGATACCCACGGGAACTATTCAATTTGCCGGGATATAAAGTATGTTCTTCCCCGAGACACAACCTATCTCAGTACCAATCGGATTTCGTCAAAATCGGTTGAAAAGATATAGGCCTTTAAAGCGTAGCAGAAAGACAGAGAGACAGATAGACGGCCAGGCAGACAGACACACTTTCGCATTTATAATATTAGTATGTATTATCTTTAACTTTTTTATTAAAATAAAATTTAACCACTGAGTTTCTTGCCGGCTCTTCTCAGTTGAATCAGTTTCCGAACCGGTGGTAGAGAAACCCGAACTTAAGGTGGCGAAAGTTGTCCTACATGAAATACTTAAAACACTATATTTCATTTCCTTATATTAGGTCAACTGTTCGTGTTACTGCAGAAGAACACTAATTTAAACTCACAATCACAATTTCATGTCACTTTTTTTTCCAGATTCTCTTATACTCGTAACGAAAAGCTCTTTGACAAGATGTCCGCGGATTATTAAGTGTGAAATATACCTAATAAAGAAAATTGTGCTTGTTTCGTGGGTATAGTTGCGGCGTGTAAAGCATTTGTCAGCTTTTACCACGAAATAATCCCCTTGTAATTGCTGTTGGTTGATGGTTACGGTTTTCGTCATCGCCTTATTATATATAGGTAAGATCAAACTGTAGGTACATGCAACGACTATGGTAACGCCTCGCAACCTGGCGAGTAGAAACGTAAAATACGTACATAGTATAGTAGTTAATATTTTGTGCTTCAGGTATGGAATAGAAGGTTCAAATTATTAATGGTAGACATATTGGTGTCTGTCTAGCAGAGTTAATTTGGGAATTAATAATTTCTGAATTTTCTCTGGTCTGGCTTGGTGGCCTTCGGCCGTGGCTAGTTACCACCCTACCGGCAAATTAGACGTGCCGCCAAGCGATTTAGCGTTCCGGTATGATGCCGTGTAGAAACCGATTAGGTATGGGTTTAATATTTACTGTAATACCCCTAACAGGTTAGCCCACTACCATCTTAGACTGCATCATCACTTACCATCACGTAATATTGCAGTCAAGGTCTTACTTGTAGATGATAAAATATAAAAATAAAACTGCAAAACTTACTTGGAGGTTGTGGTAGAACCAGAGTGATCCGGTAACTGAGATGGAGAACCAGAGGAACAACGTGAATACAGATATTTGGCTAATGTGCATCGCGTTCAACATAGCAGACAGTACCACGGCGAGTGCGTGACATAACACTATGGGCAGCGCGCATCGGTCGATTATGTCCCATGGCACCTCCTGCGAACAAAAAGCCATGTATAAATAATACATCTGACGTATTAACGCACAGCTCAAACCACTAGGTCCGCAAACTTGAGCAGCAAACAGGTTTTCTTTTTAACAGACCTAAGTAACAAAGGATTTTAAAAAATCCCATGTGACACAAGCCAGTCAAAACGTTGTTATTCCCTTCCGTTTTTCCCTCCGCTTATAATATTGGTATCTATAAATCAAGAGTAATCTTCTACGCAAGATAAAGAGGCATCTTCTAGGCATAAGGCAACCACACCACCTTAGGTTGCATCACTACTTGTCTAATTGCTGCCAAGCGCTAGAGTCTATATAAATAAAACAAGTCGCTGCGACTGATCTTTCATTATGCTGAATAAAAGGTAGACATAGCATATATATTATTTAGTTTTCTATGCGAAAGCTCAAGAATGTTGATTAATTTTTAGCATCCCAAAAACCTAAATACCTCAATCCACGCGGATGAAGTCGCGGGCATCATCTGGTAAAGTATAAATATACCCGTTGGAATGTCAACCTTATAATTATAAAATCAATTAAATAAACAAGTATTAAATTAATGACATAAATAATAATTATAGTTGCACTGAGATACCTATTTGCTTTTTAACAAAATGGAACTTTTTCGGGATACTAAATCATGTCATTTAACATCTCAGTACATTGATGTAGAATTTTAGTACATGTCTCAGTATGATGTTTAGTTATATAAGCATAGAGTATAATAATTATTATGTAAAAATTATAAAAGACTAAGGACTAAGGAAAGTTAAGAAAAGCTTCGGGTAACAAAAAAGTTCCTGAATTTCTTCGGACGTCATATACCCTGAACAAATTATTTATTATTACCTACACATTGAAAAACCAAACTTTGAGTTCGTAGGTACTTCCATTTGACGTAATTCGTTTCAGTTTGACGTTGAGTGGTTTCGCGTTCCATACGTGAAATTTTGTTAATAGGTAATATTATGTAATATGAAGGTTCCGTACCTACCAAAATAGTAAAAACGTTGACAAAGTATCATTATTACTATTACTTTGGCATTAGTAAAAATGATAACACCCCCTTGTCTCCGTGATTTGCCAAGCGAAAAAAATAATAAATAAAAACCAACTTCACTAATAACTAAAACTTAAAAGGAAAAAATAATTTAATTGATTACATAATTTATACTTATATAAAAATGAATCCCTATTTCCCTTTGTCACAGCATCACGCGTGAAAGGCTGGACCAATTTCGCTAATTCTTTTTTTGTTGTTGCTATTGTAAGGAGAAGGTTCTTATGAAAGAAAAAACTAAGAAAGTTGCGCGGAACATTAGAAAATTCAAGAAAACTTAACGACCATATTAACTTTTCTAAACTTATTAACACCTTTTTAGTACCTTTTCTCCTTTTGTTACCTCATTGCGTTTGACATAACTGCCAGTTGTGTGACAGTTGGCGCAATTGACAATTCGAATTTAGGAATCTGATCTGTGTTAGGAATTACGACTACGATTCATAGGACAGGACAACGACTGTCGGGTCAGATAAACAAGCTTTAATAAAATCAAATAGTATTTTTGGAACCGGTGTCAGACCAGAGTGCCAACTGACAACGTCCAATCAGCAGATGTGGTTGGCGGTTTTATTTTCAAGCGACGTAGCATAAAAATACGCGTCCGCATACTCCTCCTTATTTTAATCCGGTTAAAAATCGGATGTACTAAGATGCTTAGTTACCGAAGTCGTCCCAAACAAATATAATGTACTCTACCTGTGATGTGGCAGACTGAGAGCCTTTAATAAGCGATCCTCGTCTTACTGAAGGACGCCGGTGCATCGACGGAGCGGTGATAGAGGCACGACGCGTTACGTCACCCGCCACCATTGCTGATCACTCCTGTAACAAGGGGTGTATTTATAATATAACTAGCTGATGCCCGCGACTTCGTCCGCGTGGATCGAGGTTTTTCGTTTCCCGCGGGAACTCCTTAATTTTCCGGGATAAAAAGTAGCCTCTTCGTTCAGTTTTTTTTACATCTACAGATTCATATCGCTGATCTCTTAGATAGAGGCCGCCACTGAGCATGCATGTGTATGTGTGTGAGTACCCTCTAACCCATTACCTCGCAGGCCGCAGTGTCCTGTCTATAGGCTATAGTATATATCTTTTTTTCTAACATACTAAAATTTTTCTTTTAATTAAGTACAGTATGGTTTCTACACTGCGTAGCATAGGCCGAAGGCAACAATCACTATCTGGTTTAAGCGTGTAAACACTCCAAGGAAATTGAATACAAGGACATTTTCATAAATATTATTATATATATATTTTTTTTATCAACTACAAGTTAGCCCGTGACTGCGATCTCACCTGATGGTAAGTGATGATGCAGTCTAAGGTGGTAGCGGGCTAACCTGTTAGGGGCATGGCAGTTATATTAAACCCATACCCCTATACGGTTTCTACACGGCATCGTACCGGAACGCTAAATCGCTTGGCGGCATGTCTTTACCGGTAGGGTGGTAACTAGCCACGGCCGAAGCCTCCCTCCAGGCCAGAAAATTCAGAAATTATAAATTCCCAAATTGACCCTGCCGAGGATCGAACCCGGGACCTCCGCACGTTAAGACAACGGCGTTACACACTGCGCCACGGAGGCCGTCAAACTATATAGTGATTTATTTCAGGTATGTTTTCAGTTTTCACCCATTTCAAATTTATAATACAGGTATAGGGGAATGGGGGGGCAACAATTTTCAGAAATACCCTTGTAATTTATAAAATACGAATATTTTTCTTGTTGTTTTCCTTAATATGAAAAGTTTAATTGCTCAAGCTTATATATCTGGTTACTAATTTCAAGTGGTATAAAACAAAAGTGTTATAATGCAATAAAATAAAATTAGTAAAGGAAACACGTCTTGACCAGTCGCGGTAGTCTGTGCAGCACTGTGCAGTATAAAAACGCACGTGGACTTTTCTCCGCAAGACATTTAAACCAGAAAAGAACCAATATCGTTTTATTTTCACACTCCCCCGATATATTTATTTAGAGTGTAATAAAGAGTTAAATTAATAGAATTAGCTGTGTATGAAGCAATTTATAATAATAATAATATAAGAGTAACAAAAGAGTAGGATGATAAAAATATAACTAGATGGAGACTTCCACGAAACAGTTCTAGATTTCGTTAATTGTGGAGTCTTAAGTGAAGCGGAGCTAAAAGCGTCTTTATTTCGACAAAGGCTATAATAAAATCGTTTTTCTGCTCATCTGAACAACTGTTTGATGAATGATAACAGGCTGATTTGATTGACATTTCTTTTACAGGAAATCCGTAGCTTTATTCACGTGAAATCTGGAATACTAATAAACGAGCAGAATGTGAAGTAGTAGATACTTACTAGATAGGTATCTAGCTAATAGAGTTGCAGGTTCGCCTTGTATAAAGTTATTCCTAACTATCCGTCATATATATTAACGTGAACAAATTATCCCAAGAGTTTAACAATAGAGTTATCTACGTTAATTTTGATTTTTGATAAGTATTTTTTTTAAATAACGCAAGAGTAGATTACGTAACATGGAGGTAATGCAATGCAATTACGTGACGGGTGCTGGGAGTCCCAGCCTGGGACAAACCCCAAGCGCAAAGAGGGATTTCAGAGTGAACTCCCGAGCGTAGCGATGGTTACAGCCCTACTAATGGACAACATTACAACCCTGCTAAGCCTTATGAATGTAATGACGTACTTTATCTTTAGATAACAGGTCTCCTAATAAGGCATTGTCGAGCGAGTGGTGGAAAAAACATTTTAACGTTTGAAGTACTCTAGATAAAAGTTTACGATTTATTTTTCTTACATTCAGAATTCATAATCTATGAAAGTGCGTAGGTATTCTTACGCACAGAAGATTGTTGTACTTTATATTACGTAAATGATCTCTTTGTTACACCTACCATTCTGCCTACCAAATAATTATAACATCACCAGGCCAACACAGGAAAATCGAGGCTATCTTACCATGTATCATTATTGAAGTAAAATTTGGGCCCTTAAATTAGTAACGGGTAGAATTTTCTGGAAATACTGAAAGACGTACATAAATTCTTCTTTTTTTAATATTTTAACGGATATAACTTAAAAATTACGGACTAAAATGCTTTTAGACCCTTGGGTGTTGAATTTCCAAAAATGTCAAAACATGCTCCTTTTTAAACGAAAGCCAAAATAGGTAATTACTTTCAGGGATAATATTATATACCTGGTATGAAAAATTACAAACTTTCATTTTTACCCAATAGAGGTGTGATTTACTACCTAACGTCAACATTTCTTACCCTGGTGG
Organism: Erebia ligea; assembly: GCA_917051295.2. Classification (NCBI taxonomy): domain Eukaryota; kingdom Metazoa; phylum Arthropoda; class Insecta; order Lepidoptera; family Nymphalidae; genus Erebia; species Erebia ligea. The sequence goes on from OU785232.1 coordinate 7,434,400, forward strand.
GGCTGTATTCGGGGTCCGCTGCATAACAACTAACCTCACAAGATAAATTTACGGGACTAGCATATTATGTATAGTGAAATTTAGTACAGTGTCACTGAACTGTACGTAGTTAACATTCCATAAGTGTGGCACTAATAAACGCCATAAAAGAAAATAAGAAGAAGAACATTCCATAACCTGGAAGAGCCGTGAAAAAATCTTATTTTTTTCTTTTCTATTTTAACCCTAGAAGTATCTCATATGATACACGGTCTAAATTAAGATGTAGTAAAGCTGTAAAGGAGAACCTATGGAAACCACAATCAGCTATGGTTGCCTCCGCCAGCTTTGACAAGTTCCTCAGTCAGCCATTTTTATGGTGCATAAGTCGCTAAGTACTCACTATACATATATGTAATATAGTTCTGTTCATTTATCCTGTGAGGAAAATTTGTATGCAGCGGGTCTCCGGACTAATAGATAAGTCAGTCAGTCTGCTAGGACAAAGTAATTTTAAATTTTTAGATAGATAATACTGTTTATTTTTTTACGTATATTATTATGCTTATAAATTAGTTCAAACGCGTGACTGGAGAGCTAGGTCGACATGACGTGGGGGCCGCCTGCGCCTTCGCAAATAGAAAGTGCACCCGCTGTAAATGTCGCGGTTCATTTTTGACTGCTGCTCTACGCAGCCGGACACATGTTTATTTTTAATACGGGCCACGTTCATGCGACCTAAAACGATGCCGCCACATTAATATAAGTTTTGATAGACATCCCGTGGGTGAAACTCCGTCATTCCTGCATGTGTTGGACTTTGGAAAACTTTTAAGAATGTAGTATCTATGCCAATGTCGACACAACCATTTCCAATTACTCAAGTCAAATTTATTTTCACCTAACTAGCTCGAAAAGGGTGCCTTTGCTGCCAAACCAGTGAGCAAAAATATGCCTAAATTCCTCACTATACTCAGGATTCTAATTAAGAATCACTTGCTATACTCTCGTGATTATATTTTAGTAACTTTCACTCGCTCGGGATTCTATTAAAGTAACCTTCGCTCGCTCGGGATTCAAACTAGGCACTCGCAACAAAAACGAACTTTGCTATCTTGTTGAGCAATAGTCATTTGTTCAACAACAAATAACTTTTATTAAACAAATAACTACTGTTCAACAAGATAGCAAATTTCGTTTTTGTTGCGAGTGCCTAGTTTGAATCCCGAGCAAGCGAAGAAGGGCGAATTCTGAGTGAAGTGAGGGCTTTAAAGGTACAGGAAACAAAAAACTTTGCTATCGTGTAATACATACAACTTTTCACATCATAGCGAGAAAATACAAGAAGAAATATTCGTACTTGCCTAAATTGAAAAATATATAATATAACAACACATTTACACTCTTTCTCACAAGATTCACTCATTTTATTTTTAAAAAATAGTTAAAATTTTTTAGCGAAACAAATTAACCCCGCCAAGTGCGTATAGTCTGTGCACACTGCCTGCCATATTTTTTATATATTTTTTTAAACAGGTCGAAGGAACGTTCGGATACATAATTTACTATCCCTACTTTATGTTTGAAGTAAATAAATGTCATTTTCGTTAGAATTAAGTTAAAAGACACATTAAGGCCCACTTGCACAAGGAGTCTTAAATTGATTTAATTAAATATTTTAATGCTGTCCCTTTTTGGCAACTACAAAATGCATTTGCCAAAAAGGGACAGCATTACAAAATTTAACTAAATCAGTTTAAATGTCCTTGTGCAAGCGGCCCAAAGTAAATTTATACTTAAAAATCCAATATTAAAATTAATTAATACTATTTAAAACTAGATGATGCCCGCGACTTCGTCTGCGTGGATTAGAGTTTTTGATTCCCGCGGGAACTCCTTAATTTTCCGGGATAAAAAGTAGCCTGTCCTTTCCCGGGATATAACCTACCTCTATACCAAATTTCAGCAAAATCGGTTGAAAATATGGACCGGGAAAGCGTAGCAGACAGACAGACAGACAGACAGACAGACAGACAGACACACTTTCGCATTTATAATATTAGTATGGATTAAATATGTCTTTAAGCATAATAAAATATTGCATAAGATGTGAGTTTCTAAACGTTTTGCGAGAAAATTAAAAGAATTGCCCAATCCACAGCGTTCGAAATTCAAAACACTTTTTAACCGATTTCCAAAAAAGGAGGAGGTTCTCAATTCGGCGCGTATCTTTAACTATTTTTTTTTTAAATTCAATTATTACTTAGCGCTTATCCTCGCGACTTAGTCTGCGTTGATTTACCTATGGTTCAATAAATTAGTATTTTATTTACCTTTTTACGGCTCATCTGTTTAACGTTTCGAAGTAATCTGGTACAGAGACCGGACCGGCATCCCGAAGACGAGCAAAGGATACTCTTTTTATACTAGTTAATCAATTTGTAGTTCCCAAGGGATTTAAAACAAGCCTTAACTCATGGAGACGAAGTCGCGGGCATCATCTTTTTACTATAATATAATCTAACGCCTGCGGCTTCACTCCCGTGGGAATTTCCTACACATCCATAAGTATAAAAATGTCAAAGTTATAAAACGGGGAGTATTTTCGGGATAAACGTGATTTTGGTTTTGAAGGGGGCTAGGGACCATACATTAGGAAGTATTTGAGCTAAGTCTATTAAGTATGAAACGTGAGCGAAGCCTCATTTTACTTTTCCATGCAACTTGATTTATTTATTTTATTTTATAATATATCATGTAAGGCTATTCGATTCGAACCCTCCCGGATTTATGTAAAAGTCGGATACTTAAATAACCTATATTGTTATTCAGATATTAAAGCTATATTGCTGTGAAGCTTCATCAAAATCTGTCCAGTAGTATTTGCCTGAAAGAGTAATAAACATCCATCCATCCTAATAAACTTTCGAGTTCGCGCAAGGCATAGCGCGTTAGTAAGCTTCTGTACATATAGTTTCAGCAGTAAAACAAATACAGAAACTATCGTCTGCGTTGTTAGATGCCCAATGATAGCAGCCAAAAGCGGTTGCTACGGGCGCTGCGGCTGTCACCGTTTCCCCACGCACCGCAAAACGCACCGCATCTTCATAAACGGGACCACATATTGCCATAATATGGCATACATATTATGCTTGTCTTTGTGCGCGCGACCCTGTGGAAAACACTGCGGGCCCCGCACACTGTTGCATGCGCCGCCTCACCGTAAACGGAGAAAACGCGCAACCCTTTGCGTCTCCCACGAGCCCTAAAGTTAGATGGCAGTCGTTCCGCATAAAAACCTGTAGCCTGTCAAATTGGTTTGCCAAAATCTTTTAGCTTACAAAATGAGATTAACTTCGTTTCAGTTAAAAGCTAATTTTTAATAAGACGTAGTTAAATACTATTTAAGCTAAGAAAAGTGCTCTTCAATGTAAATGCTACGCTGAATAAAGCTCAGGCTAAATCTCTTTTAATTAACTTTTGCTCTTTAAAACAACAAATTAACATAGTTTAATTTAACAAAAAGCTATGAATTCTAATATCTTCGCTGTTATAATGATGACAAGATATAGTGATATAGTTATAGTGATAAAAGAACTAGATGTATTATATAATTAAAAAAATATTTTCCTAATACCTACATAGAGATAGTTGATTTTTATCTGAGTGTCTGATCTGATTTTATTAGGTATGGTATTTGTTGTCTTTTCACGCCTTAACCACTGCACCAATGTATATAGAACATCACTTTCACTGACATTTATAAACCTACGAGTACAACTAAAACTACAGCGACTATAGATAGTTTAAATATTTCATCATCTCATAATATATTATTTTCTATAATGAAGACTTTCAGAAAAGCTAGTAATGTTCCATGTTAATAAAATATATAGTGGTAATGTTATAGAAAACTTATAGAAATAATAAGTAGTTCGTGAAAAACTATCGCGGTTGATAAAAATGATATTTGCGGTTTTTATCCGTTCTTGTCAAAATCACAATCAACAATATCAAAATCAAAATTTCCTAAATCCATGTGGTTAAGAAGTTCTGTGCCTTGCAACACCAGAAATGAGGAGTTGGGACTTTGGGATTGAGAGTTCAATCGTGTTGCCGTTGATTGGTACATGCCATTCATTCAATTCACCATCAAAATTTCCTAAGTCCCTATGATAAAGGAGTTATGCACCCTGCATTATCATGATTGAGGAGTTGTAGTCGTTGCTATCGTCGTTGCGTCGTAGACCTACAAAATGAGTTCACCAATAACCCATCCTAAATCGTAATGACTTAAAATACTTTCCTGATGCGACTATTAAAATACTTTCCTGAGTATTGGATGAGTTGGATTTAGAATTTTTTATGGGACTAATCCAAAAGTATATCCTTTCAAATAAAAAAGAACGTTCCAAATCGGTTCATATTTATGACAGAGTCCTGAGGTTACGAATATAAAAAAAACTGAATTGAGACCCTCCTCCTTTCTAAGTCGGTTGAAAAAAGAAAACGTACCAGGCTTGCCGCCCGGCTGTCGGCGCGCTTAGTCCGCCATAGAAAAAGTCTTTGTTTTCTGGCTTCATCTTTTGTTTTAATTTCCTATTGTTTTTGCTTTTTTCGTTCATGGAATTTCACAATAAGATTGTGGTGCGTAACCCTATAAAAATTCAATTTGATCTTTTAGCTTGTTTCAATAGGAAACGTTGGCCGTAAAGAAACGAAGTTATATTTCTCGCATTCAAGAAATATGAAAAAAACCGGGCTTCTTACAAATGTTTAACAATTGTTTTTCAAAAAAGGAAGAGGTTCTCAATTCAGTTGTATTTTTTTAAATGTTTGTTACCTCAGAAATCGGGTTCATCTACTTTGTCCCAACAGTGGTGGCACAATTATCACCATAGACTTTGCCCCATTTTTTGATTTTACTGACGTATTTATACTGACAGATTACGTCGAAGGAAAACGATAGTAAGTATGAACTCATTTTGTCGGTACCAAGCAAAGGGTACACGATTGAACTCCCAGTCCCAAATTCTCATTCCTGATACTGGAGGACACATAATTCCTTAACTTTAGGAAATGGTGGTAATTAAATTGATATTGTAGCAATGAATATACTGTTAGAAGTCATAGTTTAAAATAACATAGGTAATTCAATGAATTCCAAAACTAATGCAAGTGCACAGTCTAAATTACCGGTTATTTCAAGTATAAAGCTATCAAAACCACAGCAAGGTCGCAGGCTAAAAATATCAGTCCATTTCTAACGTGTCCTATTTATTTAACTCAATGTAGTTGCCCACTAGAGAGAATGTTAAAACATATTATTTTGATATTTGTTGTTTCTGTGTGTTAGCTGTACTTTTGATTAGTTTCTATTTACCCTCTTAGGTATTCCGTAAATATAATATTATACTAGCGATCCGCCCCGGCTTCGCACGGGTAGCACTAATAATCCTAATAGTCGATACCCAATATAGCTATAAAAATGGTCATTGTGAGTCAACCTTAACAGATAGATGTATGCTATCGCGTTTTTTTTAGAACTTTTTGAGAGGAACAATTTCACCATACGTTGTTTTCATGTAACTTTAACTATTTACGCAGCGCACGCCACGCAAGCTCTCAGAAGAGAGGATTTTTTCCGACTTAGTTCACATAATTGCAATTTTCGTAAGGACCTCTAATTTTTTGAAAATAAAATATAGCCTATGTTACTCGCTGATAATGTAGCTTTCTATAGGTGAAAGAATTTTTAAAATCGGTTGAGTAGTTTTTGGGTTTATCCATTACAAACAAACAAACAAACAGACAAATCTTTCCTCTTTATAATATTAGTTTAGATTTAGATTGTCGCATCGCTGCATTGGTAAAAACCTTTTTATTTCAAGAAGGGGAAATCTTCATAAGATATCTGGCTTCTTGGGGTAAAAGCCAGATTATGTGAGATTTTTACTCACTAAAACCACCCTCGGTGGCCATCCTACGCGCCTATAATTTTTTGACCGAGCTAAGCGAAGGTCTCTGAGTCTACTTGAGTAAATTTGCACTTGTCCGTCCGTCCATCCGTCTGTCAGAGCCTTATAACTTCTGAATTACTGAACGTAATTACTTCAAATTTGAATATAATATGTAAACCGATGGCCTCCCGCCGAATATGGCTTAAAAAGGTATAAAAATCTTTATTTCAGGGGGGCTCTCATAGAAGCGAATGCGAAGTAAAATATTTTTTATAGCGTTACATATTGTTTCGGTGAGCGGAGCGAAAAAATTCTATGTCTATGGTTTCGGTACTTATATATTATTTTAAAGATAATTAGGAAAAGAGTCCAAACATATTTTTTTTAAAATTTTTCCCCTAAAATTGACGAAATGGGGGGCTTTCAAAGTGGAGATTTTCTAACGTCCAAAGTTGACCTCAGAACTCTCAATTTTCTGAAAGGCTGACCCTGAAACTTGATTAATTATTTGAATGATATCCTGTTCTTGAACAACAAATACTAAAATAAGATAAATATTATAAGGAAACGAAATTACCTATTTAATTTTTAATGAGCTTCAATATTTTTAACAGAACTTCACAATGATGTCAATAGATGGCGCTCTGTACAAGTTTATGGATACCGCGAGGTCTCAGTTCGGGGCGAACCACTAGTATTTATTTATTACGTGTCGGGAAGCTCCGAGATCTCATTGAACGCAATCGCATGCGTCCCTTGCGCGACGCCACTTGGGCTCGTCCCTAAGAACGCGATCCTTTGCGATCACTTCACGTGCTTTGCATTTACGCACGGCTGCTTGTGCTACAACAAACGGCTGACTTACCAGGGCCCTAAATATGGTATAGTGAACGACTGGAGCCCCACTCCAGATCGGTCATGGGCCTTTTTGTACCTACTACCTATTAGGTACGCACAAACAAAATGTACCTATACTGGAAAGCCGAGGATCGAACAGAGTGGAGAGCACAACAGCGTTACAAAGGCTACGGACACGGACACGACCTTCAGTTATGAAGCAGACGTCCAAGAAGAGAAGCTTTTCTTGTAAACGATAGTCCTCAATAAGAAGTAAGGACAGTTTTAAAAGTTTTCCAATATTTTACTAGCTAATGCCCGGCATGCGTTACAATGCACTTGTGCTCTTCTTTTGGACATTAATTATTGTTAATTATAATAATATTTGCAGAGTGTCCCCACTGTGTTGAAATAAGAAAAAAAACGAACATGTTAAGTATTTGATATTTCAAACTTGAAACTGGAAAAAGCATATCTCTTTCAAAACATGACTCCTTGCTATTGCATAAATATTTATAACTAGCTGATGCCCGCGACTTCGTCCGCGTGGACTAAGTTTTTTCGATACCCGCGGGATCTCATTAATTTTCCGGGATAAAAAGTAGCCTATGTATGTATGTATGTATGTATATTCTTTATAGCTGATGCCCGCGACTTCGTCCGCGTGGAATAAGTTTTTCAGTTAATTTTCCAGGATAAAAAGTAGCCTATATTACTATCCCACGGTATAATCCCCCTATAATGGTGAAACACGTACTTCTTCATATTTTAACGAAAGTCCAAATGCTGTTTCATGGCTATAACTTGAGAAATTAAGGATTTTCATACAAACTCTCAACCCCTATTTCACCCCTTCGGGTGTGGAATTTTGAAAAGCTGTGAAACACATATGTTTTCATTTTCAACCCGCAGCTCATATATCAAGTTTCATGGCTATAACTTGAGAAATTAAGGAAATTCATACAAACTCTCAACCCCTATTTCACCCCTTCGGGGGTGGAATTTTGAAAAACTGTGAAACAGATATGTTTTCATTTTCAACCCGCAGCTCATATATCAAGTTTCATGGCTATAACTTGAGAAATTAAGGACTTTCATACAAACTTTCAACCCCTATTTCACCCCTTCGGGGGTAGAATTTCGGGATAAGAAGTATCTTATGTCCTACCTCGTAGTATGGGCTCAAATCGTGCCAAGTTTCGTTTGAATTCATTCAGTAGTTTCGGCGTGATGCGCGGCCAAGATACAGACAGACAGACAGACAGACAAAAATGTAAAAAATTACAGATTTGGCTTCAGTGTCAGTGTCAGTGAATAATGAGTGCCCTCCAAAAAAAAATTTCAAAATATCTTCAATGTACAGAATTGGACCTGTTACAGTTTTATTCTAAACCTATAATATCCAGCAGTGGACGCCGTCGACTTTTACCATGATAGCTACTGTGTCTAATTCTGTTGTGCATACTCTCTAAACTAGACTAAACGACAGGTCTAAATCTATGCCTTTCCACGGCGAGTATTATAAAAGGGTTAATTATAAATTTAGAACTGCCATTTTAGTTTACTTAACAGAATAAGCTACGTATATCTTATAATTGTTCTTGAAAATTCGCTGCAAATATTGACCTGAATACTGTATAGTGGTATAGGGATTATTTATGATTGAATGAGGTCTCATAAAATAGCGGTTTTCACCAAGTTACAAATACGAGTAGGTAAAGCAAGTAAAGCGAGTAAAGCGAATTAATCTTGAATCTATTTAGTAAAAAGAAATAGGTTTCTATTACAAATCAAACATTAATAATATGCATTAGCATAAAATAAGCGTATTACTAAGTGCACTTATGGAAGTACAATATCTATCGACAGACATTTATATAATTCCTTAATCGAGATATTCTGTATTTATGATTTTATAATGAAGACGCGGGTTTGCGTAACTGCTGCCAAAATATAATTTCTCTATTATAATCATAATTCTATAAATTCTGAATTCAGCCCAGCGATTCGCAATGTGCTATTTTTAGTTATACTGCAAACGACTGAATTTATGTAGGCACCTAATGTACTTGATTTATATACAAACATAACAAAAATATTTTTTTAAAACTTAAATTATATGGGACTTTTGTCCGACACGGACACGATGATCAACGATGAACTATGTAGATATGTAGATAAATACAAACTCGTTCGGAAGAATCGATCGAAATACTAATAATTATACCTTCGAGAGTGATCAATAATAATTATTCTTTTTAAATCTGCAATGCTAATAAAAGATAGTCTTTTTTTCAATACCGTTATTGTTTATTTAAAAGTATTTGATTAAAGAAAATCTTTAAAATACCGTTTGCAAGTTAGTAGAGATAAAAGTAAATGTTATTTTAGATATTTCACGAAGGGTCATTTACGGGTCCCAGTTGTAAGAACAAGTTAAGATAACAATAACAAAATTATTTTGTAGTTTGCTCTTCTGTTATATTTAGTAATGGTTACCTACTAGAATCCCGGCTTTAATCTACTTACGTGCGTAGAACGAACCCGGATACTTATATTGATAAATTATTTGCACTTATTACCTACATTTATTACACTCTCACTTTTCTTAAAATTTTATTAAATTTTCACATTGCTTAAACTTATCTCATATTTCTAAACTAAAGCAACACTCAATGTTCCAAAATAGAGTAAATATTATAATCAAACACTATATTTCACGTAATGAACATACTTTTTACCACGTCGATAATACAAGCAGGGCGTGGTGATTTTCCGATTTCCTCCAGGCCGGCGCCGGCGTCGCTAGGCGGTCACGGATGCCACTGTGTGTGCTGAATATACGCTGGCAGATGCGTTAAATTTAAACACATACACAATATTATTTATTACACTCTCACAAATTTTTTGCTCGGATTGTACTTTTGTACTTGAAAATTTATACTGTAACTAGATGAAGCCCGCGACTTCGTCCGCGTTGATTAGGGTTTTTTGATTCCCGCGGGAACTCCTTAATTTTCCTGGATCAAAATTAGCCTATGTCCTTCCCTGAGATATAACTTACCTCTATACCAAATTTCAGCCAAATCGGCTGAAAAGATGGGCCGGGAAAGCGTAGCAGACAGACAGACAGACAGACACACTTTCGCATTTATAATATTAGTATGGAAGTATGGATTTATAGCGCCGAATTGTTCGCAAATTAAGTGCGCATTTATTTTTGTGCAAAGAATAATCAATGTTCATTTCAATGCATTCGTTTTAAGATTCATAAAGTGTGTCTTAAAAATGTAGTCCAGTGAATCGTTTATTTTGATGCTTTGCTAATTTGCTTTGATTTCGCTTTTCTATTCAGAATTCTATCCTATAATTACCTACGAGATCACATACTTAGTATACATAGTATATCACCAAGAACGAAATAAGTTTACTTATCATGTCAACAGTCGAATAATTGCTCTTCTGACCTCCTACCTACTTCTAGTAAAATATTTTTACTATTTCATAACCACTCAGGCGTATATGATCAACCATTTAGAATTTATTGCAAAAAATAACATTGCATTTCCCTCGGGTTTAAAAATAGTTTGGTGTTTGTTTGATAAAGGTTTGATGTAAAAGAACAGAAGAAAAATAGAAACAAATGTGGAATATTCCAGTTTCAGTAAGCTTAATCCATAGACGTCATAACAGAATGTATTCATTGACCTCTCTTTGTAGCTGTGTTCATTTATTAAAATAAGTCCGTTTTTGCGATGTTTTTTTCACCCCTCATTTTATAACAGGCGTACCATATTCAATGTAAATAAGTCTATGGGCTTAACCCTTTTCACGCGTTGCGATTTTCCGAAGGCTTTTTATTAATCAACTAGCTGATGCCCGCGATTTCATCCGCGTGTAAAAAGTTTTTTTGGTTCCCGCGGGAACTTTTAATTTTCCGGGATAAAAAGTAGCCTTATATATGTGTTATTCCAGACTATAACCCATCTCTGTACCACATTTCATCCAGATCCGTTGAGCCGTTCTGGCGTGATTGAGTACAAAACATCCATCCATCCGAACTTTCGCATCTATACTTATAATAAAACTGTAACAGGTCCAATTCTGTACATTGAAGATATTTTGAAAATTTTTTTTGGAGGGCACTCATTATTCGATACTGAAGCCAAATCTGTAATTTTTTTCATTTAAGTCTGTCTGTCTGTCTGTATCTTGGCCGCGCATCACGCCGAAACTACTGAATGAATTCAAACAAAACTTGGCACGATTTGAGCTTATACTACGAGGTAGGACATAGGATACTTTTTATCCCGAAATTCTATCCCCGAAGGGGTGAAATAGGGGTTGAAAGTTTGTATGAAAGTCCTTAATTTCTCAAGTTATAGCCATGAAACTTGATATATGAGCTGCGGGTTGAAAATGGAGACATACGTGTTTCACAGTTTTTGAAAATTCGACCCCCAAAAGGGTGAAATAGGGGATGAAAGTTGGTATGAAAGTCCTTCGTTTCTCAAGATGTTTTACAAGTTATATTAACGAAACTTTTTATTTTGGCTTACGGTAAAAAATAAAGAAGTACGTGTGTCACAGTTTTTCAAAATTCCACCCCTAAGGGGGTGAAATAGGGGGTGAAAGTTTGTATGAAAGTCCGTCATTTCTCAAGTTATATCGATTAAACTTGGTATACAAGCTACTGGTTAAAAATGAAGAAATAAGTGTTTCACAGTCTTTGTAACTTTTACCCCCGAAGGGGTGAAATAGGGGTTGAAAGTTTGTATGAAAGTCCTTCATTTCTCAAGTTATAGCCATGAAACTTGGTATATAAGCTGCGGGTTAAAAATGAAGACATACGTGTTTCACAGTTTTTCAAAATTTCACCCTCAAAGGGGGGAAATAGGGGTTGAAAGTTTGTATGAAAGTCCTTCATTTCTCAAGTTATATCGATGAAACTTAGTATACAAGCTACCGGTTAAAAATGAAGAAATACGTGTTTCACAGTTTTCGTAAATTTTACCCCCGAAGGGGTGAAATAGGGGTTGATAGTTTGTATGAAAGTCCTTCATTTCTCAAGTTATATCCCTGAAACTTGGTATATGAGCAGCGGGTTAGAAATGAAAACACACGTGTTTCACAGTTTTTCAAAATTCCACCCCCAAAGGGGTGAAATAGAGGTTGAAAGTTTGTATAAAAGTCCGTCATTTCTCAAGTTATTTCGATGAAACTTGGTATATCCACGCGGACGAAGTCGCGGGCATCAGCTAGTTTATAATATTAGTATAGATAAACTCAAATTCAATTTTAGTTCACTTACATCATTTTTATATAATATTATATTGTTCGGACTCTATCACCGGTTTGGAAAGAAATCTCAACTTAGAAGAGCTGGAAAGTAGTGGATCTTTTCAATGAGAAAAATGTTACAATAGTGTTAAAGACAGGTGAGCTAATGTAAGAATCTATTGGGCCGCTGAAGTTATCCAGCAGTAATGTTAATATTGTGTCTAGAATACCTACCATCATGTTTGTTACTACCATAAAAAAAAAGTATGAGACGACGACGGCTTATCATGCCGAACAAGCCACTACTGACAATTTTGTTTCATGAATTAACAAAAAGCGTTTAATTGTGCTTAAAGAGAAAAAACAATTACATATAAAGCTACTCTTTAATTCATGGTGAAGAAAAACAAGCATTAATGGGAAATGCAAATGTATACAATTATGCGAAGGCCCGATTATCGTGACAAACCGCAGCAGGTGCCACATTTATACCACACGAATATTCCGTTGTTACGTAACTCGTGATATAATTACAAACTGCAACCAATTCAATTCGAGTCTCAAAGCCTGTATCGACATTAGAAATAGGTCAATAGTTATATTGCACCCAAACAGAATCACTTTTGCATCACATCACCTTTGCCTGACGTTATATTATGAACTGACTGTGTTACATGTTTGTCGTTTCAACGGTTTCCTCACAACGGTGAAACTACACATCGGTCTATATACTATGGTCATTAGTTTTGTGATATTAAGGATAGTGTGAAGAATGAACACGGTTAACAGTATTTTTACGATACTAAGTTGTGATTCATACATAATTTGACATTAAATTTCATGTTCAATTTATGTATGAATCACAACTTAGTATCGTAAAAATACTGTTAACCGTGTTCATTCTTCACAATTGGTTGGCTTCGGCCTAGCTTTCCGTGTGGCGTAGGAGTTCACCTAGGGATGGGTTCTACCTAGAAAATACCTACTAAAGCAAATAAAATAAGATTAATGGGTTAGATTAATTTTGTAAAGTGGATCGTTTCTTTGTACGGTTTGAGTATTTGGCAATTAAAGCACCAAACACTACATAAAAAAATATAAAAATAATAGCTAGCTATTATTTTTCAACAAAGTAACAAGGCACTTTCTTAAATTCTTTCTTGACACTATTTCTGAATTCTATTTCATACAAAATTACGTTCTTAAACTCTCGTAACGTACTTAAATAAATACCTTATGATTTTAGTAGTAAGTATGTATTGCATATATGCAAACACGAATTCGTACTGGTACAGTACAATTCTTGATAATTAACAAACAGATTTCTGCTGGTACCTATCAATATCGTAACCACCACACGTGAATAACGAATTTCACGTCACAAATTGCATTTACGATTACTGACGATTACAGTAGCTATCTTAATCTACCTAGCTGCTTTTATACACACGCTATTTTATGCGTGAAATTTCAAAAGCCTCTAGGTACTTGTTAGAACTTAGAGTAACAACAGGCCGACTGGGAGCGCTGATTTTCAGCTTCGATTCTTTATTTGTTTGTATGCGTGTCTTACAAAACTTCTGCCTCTTATAAATCACCGAATCATCCCAACGGCTGAACGGATCTGGATGAAATTTGGCACAGAGCTAGATTATAGTCTGGAATAACACATAGGCTACTTTTTATCCCGGAAAATTAAGGAGTTCCCGCGGGAACCGAAAAACCTCAATCCACGCGGACGAAGTCGCGGGCATCAGCTAGTTTTTTATATTACTGAAAGCATGCTTGATACATATATTTATATTAATTATATAATTTATATTCATCAGAATACATTACATTGTCATGGAAAAATAAACAAGTGTTACCATGGAAACGTAGTAAATAACGTAACGGAGAAAGTTTGATTTTACTCCCCATAAATTTTCATACCCCGGGATTATATTATATTATATTATATGAAAATAGATTATTAAGGAGGTTAAACTCCAAAAAGTAATGGTCGAAATTGAGAGTTCCACTCTCTTTACATTTTTTTAAATATTCAAATAATTAATTAATGTAAGAGATGATTTCATAGTTTGATACTATACATTTTTACGCATAGCACTGTAAAAAATTGGTTGCCATTCAGAGTTTACACCACTGGTGATCCAAGGTTGGAGCAATAAAATTCACGTATAACTTTTGCAATTTGTAACCATTAGCTTGACTAACCCGCCTTAACATTAATGACTATTTTTCGCAGGTAAAAACGCAGTTACGGTGTAGTCTGAAATATGTATATTGATCGTTAAATTAGTTATAGTATTGGCTCTTTAGTTATTGACAACGCAATAGTTGATGATGAAACAACAGTCAAGATGATTGTTGTTACAATAAAATTAAGATTCAGTTTGAGGCTATGAAGAGAAGTTCGAGACGACCTTTACCAAATTAACTCATAAAAATACTAGTGGTTTGCCCCGAACTGAGACCTCGCGGTATCCTAAGCACGAACGAATAAACTTTTACAGAGCGCCATCTATTGACATCATTGTGAAGTTCTGTTAAAAATACTGAAGCGCATTAAAAATTAAATAATTTCGTTTCCTTATAATATTTATCTAATTTTAGTATTTGTTGTTCAAGTACAGGATATAATTCAAATAATTGATCAAGTTTCAGGCTCAGCCTCTCAGAAAATTGAGAGTTCTGAGGTCAACTTTGGACGTTAGAAAATCTCCACTTTGAAAGCCCCCCATTTCGTCAATATTAGGGGAAAAATTAAAAAAAATATATTTTTGACTCTATTCCTAATTACAGTGGATTTCGGGTATAACGACGATGAAGGGACCACTCTATTTTCGTCGTTATATCCGGAAGTTGTTACAGGAAAAGGTAAAGAGATACAGACACGTACGTCGTACACATGTATAGTGTATATTATATTCATTTATTATTGAAAATATTTGCACACATAATTACTCACTGGTACATTAAAAAAAATGTGTAATATTAGTTTGCTTCAATTTACCTCCGAAACGTACACGCTTCCCTACCTGCGTAGCTGATATCTATAAACAAAAGGTAAAGGTCTCCACACTTGCTGACCATCTGTGTGGATGTAAACAAAAGATAAGAAATGTTTGTGAAAGAAAGAAATCTTTGTGTCTTTGGCGGCCGACTCCGGTCGCAATATCTGCATGGGATTTCTAGGAATTTGTTACAAATGATTCATTAAAAACAGTCGCTACACCCGAACTCGGCGTTACATCCAAAGGCGCTATAGCCACATGAATTTTGTACTAAAGTATGCTTTAAATTCAAGGGACTTAGATTTAACGTCGCTATAGGTAAATGGTCGCTACAACCAAGGTCGTAATAAATGAAATCCACTGTATCTTTAAAATGATATACCGCAACCCTATGTAACGCTATAATAAATATTTTACTTCGCATTCGCTTCAATGAGCCCCCCTGAAATAAAGATTTTTATAACTTTTTAAGCCATATTCGGCTGGAGGCCATCGGTTTACATAGGTATTATATTTAAATTTGAAGTAATTACGTTCAGTAATTCAGAAGTTATAAGGCTCTGACAGACGGACGGACGGACAAGTGCAAATTCACTCAAGTAGACTCAGAGACCTTCGCTTCGCTCGGTCAATCAACTCTGCCTTGGCAAAAAATTTAAATCCTGTAAGTATAACTTTGGTTTTATCCGATAAATATAGTGGCGGATAGAGTACAACAGAAGGTAAATTGACTTCTTTCTCTCTACCTATGTTATAATAACTTGTTATAAAACAGGTAGAGTAAGAAAGATTTAGGTATACTGTGTTATTTGACTTGGAATAGTATAATTAGATTGCATCAAAATGAAGCATTACATTTAAGCTTATTTTAGTTTAACATTTTTACGTGATTATCGCATCATAAAATTAGTTGTGTCTTGTGTGGTGACAAAACGTATAGGTACACCCGGTGATTACTTACGAAGTCGAAAGTTAAATAAGTACACCTACATCCAATTTTCAATTTTATATGCTTAAACTACTTATGAACTCAAGTGTTGCTTACGAAGTTTAACTAATACTAGTAGTTCGCCGCCAACGAGGTCGATTTTTGACCTATAAAACGAATAAACTTGTAAGCAAATGTCAAACAATAAACACCCCGCTTACGTAAGCAATTGGCAACAGTTAGTTGTTCATCTTCCCGCGAGACGTTCAGGCAAATTTATAAAATTCCAGCGGTCATCATTTCACAAGCATAAAGTATTTTTGGGTGGTAAGTATGTCGCAAGCGGCGATCGAACTCGCGACAGCGCCGCTGCTCGACGATTGAAAGCTTGCCAGCCGCCCAACAGCCAAAATAATTTTCACTCCTCTTTCAATGCTTACCTTTGCATGCGAATTTTGTTATGTAAAACGAAGAAATATTTTCAGTTTATATGTTCAGTTATGATTATACCATTCTAATATTATATTATGCAAAAGTGTGTCTATCTGTCTATCGAACTGTCTGCTAACCATATTATTCAATGCTGCTAACCGGTTTTAACGTTTGTTACTTCACTGAGAAGAACATCATAGGTATCATAGGTACGTTTATTCGGGAAAAATTTAAACCGGCCAAGTGCGAGTCGGACTCGCACACCGAGGGTTCCGTACAAACCTGTAGTAAGTTTTACGATTAATGAATTTAATGAACCGCAAAACTAACTTTGTTTGTAGATTCCTGTAAAATATATTCCATTTTGCCCGATAAATCAAAAACTATTATGCATAAAAATAAATAAAAATCTGTTTTAGAATGTAGAAGTATAGCCCTTTCATATGATATCCCACTCAGTATAGTTATCATACTTTGAAATTCCAAACCCCCGATTTTCCCCCTTTTTTAATTAAACTAAAAATAATTTTAAATATTTTTTTTATTTTAATGATGTTAGGCCACTATTATACACAACAATTCCAAATTTCATGTCGAAAACTTTAATAGTTACTGAAATAATCGACTATGACAGACGGACGGACGGAGAAAGTCGCACCATAAGGGTTCCATTTTTACCATTTTGGTACGGAACCCTAAAAACGTGTGGTGTCGTGGGACACCAGATAGGAAAGAAGTTCCTTATTACATAAAAATTAATTTCAAGTTCTAGTCGAGAGAAATAGAAAATAATTATTTAGGTACTAGCTGATGCCTGCGACTTCGTCCGCGTGGATTGAGGTTTTTCGGTTCCCGCGGGAACTCTTTAATTTTCCGGGATAAAAAGTAGCCTATGTGCTATTCCAGACTATAATCTATCTCTGTGCCAAATTTCATCCAGATCCGTTCATCCGTTGGAGCGTGATTGAGTAACAAACATACATCCATACATCCAAACTTTCGCATTTATAATATTTATATATATTTGATAAATTTTTTATTATGGTTTTTTTATCGATAAAAATCAAAAACTGCTTTACAAAATTATCTTAACACTTTTATTTTATTCACAATGATTCATGAAAATATGTAATAATAATAGCAAACTGAAATAATAATAATAACGTGGACTATACATTAGACACTGTATAGCGAACATACATAGTTATACATAAAAATCTTACTCCACGCATTTCCGTTACGCACGTTTTTTGCCGGCTAGGGTATCCCTCCGCATCGTCCCATAAGGAACTTCATTCCAATAAAATACTTTCCACATGATTTTCGAAAAACCTAAATCCACGCTAACAAAGTAGCAGGCTTCATTTAGTTTATTTTCAAAATTATTGTGAGTGTATCGATGCAGGTTGCACTGTGCCGTATCCGTGCCGTGTCAGCTGCTCTCTAGTCATGATGAAAGTCAAAATTCAAAATTCAAAATTCAAAATGTTTTTTATTCAAATAAGCTTTTACAAGCGCTTTTGAATCGTTATAATATGAATCTACCGCTGGTTCGGAATGCCATTCCTACCGAGAAGAGCCAGCAAGAAACTCGGTGATGGTTGCTCTTTTCCATCAAAACTTACAATCATCATAATGATACAAGTAACTGCAGTCCCACGCATAGCTGGAGCGAATCAAATCCACGCTTTTTTTTTTTATCATTTACGTAATCTTCGATTACGAGCATACAACATTCAATACACGCCAAGACTGGCAGACAGAGGCAGCCCCATTTCCGACGGTGGCACCCGTTCACGAGCATGACGCATGATCCAGCCATTGCTTCGCTCAACCATATTTGAGGGAACGTAACAACCCGCAGTCAATAAGAATATTACTTACCCACCACGAACTCGACCCGGTATTAACATGAATTAGGTCACACAAAAGTTGCTATCTTCCACCGTGCTCCAACTGTGGCTGTGACTGATTTTGGAAATACACAGACAATCACACTTTCGCATTTTTCAGTAACTATCGGGAATATTGCCTTCTCTTCCGATGCATCTAAATCATAAAACACACACATAAATTAAATTGAATAGTAACCCAGACTATAGATAATCATAGAGGGCGTTTCCTCGTGCATAGACACTGATCACTCGCTTGTATAGTTGTATGTACACTTTACAACTCAAGTTTTCGCAGTTATGGCGTTTATAGAAATTAAACATCAGTATCAATAATTCTGTTTATTTTTCACCTTCAATTAAATCACCTGTTAATAATTTCTAAGATTTATGGCGCTCTACAATCTAAGTACATCAACGAATTAGAAAGATATTGTACTTGGACCAATAAAGACTAAGGACAATATCTTTATTAGAAACCTCGTTGCGAACAAAGTTCAAAGGTTACATAACTCATCGTTCATTAATTACACGAAAGCTTACAAGTTAGAAATAATTCAATTGGGACGTATGCCGCGTTTGATTTCCAGAAACTCGAGCCTTAAATAATTAGAAGAGCGTAGGTATATATACCGACCTGTAGGAAAATAATTGCTTTAATCCAGCACTTTGTATAAACTAAGAACTTCCGAGTAAAGTAATTTCATGCAAATAATATATTTCAACAAACTCCGAAATGCCTTTCATTTTTTATCACTTTATACTTTCTGTATACCTTTGATTTTTTATCATACATATTTATGGCATATAAAATATGAGAGTTTTGAGTTGAGAGTTGAGTTGGACCACCGTTGGACTTATCTATAGTTATTTTGTTAATCCAAAGGATCGCTTTCACAAACGACCTAGACCGCGAGAAGTAAACAAATTATTTAAAACTAATGTCGGAAAGCGATTTTTAGTTCAGGAAGACATTATATATAGTTAATAGGTAAAGGAAATCGTAAACATTGACCAGCTCAAGGTCGATTTTAGTTGGCATTGTATTTTTTTAATTCATTCTATCTTGTTCCTTTTTAAAGCCAGCACTAAAAGTACCAGTAAAAGTTTATTCAACTACTGCGGTGGGCACAGGCTGCACAGCAAGTGTACACGACGCATCCTCAACGTAGCAAATAAACTTTACGACCAAGACCAACACAAAACAAATATGTCCATGAAAACACTTTAGGTCGAAAACACAATACGGACCGTACCTACAGGACGACCCACCACCTCCCATGGCCCCACCAACCTCGCGGTTATTATGTATGGGCCGGATCGCGGGAGAGCGCCCGTTCGGTACTAGCTCTTGGCGTGTTCCCGGGGCGCATTCTTGACTCCCTACAAATTATTTTCTTTCTGCTTCCTAGTCCCTATTGTCATTCTCCCCTTTCTGGGACTGACGTTACGAAGAGATCCCCGCACTGTGCATGGAACTGCACAGACTGGCGTGACAGAACAAAACTACGTTCCTCCCACGCCGACACTTCGCGCTGACACTCTCCGGTCCTTGTACTAGTGTGATTTCTCCCTTATGATGGTCTGCCGTAAAGAAAGCTTGTCGTTACTTCATATTGTTACTTTGTTAAAATGTAGAGCTGTAATGAATCTGATATTTTTCTTTTATGGGTCTCTTCATTAATAAGGCCACTTTGTCGGTCGGTTAGTAATCAAATAATCAAATAAATATTATAAATGCGAAAGTTTGGATGGATGTTTGTTACTCAATCACGCCCCAACGGCTGAACGGATCTGGATGAAATTTGGCACAGAGATAGATTATAGTCTGGAATAACACATAGGCTACTTTTTATCCCGGAAAATTAAGGAGTTCCCGCGGGAAACGAAAAACCTCGATCCACGCGGACGAAGTCGCGGGCATCAGCTAGTTTATTTTAAAGGATCATCTGCAAAATATAATTATATTTAAATATGTACCACAAATAATATTTCACAATTTCAAACCAGTTCTAGGAGGCTGATTAGTTGGAACTTGGTACCGAAACTAGACTTTGTAAGTTTATAGCAATTTCGTGTAGGTATATCAGCTACCTATACTTCCTTGAACGAGCAATGTAAAAATTATTATCACTGCATGAGATAGGTACCTATAATTTACCTATACCTACTGATTTTAATCTCATTCTCGGTGAGGGACTTTGATAGGTCATTAATAATATCATAACTACCTATTGGAACCGTTAACCGGAAATTGATATTCATGTAGGTATATGCAGATATTGTTATAGAATATAGAGATAGAATGTGAATAAAAAAACTTGAACGCTAAAAAGCTCTGGCAGTTACAGTATTAAATCGTATTCTCCGATTTGATTACGAATAAATAATTCACATAGTTGTCAAATAAAAACAAAAATGCTTTTAAGTCTAAAATGAAAGTATTATATGGCATGGTTTATACTGTCAGTTCAACAAAGATAAAAAATAATAACTAAGTATACCCTTCTCTATTTGAGAGGAGACTCGTGCTCAGTTATAGTGAGCCGGCAAGGGGCTGAAATGATGTTGATAAATAATAAATAAATAAAATGTTTATTGATCAAAGAAATATAAAACTAATATCCTCTGCATTTTACAATCTTACATAATATTCTTAAATATAGTACTAACATATAATAGAATAGGTACATACAGAAAACCAACTGTCCCTAAAGTAGGTACAAACCTGTGTTTTAGTGCTCTCCTTAAATATATGGCGCATTTGAAACACATGCAGCATTAATAACAATGATGGTAATCCATAGTATATAATATTATAAATGCGAAAGCGTGTCTGTCTGTCTGTCTGCTACGCTTTCACAGCCCAATCGTTCAACCGATTTGGGTGAAATTTGGTACAGGGATGGGTTGTATCCCGGGGAAAGACATAGGCTTTCTATCCCGGAAAATCAAGGAGTTCCCGCGGGAATCAAAAATACTTAATTCACGCAGACGAAGTCGCGGGCATCATCTAGTATAATCTGTGACACACGTACTTTTTTATTTTTTAACGAAAGCAAAAATACCAAGTTTCGTTGATATGAATTGAAAAATATCTTGAGAAATGAAGGACTTTTATACAAACTTTCAACCCTTATTTTACACTTTGGAAGTGAATTTTTGAAAAACTGTGACACACGTACATAACTACATGTTTATATTACACCGAAAGCCAAAAATACTAAGTTTCGTTGTTATTTAACTTGAAAAATATCTTGATAAATAAAGGTTATTCATCGCCTATTTCACCCCTTCGGAGGTAGAATTTTCAAAAACTTTGAAACACGTATTTCTTAATTTTGTACCGGTAGCTCATATACCAAGTTTTATGGATATAACTTGAGAATTGACGGACTTTCATACAAACTTTCAGACCCTATTTCACCCCCTTTGGGGTGGAATTTTGAAAAATCCTTCCTTAGTGAGAGCCTACGTTACAAAAGGAACCTACTGTCAAAATTTCAAGTTTCTAAGGCAGTGCGTTGATATATAAGTCAGTCATTCAGTCAGTCAGGACTTTGAATTTTATATATAGATTTATACATACCTACTAATCTGTGCCGTCTTTGCTGAAATGGAGTTTTGGTGCATGAGGAGGAAGAAACAACTAAAAATCTTGAAATTTGAATTTCTTTATCTACAACCCAGATATGAGTTTTCATGGATATACCCAACTTAATAAATAGCGGCATATCTTACTGACTTTTATACTCTTCCTTTTTGGTGTGGAATATTGATAGAACCCGAATGTTTCTCAGAGATACCTAGGAAGAAACATTATTAATAGTAAGATGAATAATTAATTATATTCAACCAAGATCACATTAATGTTTTCTGGAGGCTGTCCAAAACGCAGCAGAATTCTCAAAATAACGTTTTCAGAACACTGAAAATATATATTTTTTTTGTAAATATATGTGAAAAGATGTGAAACTACAGACTGACTGACAACAAACAACCACCGCTTGAGCCAGATATTTAAAATTTGGAGAAAATTAAGAAGGTACCTAGTACCTACCCTAGAACTGTACTTACTAGACAGGAACTTAAAAAAACTTTAATCGGAAAGAAGGAAAAGCTCGCGAAGTTTTTTTTACGCCACTAAAAGTAGCCCTTGACTGCAATCTTACCTGATGGTAAGTGATGATGCAGTCTAAGATGGTAGCGGGCTAACCTGTAAGGGGTATATGGCAGTTATATTAAACCCATACCCTCAATCGTTTTCTACACGGCATCGTACCGGAACGCAAAATCGCTTGGCGTTGCGTCTTTGCCGGTAGGGGTGGTTACTAGCCACGGCCGAAGCCTCCCACCAGGCCAGACCAGAGAACATTTTAAAATTATACGTTCGCGAATCGACCCTGCCGGATTGAACCCAGGACCTCCCACTTTTAAGACCACAGCGTTCACCACTGCGCCGTTAAGTTCGAGTAGCGGGAAAAGCTAGTAGGTAATAAGATGAAGTCATAAATTACTTATATGAGCACATGTTTGGAGACAATGTAAACCTTATTTATATTACGGTTAACATTGTCTTAACTTAGATATTGCATAAACTTATTCTAATTTACCTACGCTTGTTACGAGCTAACAATAAAAGGGAAGAGAAAATAAATTCAGGTAAGAAATAGTACATTACATCGCGAGACCGCGACCGGAAGTACGCGTTTTCTGGTCGAGTGTCAGTAAGGTCGGCTATATACGAGACCAAATGCTCTCCCGGTCGAGGTGTGTATAGTGCTTTTCGAAAAAATGAAACAAGTGACTTTTTTTTAATATATTATATTATGTAATTAAAAGAAAGTAAATAAAAAAGCAACCTACATAAGAAATATAATTTTTTTTTTGCGCTGTGAGTGCTGAACGCGTAATACGGTAGAGTTCCAAATTTAAACTATTTAGGCCAAAGAACATTATAACAAGTTACAAGATATTCAGGAAGAAAGATTCCAAATTCAAACTTATGATATGTAATGAAAATACATACATTCTTTACTGGCCTAGGCCGGGAAGTTTAACTTTCGAACTCATTTACAGGGTATGAAATGTGCACATTTCATATCATATTTTAGAAAAATGAATTTTTAGAAATCTGAGTTTTACTACGATGATATCTATATAGGATACGAGCATATAAAAATAAATCCCTATTTCCCTTGGTCACGGCATCACGCGTGAACCGCTGGACCAATATTGCTAATTCTTTTTTTGTTGTGTTTGTTTGGACCCCGGGATGGTTCATATTTACAACAAGCTGATGCCCGCGACTTAATCCGCGTGATTTAAGTTTTTAGGAACTCCTTAATTTTCCGGGATAAAAAGTAGCCTATGTCACTCTCAGGTCCTCAACTATACCCGTGCCAAAAATCACGTCGATCCGTCGCTTCGTTGCGGCTTGATTGAAGGACAAACTAACAAACAAACACGCTTTCGCATTTATAATTTGACCGAGAGAAGCGAAGGGCTCTGAGTCTACTTGAGTGAATTTGCACTTGTCCGTCCGTCCGTCCGTCTGTCAGAGCCTTATAACTTCTGAATTACTAAACGTAATTACTTCAAATTTAAATACTCGTACCTATGTAAACCGATGGCCTCCAGCCGAATATGGCTTAAAAAGTTATACAAATCTTTATTTTATAACTTTTTAACTTTTTTTTAGGTTATCATAGAAGCGAATGCGAAGTAAAATATTTTTTATAGCGACATAGGGTTGCGGTATATCATTTTAAAGACAATTAGGAATAGAGTTCAAAATTTATTTTTTTTAATTTTTCCCCTAACATTGACGAAATGGGGGGCTTTCAAAGTGGAGATTTTCTAACGTCCAAAGTTGACCTCAGAACTCTCGATTTTCTGAAAGGCTGAGCCTGTAACTTGATCAATTATTTGAATTATATCCTGTACTTGAACAACAAATACTAAAATTAGATCAATATTATAAGGAAACGAAATTATTTAATTTTTAATGAGCTTCAGTATTTTTAACAGAACTTCAAAATGATGTCAATAGATGGCGTTCTGTAAAAGTTTATTCGTTTGTGCTTAGGATACCGCGAGGTCTCAGTTCGGAGCGAACCACTAGTATTAGTTACTACTATTACCTATTCTGTGGTATTAGTATGATTGGACCCGGTAGGGGGCGATGCAATTGGATTCGAGGTTCAGTTCTGTGGTTCAGGGCAGGACCAAGTTTGCCGGGCCCACTATTACATAATAGAAAGTATTGTTATCATACAGTTTATATCAAGCATCATCGTTATAAATCTCAATGAGTATACAAAAGGGTAAACTGACAGGCTGACAAAATATTATCGCCCTCATTTATCTCTAGACAAAACACCCAATAAAAAAGGATTTTCAGGAATTCCATTCGAGTGAATTATACCCCGTAATTGCGAAACTTCCTCTGTGCATTAAGTCTTTCAATTCAATTAAAGCTACAAAGTACGCGATAAAATATAAAACTTAAACAAAACAGAACAAACGAAAGCTGCATTAGAAGGTGCAATCCAGTCTGTAGGTACTTAAGTGGAAAAGTGAAGCCCGAGAGTGAAAACGGGCGAGAAATAGTACAATACACTTTTAAAATCTAATTTAACTCGTTAAGCGGATAATAGACCATCCAGGTGGGATTTTAAAGAACACTCGGCTATTTTTATGTATTGTGTTTATTTACATTTATATTTTTGTACAGCTACCTGCCTGCATTGTATTGAAGTTTCCCGAATCTTTTTTACTTATTCAGGTTAAAATGGTTATCCATACTAATATTATGAATGCGAAAGTATGTCTGTCTGTCTGTCCGCTACGCTTTCACGGCCCAACTACTCAACCGATTTTGATGAAATTTGGTACAGGGATAGATTGTATCCCGGGGAAGTAGGTACATAGGGTACTTTTTATTCCGGAAAATTAAGGATTTCCCGTGGAAATCGATAAAAACAGTCCACGCAGACGTATAAGCGAGCATCACCTAGTTGGTTCATGAATGCAAATTAAATTTCAGAATATCTGTGATTGGTGGCTACTTTTACTCAACGATTTTCTTGGTAGATAAGATACGTTTTAACATCGAAATAGTATAGGTACTAAAATTCTACATCAATGCGTTTTAAGCTTGAAAATAATATTGTTTTGATTCTATTAACTGTACTATATTGTCTCTACGCTTTAATCTATGAAATAATTCAGAAATCCTATTAATAATTGCCTTTTAATAAAAAAGATTAATTTTCTTTGATTATCCCAAAACGAGTTTCAAACAATGTAATTGCAATGCGGAGTTTCTCTTTCAGTTTTGAACGGTTCAATGACTGAACAATCTATTTTCAACCGCCGCGGGCTAAATGAGGACAAAAAATATATCGCGTGTTTCTTATTACTTCTGCTACGGCGTTAATTACCGAATTCAAATCAATTCTTTATTATTTACGTTAACACAAGTTGTGGCTTTGATGAAAAACATTCAGGCATCGATATATTATATAGTAGGTACTAGATGGGCCCTTTCTTAGAAAAAAATTGGGCGTCCGACCTGTGGAGTGCACTCCGCACCTGTTTATGCCTGTCCTTGTCCCCGTCATAGCGCTGTCCCGCTTTTCAGAATAGATGGCGTTAGTAAAAAACGCCCACATTCTTTGTTTGACAGGGCCCGTCTATGTAAATTGAGGTCGTTGCATTCAGGTGTATTAAATTTTGAGACGGTTGTTAGGTAATTTTGTTGGTCAGCTACTAGGTAGGTACTTAATTGTTTTCTCACAAGATTGCTGTTACTATGATGAAGATATGAAATGATAATATTTGCAGCAAATAATGCGTAAATTTTCGTACCATAAAATTATCGATATTTTATCATTTGAACTAACTAAAGTTGTTTTTACAATTGCATAAATCAAAGTATCGGGTAGAAAAAAGGTCTAATTTATTTCACAAAATTGGTTACAGGAATGTACTACAATTCGCAGAGCTTTCAGAAACAACAGTCTCTCCATTCTACAACAGAAAAAAATCTAATCTCGATTTTCTGGGGTGAAATATCGATCCACTGGATCGATTAAGTAGGTACTATAATTATTGTGACAATTAAAAAAGTCGATTTTTTGGTTCAAGAAATCGATGTTTCGATTAATCGATCTCAGATCGCCATGCCTATATAAAGCCTAACAAGTATTAAAATTAGCTTATTATACATGAAGCCTAACTGTATGAGATCATTTGGAAACCAAACATAAAATCATCATTTACGAAACTGGCAAAAGCTGATTTCAGCTGAATATATAGGTAACTCACAACAAACAAACACGATGCTATACTAAGTGTGTGTTCCGTTATAAGCACTGCGAGCACTGGCAGTGCTCTTTACTGGGGACTTCCAGTGCTCTCAGTGTATTTCGGAACGCACCCTAAATTTGCATATCATCATTTTAATTATTACTCCGTACAAATAACTGAATTTGCACTATTCCGTTCTATACAATTGTTATTGTTGCGAACAGACTAGGTAGCTAATGGAAATGATAATAGTATGTAGTTAGGTACATTAAACATTCCTGCCTGAACAAATTCGTTTATAATATTAGATATGAATTAATCTGAACTTTTGAATGAACATTGAAACGTTTACATAATAAAGATATTTGTGCGAATAGTTTACAATCAAAATTAAAATACATACCTAAAAGCTGGACCCAAAAGAAATCCATTGAATTTGATTCATCTATTCATACTTAAAATGATACTGTAATAAGTAAAATCTCCGTAAAGAAGTTTTTGGTACCTAGAGCTATTGTCTAAACTTCTTAATGGGACTTATTTCAATGCGGGCATCAGTATACCTAGTGCAGAACATTTAAGATGCTAACGTACAAGTACAATAAAAGAAAAACTGACTGATTGACGTATCAGCATGCAAATAAAACGGTTGAGTTTAGATAAGTAGGTACTTGAGTAGATCTCTTGTTAAAGTAAAATAAGGCTCAGCTTTAGAATACATACCGCGGAGTTTGGACGTTCACATATTTTTTTACAGAAAAATTCTGATGTGGTAAGCCTTGCACTAAAATATTTTATGTCGGAAACTAAATATTTTACGTCGGAAACTAATACTTTTCGAGAAATAATTTTTTGAAAATTCGCAATCTTCACCACTTTTCGCTATTTCTTACGACATTTGCCGTAGATTGTACCATAGACTAAAGACTCGTTGGCGTTTGAGTACCTAATCTGTGATTAAAATCCGTTCCATGGACGTTATTTGACGTTTTTTTCTAATCATTCGAATAAAACCATAGAAATAGGAAGACTATAGTCGTAATTCCCATGGAATTATCTTCCTATTTCTATGGTAATTCCTAATTCCATGAATAAAACACAGAGTTTCAAGGTTATAAAATTAAATAAAAAGGTATAAAGGTAGGTTATTAAATGTTTATTTAGGTACTTTTGATCACAAAACCGAATCGGCACGCCCCGACTCCACGCAGTCTTGTCTGCCCTGCCCCTAGAGTGTTTTTTGTAAGCGCGAAGCCAGAAGCTCGCGTAGGAGGTCCTGAATGAAGCGAGCCTACGAGGCCGAGTGGAGCGAAGGGGGGAGGTGGCGAGCGAAGCGAGCCGGCGACCTCCGCAGCGAAACGAAGGTCGAGTAGGCGAAGCTTCATTCAGGGGCGACGAAGCGAGTCTTCTGGCGTAGCCCATTCCATTTCAGAAATTAACCTTTTCCACTACCTAAAACAAAAGATATAAGGGTAGGTTAAAGTAGGTGTAATTACAAGATATAAAGGTAATACCCCCTCCTTCTCCCTCCCTCCCACCCTCCAAGCTACTTTTACCCAATCTCCGTCATAACTATCAGTGTTAGGCAGGAAATTTGAGAACCTAACCTCAAAATTAAAAAAAATTAATATCTCGAAAACTATTAGGTTCCTACAAGTTTGGCTTGGAGGGGGAGTAGACACCCTCCCCCCCCTCCCCCTCGCCCCCCCCCTCTCCCTCCCCCCTCGCGGTATGTATACTAAAGCCCAACCTAAAATAATGTTATGAATCCAAGCGAATCTAGGGTGGGTCAGCTAGTATTGAATCTGTCTTTTTTTATTCTGAAATTTTGGAGGCTTTTGTCCTTTTGAACATGTCAGCCCCATCGTACAAAAAAAACAAAACAATACATTACATAAATTCCATAGGTACCTAATATTAAAGACGGACTCACCGACTGTTTTAAAACCATCAAATGTGCATCACCGATGAGCCGTGGCAACCAAATCATAGAATGCAATCGCGATCGGATGTGGGACTATTACTTATGGCACTTTGTGCAGTACCCACATAACCATAATTCAAACAAATAAGTATGATAGGTACCTATGTAGTAGCGTTTATGCTAAAAATATTCTGAAGCTCAATAGTACCTCTGCATAACTTTACCCTGCCCCCCTAGCATGGGCCGAGACAATTTTCTCCCCGAGAAAAGGATAAAAATTTTATTCCTAAATAAATAAATAAAAACGCTAAATAACGGTGGATAAATAGTCCCCCGAGTCCCCGTGAAATGTCAAACGGGGATAAACTTCTCCTCTCCCCTGTTGCCGTGCTCTGAGAAGTGGTTAAGTTAGTTTTATCTCTTGTCAGTGGATAAAATCGGGGGATAAATTTTTTATCTCCGGCCCATGCTAGCCCTGCTGAAGGCTGAAACAACAACAAAGTAGGTACAATATACTTCCCTATACATGGTTTTGTCTTTAGGATTAGTAAAGTCACGTAGGCGTTAATGACAACTAAACGTTATCTTGGCACGTCTGTGTTTACGGGCGGTGCAAAGTTATGAGCTAGTTGTTTAAATGTCACCCTCGTTAACGTTAAGGTTTATTCTGGTCTGAATAAATACAGTAGCAAATACAACGAGAAAAGTTCCAGTCGCAAGAGATGGGGGACTGTGATTTGTGTTGCGCCGTTAGTGTCCCTTGATTGGGAAACTAAGCGTACTATTAGTGCACCTACTCTACTATAATTAGAGAAAGTGCTCCAACCCACCGCATTAGCCCAGTGGCGACTTACACCTACCTCACCAATTTTAACTGTAGCTAAGCTGTAGTTTTTTAATGGAATCTTTTTTTTACAAAACTAAATAATGTCTAAAGATAAGTGTACCTAATACCTAACTCATCAAAAGTGTAGATTGTAACGCCTCCAGCAAAAATACTAGCAAACGTGTGCGCAGTAAGTACTACGATATAATTTTCAAAGTGAAAATACCAGCATGGTAAGTCAATGCGATCAGGCTGAAATCTACAGATTATGGACTACATTGCTAGGTACTTTGCCTTTGCATGAGAAAAGTATCTCAGCATCAGAGTAAATAAATCCGGTACGAAGAATTTGACACAGTTGACACGGCTTTCTCCATGTTTATTTGAAGTTAATATAATATTAATAATATATATACTAATATCATCATACCTACTAATATTATAAATGCGAAAGTGTGTTTGTTTGTTGGTTGGTCCTTCAATCACGCCGCAACGAAGCAAGGAATCGAAGTGATTTTTAGCATGGGTATAGTTGAGGACCCTGGAGAGTGACATAGGCTACTTTTTATCCCGGAAAATTGAGTAGTTCCCGCGGGATTTAAAAAAAACTTAAACCACGCGGACGAAGTCGCGGGCATCAGCTAGTTATTAAATATAAAACATAGCTGTTTTAATCAAATAAATATTATAAATGCGAAAGTTTGGATGGATGTATGGATGGATGTTTGTTACTCAATCACGCCCCAACGGCTGAACGGATCTGGATGAAATTTGGCACAGAGATAGATTATAGTCTGGAATAACACATTCTCTAACTCTCAACTAATCTCGTAGAATTGATACGAAAATTAAATAGTGCGGTTGGAATTGATGTCAATGAAGAACAAATTTTACACTGTACTCGAATTGCAAAGAAAAACCGGGACAGCCCCAGGCCTAGATCTGTCATTGTCCAATACAATTCCCCGCTGACTCGTGATAAAGTGTTAGCTGCTGTGACTAAATTTAATAAATCTAAGAAACCCGCTGATAAGCTTAACTCATCTCACATCGGTTATTCTGGTGAGCAAAAGCCCATATATGTAATGGAACATTTATCAGCCTTTAATAAGGAACTACATGCGGCTGCTCGCGTAAAAGCTAAAGATAAGGGTTATAAATTTACGTGGATTCGCAATGGAAGAATATTTGTCAGGAAGGATACTAACTCAGAATACCGCCTAATACGTGACTTCGATTCTCTAAAAAATATTGTTTAAATTATAATTTTAAGTTTTTTTTTAGCATGAAATGGTATTTAAATATATAAATGTTTGATTCATTAAGTATTTATTATCAAAATGTTCGAGGATTACGTACCAAAACAATAGGTTTTTATAAGGCATTGTGTTGCTCTAATTTTGATATAATCGTACTCACGGAAACTTGGCTTAAGGACTACATTTTAAGTACAGAGCTTTTTGATGGTAGATACTCTGTCCATAGAAGGGATAGGAGTGCCTCGGGCAGCCTCAAAAAAGAAGGAGGTGGTGTGCTTATAGCTGTTAAAAACTCTATTAAATCAAAGCGGATTAAGCAATTTGAAAGCGATAGAGAAGATCTTTGGGTATCTTTAGAGTTCCGTAATAAAAAAAACATAATTCATATAAATATATGTGCTATATATCTACCTCCTCCTTTTGATAGAAAAATGCTGGATTCGTTCATGGACGCTTATAATAATCTTAAGGATAGATTGGAAGGATACACATGCATAGTCGGGGATTTTAACATGAGCTTTCTAGATTGGGATTCTCAAAGCAGTTCGTTGATTAACTGTAATTCTTTGCTTGCGCAAGCATTAAGTGATTTTCTCAGTGTAAATCATCTTCGACAATGCAATATTGTTCCTAATCACAAGGGTAAGATGCTTGACCTTGTCATGACTGATATACCTGAATGTTTGGTGTCAGAATCAGATACTCCTCTGTCTAATATTGACAATTATCACCCTCCCCTGGAAATTAACATTGTTATTAAGGATCTCAAAATGCTACTTTACAATCCCGATTTAAAAAAATATGATTTTAGAAGAGCTGATTATAAAATAATTAATGATTTTTTTGACACAGTCGATTGGGAAACGGCTCTCAATAAATGCGAAAATGTAAATGATATGGTAAATGAATTTAATGCTATCCTTAACAGTGCTTTGCAAAAATTTGTCCCTCTCTATAAACTAAAAAACAAACGTTTTCCATTTTGGTACAGCCGCAGTCTTATAAAAATGCTTAACGAAAAAAATAAGGTCCGAATTAAATTTAAAAAGTATAAAAACCCTAGAGATGAAATAGAATTCCATCTTCTTAAAGAACGCAGTGAAGTTTTAACTAAAAATTGCTACGATTTGTATATTTCTAACATGGAAAACCTAATTGCGAAGAGCTCATCACACTTCTTTTCTTACATAAAGCGAAAAAGAGGTGTAGGTAGTTCATATCCTGCTACAATGTCTAATGGAGAAGTTACAACGTCGGACGGGGTAGAAATATGTAATATGTTTGCCTCTTATTTCTCGTCAGTGTATAGGGATGAGGTGAAATATGATCCTTCTAATCAGTGTTCTATAAGTAAAGACTATTTTAAGTCAGTTAACTTTAGTTGTGACTCTTTTTCGATTTTAAACTTCAGGGAAAAAGATGTCCTTAAAAAGCTACAAACTATTAATCCCTTAAAAGGAGCTGGACCAGATATTGTTTCCCCAGTGTTTATAAATAAGTGCGCACGTAGCTTGACAAAGCCCCTTACTATGATATATAATAGATCACTTGCCACTGGTGTTTTTCCTACTCCATGGAAATCTGCTAAAGTCGTTCCTGTTTTTAAAAATGATAAAAATACCCTTATCTCTAACTACAGACCAATATCACTTCTTTCTACCTTCGCAAAAATTTTCGAAGCATTATTGAGTCCTTATCTGCAGAATTACTTTCAGAAATATTTAAGTGATTGTCAGCATGGGTTTGTCAAGTCTCGATCAACAACCACGAATCTTGTAACATTTGTCGAGAAATTAACTGAGTCAGTTGATAAAAATAAACAGGTCGATGCTGTGTATACAGATTTTAGTAAGGCGTTTGATTCCGTTTCTCACAGTATATTAGTAAATAAGTTAGCATTGTATGGCATATCCGGACCTCTACTGCGGTGGTTTCACTCATATTTAGTCAACCGTTCTTTTTTTGTGGTTGTAGGTGGTTATACATCTAGTCAGAAATCTATAAAATCCGGTGTTCCACAGGGCTCACACTTAGGCCCCATCCTCTTCAACATTTTTATTAATGATATAACTAACTGTTTCTTAAACTCCACGCCTTTTATGTACGCTGATGACTTGAAGATTATTAGAACAATAAACAGCTATGAGGACACTAAGCTTTTGCAAAGCGATGTTGACAGAATGCTGCAGTGGTGCATTGATAATAACTTAGACCTGAATATTAAAAAATGCTTACATGTTAAATTTACACGCAAATTAAATGTCATACCTTCGATCTACTTTATTGGAAATAATTGTCTAGGGGAAGCAAATTTGGTTAGAGACTTGGGAGTAACTGTAGATAGTAAATTAACTTTTTTACCCCACATTGACAATACAATTAAACGAGCATCTAAGCTTTTGGGATTTATTATACGCAATGGTAAAGAATTTACGAAGTCCAGCACAAAAATATTACTATATAAAGCATTAGTACTTAGCAGGTTAGAGTATTGCAGTGTCGTATGGCGGCCCCACTATTCTACACATATACTCAGGATTGAACGTGTGCAAAAGCGCTTTCTTTGGCATCTTACTTTTGTGGCTGGAAAAGTCAAAAGTCTACGAAGTTATAATGACCGACTAAGTTTCCACAAAATGGAATCTTTAGAAACTCGCAGAACTAAACATGATCTCATATTTTTATTTAAGATTTTAAACAATAAAATTGATTGTTCTTCACTTTTAAATAGCTTTAAGCTAAGGGTTCCATGGAGATATCCTAGAAAGCCTATAAATTCTCTCCTATCATTCCCTCGTCGTTCAACGGTTTCGGGTCGCAACTCGCCAATCCCTAGAATAAGCCAACTTTATAATAATTTAAATTTACCAGATATTTTTGACAATTCTTTGAATAAATTCCGGAGGGCAGTTCATTTAGCATTAAATAAGTAGTAGTATTTTTTTATTTTTTATTTTAAGTATAGTCCTATTTGATTTGATTTTGTTTTGTTTTTAATTAGTCTTAATAATTTTACATGAGATTTAGTTGTTTTTTTTTCCTTTAAAATTGTAATACATGAACTTATTTAGTGTTTGTTTCTAGTTATAAGTTGTAAAAGAGCTTACCACTAAATCGCATGCGGTGTTTACCTTTAAGTGACTAGTCATTTTGTTTTAGTACCTAAGATATTGTAAAACTGCTGATGTATGTTCTAAATGATGTAGTTGTTGGTAGACCGAATAAACGAAAAAAAAAAAAAAAAAAAAAAAAAAAAAAAAAAACACATAGGCTACTTTTTATCCCGGAAAATTAAGGAGTTCCCGCGGGAAACGAAAAACCTCGATCCACGCGGACGAAGTCGCGGGCATCAGCTAGTATTACATATATTACTAATATACTAGCTGATGCCCGCGACTTCGTCCGCGTGGATTGAGGTTTTTCTGTTCCCGCGGGAAAAGTAGCCTATGTGCTATTCCAGACTATAATATATCTCTGTGCCAACTTTCATCCAAATCCGTTCAGCCGTTGGAGCGTGATTGAGTAACAAACATCCATACATCCATACATCCATCCATCCAAACTTTCGCATTTATAATATTTATTTGATTGTTTATCTAATAAACTATTCATAATGTAAACATCATTGCTGAAGGGGTGATAGATAGCCTTGTGGCTTAGACGCCTGGCTGCCTATTTCAAATATAACTATTTATCAAAGGTGTCTGGGTGTGAAGTCCACCAATCCGCACTTGGCCAGCGTGGTGGACTATGGCCTAACCCTTCTTATTCTAAGAAGAGACTTGTGGTCAAATTCAAATTCAAATGTTTTTTATTCAAATAAACTTTTACAAGTACTTTTGAATCGTCAAGTGAATCTACCAGCATAGTATAAGCCAGTAATGGGCTGAAGTGCCTTTCAAAATCATTGCTAATATTACTCTTTTTTGCGAATTTTTGAGTAGGTACTGCGATACAACATGAAAGAATACGTTAATATAAATATTAAAAGTCATAAGAAAAATTATACTTTTATTTTATTCTATATATTTCATCGTAACCGCTGATATAAAACTTTCACAATGGTATGGACGTAAGTGCTTTGGGCAAATAAACACATAAAACTTGAATTTTTGAAACGTTCGCAATAGAAACTAAAGCTTACAGTCAACAAATTTCCAAAGGAATAGAAGTTACAATCTATCTGTGTAATAAGATAAAGAACTATTTTATTTATTTACCATGCCCTTAGGTAAATGTATAACTTAGGTACTTATATATAATTTTAAACTTCAGTTATTAATTTCTGGATTAGATAATAGAGATACGAGTAAATCGATATCTGCATCCTCTAGCTGGATATAGGACATACCAAGGTCCACGCAGATGAAGTCGCGCGCATCAACTAGTATTACACATACCTACCTAAGTAAAATAAACACTACTTACTCCCAAAAGGTGTAGTAAGTCAAGTTTTGTTATGTAAGCAAAAATGTGCATTTCTAGAGTTGAAGAATGAGTACAGGTAAATTATGTTTTTTGCCCATCGTTTTTAGGGTTCCGTACCCAAAGGGTAAAAACGGGACCCTATTACTAAGACTCCGCTGTCTGTCTGTCTCCAGGCTGTATCTCATAAACCGTGATAGCTAGAAAGCTGAAATTTTCACAAATGATGTATTTCCGTTGCCGCTATAACAGCAAATACTAAAAATTAAAAAAATATATATATTAAGGGGGGTCCCCATACAATAAACGTGTTTTTTTCGTATTTTTTTGCTCAATATTAAAAACGGTAACAGGTAGACGGTTCAAATTTTCACAGAATATTAACTTGTATATTACCTTTCAAAATAAATAATTAAATATCAATAAAGTAAATATTAAAGGGGGGCTCCCATACAACAAACGTAATTTTTATTTTTAATACGTCATAAATCGTAAAACTTACTACAGGTTTGTACGGAACCCTCGGTGCGCGAGTCCGACTCGCACTTGGCCGGTTTTTGCCTTATATTAAAGACAATAGTTTTGTCACAATGCCTCTTACCTATCATCAAGTAGATAGGCACGACTATAAAATAATACAATAATAAATTATATCGTCACGATCTAAATATTTCTTCATTTCAAAACAGTATTTTCTAAATTTTTGTCTGTCTATCGGCGCTGTACCACATAATATAATATAATATTAGTTTAGACACACATACATCGACTACTATATATAATCACTAGCTGATGCCCGCGACTTCGTCCGCGTGGATTGAGGTGTTTTGGTTCCCGCGGGAACTCTTTAATTTTCCAGGAAAAAAAATAGCCTATGTGTTATTCCAGATCCGTTCAGCCGTTCTGCCGTGATTGAGTAACAAACGCCCATCCATCCATCCATCCATCCAAACTTTCGCATGTATAATATTAGTATACTTAAAAATAACCCATCCTGTTGGCTTTGCCGTAGCCGGGTAAAAAAAATTACACTAAATGGCAAATAACCACATCACGCTCTTAAAAAGATATGTTTTATTATTCAGCCGTTAATTATTAATTTAACGGCAGGTCTTACTTTAACAACAGCTATAGTATTATACCTACCTTTCAGACGGTAGCAAATTAATTCTAGCAAAATATTACCGCCAATCTTTATTCACCGTGGCCGTGACGAGCAGTTTGTTGCTTAATAAATAATAAGGTTGGGAGTTTCTCATCCTAAGTGTTAAGCTAATTAGATATTAATTTTTTTATATAAAGTTTTACCTCACTAATTTTATCTAAACCTATTATTACTAGATGATGCCCGCGACTTCGTCCGCGTGGATTAAGGTTTATTGATTCCCGAGCGGGAACTCTTTCATTTTCCGGGATAAAAAGTAGGTAGCCTATGTCCTTCCCCGGGATACAACCTATCCCTGTACCAAATTTTATCAAAATCGGTTGAACAGATGATCCGTTTTCACGGCTTATAGCAGACAGACAGACACTTTCGCATTAATAATAAAGTTAAGTTAAAAATAAAGTATGGATTTTTATTTATTCCCACATTTGTACTGTTGTCAGATTAAAGCTTGCTAATATTTTTCATTATGTTTTTGTTAATAAAAAAATAGTATATAAGAATACATAATATTATATTCAAGTCATTTAAGTTCACGTTTCACCTATCCATCCTAGGTTTTATTGAAAAACGTTATCTTTGACTATCTAGGCCTCCGTATCCTTGTACCTACTAACAACTGCTGATCCAGCCATCTCAGAATCATTTCACGGATTCTAATCCTCATAGCAATAAGACGATTTTCATAGACATCTTTTCATGTACTTACTACATACTTTAGATGTAAGGTAAACACAATGCACCAAGTTCATACCTTGCTCTTTGTGATGTAGGTCTATCTAAATAGATATCAACAAATGTAGTTAAAATTTTATTCATTGTTGATATAACTTCGTTTGAGTTACGTTTATTACAACGGGCATTTAAATTCTGTTGCATGATCTTATACAATCGGAAAGTTTTGTAATAACACTATAAATTATGAACTTGGACGGAGGAATAAAATTACAGACAGACTAACAAAATGAGTCATATTAATTAGGCTGGGATTGATAAAAAGGTATATAAGACATGTATATCGTAGTATAGATTATATTTGTTTTTAATCCACTACAAGTTAGCCCTTGACTGCGATCTCACCTGATGGTAAGTGATGATGCAGTCTAAGATGGTAGCGGGCTAACCAGTAAGGGGCATGGCAGTTAGGTATATTAAACCCATACCCTTATTCGGTTTCTACACGGCATCGTACCGGAACGCTAAATCGCTTGGCGGCACGGCTTTGCCGGTAGGGTGGTAACTAGCCACGGTCGAAGCCTCCCACCAGGCCAGACCAGGGAAAATTCAGAAATTATAAATTTCCAAACCCTGCCGGGGATCGAACGCGGGACCTCCGCACGTTAAGCAACACTGCGCCAGGGAGGTCGTCAAAATTATGATTCCAATATTAAGAAACTGCTTACAACAATTTAAAAAATAAGAAGTCTTCGGACGCGATGTAACGATGCCAATGGAGAAGCATTGGTCGCAACTGATTCGCGAGTAACTTATGAAATGGTGAAGCAAATAAGAGCAAGTCGTTTGTTTTCGCGGTCAATAACATTCTGACAGACAAAATGTTTCTAAACTGCAGTAAATGGTGATAATATTCTTAGTAACTGTTCTTTTTTATTAATTAATTACAGTTGCATGATTATCTTATGATTATATACCTTATTAAAATAATGAAAGTGCTGAAAGTAAACAAATTAAATTAATTAATTAAGTGAAGTTAAAGTGCTAAAATTACAATACTTGCACTAAAAGCGCCCGCAAAATCTATTT
The DNA here is from genome assembly GCA_917051295.2 of Erebia ligea. Classification (NCBI taxonomy): domain Eukaryota; kingdom Metazoa; phylum Arthropoda; class Insecta; order Lepidoptera; family Nymphalidae; genus Erebia; species Erebia ligea. Next base: position 7,472,401 of record OU785232.1, read on the forward strand.
ATTCTATTCCTCTAAAATCTAATCTAACTTTTATAGAATATAGAAACATACTTTTGCTACAATATTACTAGTGGTTCGCCCCGAACTGAGACCTCGCTATTATTTGTAAGCACAAACGAATAAACTTTTACAGAGCGCCATCTATTGACATCATTGTGAAGTTCTGTTAAAAATACTGAAGCTCATTAAAAATTAAATAATTTCGTTTCCTTATAATATTTATCTTATTTTAGTATTTGTTGTTCAAGTACAGGATATAATTCAAATAATTAATCAAGTTTCAGGCTCAGCCTTTCCGAAAATTGAGAGTTCTGAGGTCAACTTTGGATGTTAGAAAATCTACCCTTTGAAAGCGTTTTATCAATTTCGTCAATTTTAGGGGAAAAATTAAAAAAGAAAATTTTTGGACTCTTTTTCTAATTATATTTTAAAGATATACCGCAACCCTATGTAACGCTATAAAAAATATTTTACTTCGCATTCGCTTCTATGAGAGTCCCCCTGAAATAAAGATTTTTATAACTTTTAAAGCCTCGGCTAGAGGCCATCGGTTTACGTAATTATTATGTTTAAATTTGAAGTAATTACGTTCAGTAATTCAGAAGTTATAAGGCTCTGACAGACGGACGGACGGACGGACAAGTGCAAATTCACTCAAGTAGACTCAGAGACCTTCGCTTCGCTCGGTCAATTAAAGAGTACCGTATTAATGTAGAGTCTAAACTCTAAAGCATAGTGCTCTATTATACAATCTACATATTTTTAAAAAGGAACTTAGATCGTGATATTGGGACAAGTATGTGTTTCGCAGCTGTCAACGTATTCATTATTTAACCGAAAAGGAGGAGGTACTCAATTCGACAGTATGTTTTTTTTTGTATGTTTTTACGCGATTTCTCCGCCAATTATGAACCGATTTTGATAATTCTTTTTTTTTTTGGTTGGTTATACTTCAGAGGTGGTCCCATTTTAATTTGGTGAAGATCTGATGAATATCTCCGGAGATGGAGAACGGAACTCCTCAATGGATAAGAGTAAATTGCTCGCGATCAGTGTGATAGTTTTGTAAACAGTATGATTTAACCATGCATAGCATATCTTTTTTTTTTAGGGTTCCGTACCAAAATGGTAAAAATGGAACCCTTATGGTGCGACTTTCTCCTTCCATCTGTCACAGTCGATTATTTCAGTAACTATTAAAGCTATTGACATGAAATTTGGAATAGTTGTTTAAAATAGTGGCCCAATATCATGGAAATCAAAAAAATTGAAAATTATTTTTAGTTAATTAAAAAAGTAGGGAAAATCAGGGGTTTGAAATTTCAAAGTAGGATAACTATACCAAGTGGGGTATCATATGAAAGGACTTTGTACTTGACTTGTACACTCTAAAACAGATTTTTATTTATTTTAATGCATAGTAGTTTTGGAATTATGGGGCAAATTGTCAAAAAAAATACCGTTCCCCCCTTGGAACTCTACCGTATTACGCGTTCAGCACTCACAGTGCAAAAAAATAAAATACAAGTAAAATAATAGCAAAAACAGTGGGGCCACTAAAAATTGTGAAATAAAAAATTTTCAAAAAAAAAAATAAAAACTAACATTTTTTTTTTTTTTTTATTGTGAGATAGGCTTGCGCTTGACGACAATCATGCTTAGTGCAAAGCAATGATGAGGTCTAGGTTGGAGCGCGCTTGCCTAGAAGATGCCTATTCACTCTTGCCTTGAAGGTACCTAAGTTATACACATACATAGTTATACATTTTTTGGAGTCGGTGCCAATGTGGAGTCACGTCAACAATAATGAAGAGCAGGTAGACGGTTCATGCGGTTCATGCGACTCCAAAAAATGTTATTAAAGAACTACTAACTCTTGTATACATAATAAATTAAATTATTTCTTACTTTTTAGTGTTTGTGGTTTTTGAAGTCGGTTTTTATTTATTTTTTTGAAACTTTCACATTATATGCGCCTGGTAACAATATATTGTAAACAAACCATAAAGATCATGTTTGTAGACATGTTTTTGATTTATATTGTTGAGTCGGTTAATATTGTGCTTTAGTAGTTGTTTTAATGTACCTAAATTGTCATTACAAGAGATACGAATGCAAAGTTAGTACTTACTCATAAAAAATAAAACAATGAGTCGTTGGAAGGCATTATTGTAAACAATCTACGATTTGGAGGTAGCAAAATCAAGGCTACCTACAATATTCAAACTTAACAACTTTGGAATAATAATAATTTTAACGTGTGAATGTTCTCTTGTCTTTGACTATTATATTTATGAATATCACGACAGTATATCACAGTGTTTCGCTCTACATACAAATTAATTGTTATCTGTATTCTGTAACAAATTATATCTAAATAAAAAAGATGGTAATTTTTAATTTATACCACAGATACGCATCACAAGCATTCACAAGCAAATTAATTATTATGGCAACGCAAAAAACATCTAAATAACGTAACACATTCATTAATGTTTTCAAAGTTCAAGTGTAACTTAAATTCATTAACCAATCATTACTTTTTTCTGGCGGACCAACATGTTTCGTGCCATTCATGCCGAGGCCAAAAGGAGGACTGGCCGTCGTCCTTATGTAATAAAGACCACGGGTCGAGGTCGAGGAACCATATCCAAGAACGGCATATTTTTTATCTGGGCATGCATTCGCCTCAAATTCCTGCCAACTTTGGCATCGAATAGCCACAAACGATTTTGGTATTCTTATGCTTTCGGCGTATATTTGAGCAGCTCTCAGGTGACTGCAGGAGGGCATCACGCAGCCCGGCTGTTGAGGCCCACCTCCGTTTATATAGAAATCTGCATGACCCAGAGGTTCGATCACACCTTGCACTAACCTGTTTGTATGTAAAACGTCCACATATTGAGCGTCCATTTTATCTAGTCTTTGATCAGCATACGCAAAAGAGAAGCAAGGACCAGCCGGGTCCAGGCCTGTTATACGGCCTATTGTACGAGACCTGTATCGGTGAAAGTATTTTCCGGTCCATCCTGCTATATGTGCTCCCAAACTTATCCCAAGAAGGTGAAAGTCTTCAGCACTGGCTCCAAAATTTTCCAAGTTAGCCAACAAATTGGCAAGCCTCTTGCCTACGAGGCGAGCATTGTGCACTGATAGAATGTACCTTTGATTCATCATTTCCTCAGCGTCAACGAGCAACACGTTAAACATTTTTTTCTCATTATAACCTTGAGCTAAATCTAACGACACTGATGATTGCGAATTATCTCTGTATCCATGAATAATTATTTTTGTTTGTTTTGTAATGTCAAATACGCCAGGCTGCGTCAGAGTCTGGAAGCTTTTATCGATGGAAAATGTTTGTATGTCCGTGTCATTTAAATAAATAACTTTCATAGTTTTTAAAATCGCATTTTGGCTGTTCATCGAGTTGAACTGAAGGTCCATAATAGCTCGGCCTGTAAATGTAAAATAAGATTTGCATTACTCACAAAATTAATAAGATTGTATTCAATATTCATATGTGAAGGTCAGGGTCATCCACTCACAAGCACCAGATAGTGTGGCGTACAGATTTTCAGCGAAACTCAAGTTCGATTGATCACTTTGTGCATCCACTTGAACTACAAATAAATGGATAATCGCGATAATCATCGGCACCATAACCGTATAGAGGTTCATGGCAAACCCTCTGCGCTAACACGGCCACTGTGTCACTGTCTGCACTGAGAGAAAGGTCCGGCTGGATGCTTGCCGACTACAACAGTGGTTACAGATTGGGTGGGGGTTATACAGGCAATTAATTATCCGTTGCACATTCGCTCTTAGAAGGTCGCTCTGAATGCTTGTATCCATACTTATATTATAAATGCGAAAAAACGGGCAGTTCGACTCGTGGACAATCCTATAATAATGTCCCTAGGACAGTGAAGAGACGTCAGTTCTTTTTGTGTGTTCTATCGACTCTACAACGGGGAGTCTTCTGAAGAGTTAGTCAATCTAATATCCATCGCAAAACAAATTTCATCCTCACCACCTGGATGCCTGGTCTCCTCCCGTTATTCCAGATCTTATTAAAAAAAACACTCGAAGGAAACATTCCTTACAGGATAAAAATAGCCTATTTTCATCTCCAACTGAAAGCTATCTCTATACCAAGTTTATTTAGACTGGGAAAAGGTAACAGACAGATATACTTTTGCTTTTATAATATGAGTATAGGTACGGATAAATAAATGAAATGTGACTCACGAAAGACACCATACCAGATGACGCACCAAATTATTCTTGATAAGTAGTATTAATGTTACTTTGCCGCCGGGCTTTCTCTAATAAAACCTCCCCAACATATAAAAACAAGGTAAAATCCAGCTCGCTGTCAGCAAACTTAAATAAATAAGCAAGACGTATCAAACACAGTAAACAAGAGCTTCTAACGAAAATAGAAAGTATGCCAATCACTTCAATAACTTCAACCACATTGAAATATATATTTGAAAATTTAGTTTACGTGCATAAACACATTGATCAATTAAAGAAGAAAAATGTTTGTATAATGTCAATACTAGAAATAAAAATAAACTTGTAATGCCTGCTTCTAGGCTTAGTAAAACTAGCATTTCATTTGTTGGAAACAGTGTCCGTTTCTACAATAAGCTCCCAGAAGACATGTTGAAGATGTCTCTGAATAAGTTCAAAGTTAATGTAAAACGTAAACTCATTGAAAGATCCTATTACCATGTGAAAGATTACTTAAATGACAAGGAAGCTTGGCAATAATTTGCTCTAATGGCTCTGATAGTTCCTTAGTTAAGATGATTTGTGAGATGGGTATAATGAAAAAAAAAACCCAGCTGAGTTTGCTGTGGGCTCTTCTCAGACCAGGGCGCATTTGGAACCCTCGTAGCTTTAGTTTTAAAATACCGCAGATTATCACCATCATATTTTTATGTAACTGGACGTCAATAAGTGTTAATGTATCTACCTAAATTGAATAAATATTTATGACTTATGACTAATGACTTATTTCCGGCTCTTATCAAAGCACGAAACTCTTCTCAGAATGAGAAGGATTTGGCCATAGTCCACCACGCTGGCCAGTTGCGAATTGGCAGAATTGGCAGTTTCACACACCTTTGAGAATATAATGAAGAATTTTCAGGCGTACAGGTTTCCTCACGATGTTTTCCTTCACCCTTTAAAGCAAGTGATTAGTTAAATAGTAATGTGTTAGTGCTTAAAACACGTAATTCCGAAAAGTTAGAGGTAGGTGTCCGGAGATCGAATCTCCAATCATCCTAATGGAAAGCAACACGTCTAAACCAATAGGGTGACTAGGCTATCGCCGCTTCATTAATTAATATACTTCAACTGGCTGATACCCGAGACTTCATCCGCGTGGATTGAGGGTTTTTGGTTCCCGCAGAAAATCTTTAATTTTCCTGGATAAAAGTGTGCTAAGTAAATGTGCTATTTCAGACTATCTATCTCTGTGCCTTTCATCCAGATCCGTTCGGCCGTTCTAGCGTGATTGAGTAAAAACATTTATCCATCCATCCATCCATACATCCAACCAAACTTTCGCATTTATATTATTAGTAGAAGTATATCAATAATATAAGTATATTAGCGGTACGAAGACGCGTGCTATTTCTGATTTCTTATGAGAATGAAATTATCCCGCTGCAAGGTAGTACTAATCAATTAAATATTATAAAGAGTTCCCGCGGGAACCGAAAAACCTCAATCCACGCGGACGAAGTCGCGGGCATCATCTATATATATAAAATTCAAAGTCCTGACTGACTAACTGACTGACTGACTGACTGACTGACTTATATATCAACGCACAGCCTAAACCGCTGAGGCTAGAAACTTGAAATTTTGACAGTAGGTTCCTTTTGTGACGTAGGCGCTCACCAAGGAAGGATTTTTCAAAATTCCACCCCTAAGGAGGTGAAATAGGGGTTGAAAGTTTGTATGAAAGTCCTTCATTTCTCAAGTTATATCCATGAAACTTGGTATATGAGCTACCGGTTAAAAATTAAGAAATACGTGTTTCACAGTTTTTGAAAATTCTACCCTCAAAGGGCTGAAATAGGGGAGTAAAGTTTGTAAAAAAGTCCTTAATTTTACAAGATATTTTTCAAGTTATATCTACGTAACTCGATATTTTGGCTTTCGGTAAAAAATAAAGAAGCACGTGTGTCAAAATATTTAAAAATTAAGTTTGTAAAAAAGTCCTTAATTTTACAAGATATTTTTCAAGTTATATCTACGTAACTCGATATTTTGGCTTTCGGTAAAAAATAAAGAAGCACGTGTGTCAAAATATTTAAAAATTAAACCCTCGAAGGGGTTAAATAGGGGTTGAAAATTTTAATAAAAGCCCGTCGTTTTTCAAGTTATAGCCCTGAAACTTGGTATTTGGGCTTCCGATTTAAAATTATGAAATACTTTTTCCACAGTTTTGAAATTTCTATCCCCAAGGACGTTAAATAGAGAGTTTGTCCTTCAATCACGCGGCACCAGAGCAACGGATCGATGTGATTTTTTGCATGGGTAGGTATAGTTGAGGATAGAGTGACATAGGCTTCTTTTTATCCCGGAAATGAAAGCGTGCCCGTGGGAATTAAAAAACTTATGCCACGCGAACGAAGTCGCGGGCGTCCTCTAGTCTAGTATATAATATTCTGTGGCAAGAGGACTATCGACAAAAGTTCTTCCGCTAGTAATAACCGTGACTTCGTAGTTCGTACCCATGAAGAGTGCAATTTACATTTTATTAGGCTAGCTAGCTTTATTAAGTTGTATTGTATTGTTTTCAATAAAGGATAATATATTTAAATTTATTTTTTAATATGCGAAACGAATGTCTAGGAAAAAAAGAGCTGGATTTTTTCTAAACTTCCCTGTAAATTACAAAAAATACCACTACAGCTGAACTGCCTAATATTTTCATCCAAAGTTTCAATATCCGTTTTACCCCTTTTGCGTTGGATTTTCGTCAAATCCGTTCTTAGCCTATGTAATTACAATAATAAAAGTTTTCCCATGCCTATACATACAAATATTCCGTTTGGGTCGCCTACATCGACTTCTTAAAAAGTTCATTCCATATTTTACTTTCACGGGGTAATTTACCAAAGAAGCTTATACAAGTTTTATTTATATAAAGTTTTAACCTAAATGCCGATTTTCATGTCTCTAACTTTTATAAAAACATGTAACTTGTAAAAAACTTGCATGTAACCTTACAACCTCCATTTCATCCCTTCGCGGTGGATTTTCGTGAAATTGTTTAAACAGGTTTATATTATTTATAACTGAATGCCGAATTTTGTGTCTCTAACTTCAAAAACACAATATTTTCATGTCACTTTTAGGGGTGGATTTTCGCAAAATAGCATAAACAGGTTTTTATTGTTTAAAACTAATAACTTTAATGCTGATTTTCATGTCTCTTAATTCAAAAATATAGCACTTTCATACAAACTTCAAACCTTAATTAATTGCGCCCTTAATTTCTTAAAATCGATTTCTTATCTGATGCCTACGCCAGAGAGGAAACCTACAAGTTTGTATGCATCATAGTTCCTGAGATATCGTGATTAGTCAGTGAGTGGCAGTGGTGGCAGTGGTGGTATATAAAATATATCAACGCGAAAATATATTATTCAAATCATGCATGTTATTAGCGAATATAAATTATAAGTGCGTGCGGTATTATTCGGTGTGATATTATTTGGTATGGGGTAGGTAAGCGGCGTGACGGAGCGCGGCGGGCACCCAGCCGTGGGCGGACTGCGCCGTGCGCGCTCGCCCTGCCGCGGGCGGCGGGCCCGGCTCATGCGGCGCCTCCAGTACTTGTCCGCCGCCGCGCCAGCTACACGTCCCGGGACGACCTCCTCGCGCTCTCCTGAGCCGCCGCAGCCTGCGCCGCACCTCTCCCGTGCCGTCGCGCCGTATCGCCGCCGGCATAACAAACTAACGCACGGTGCCCTTTCTGTATTGAGTGTCTTATTACGGCAAGGGAAAGTATCACGCTACGCTCGCATACGGAACGTAAGTTAAAACTCAACTTATTTGTGACTTTTAATATGACCCATTTATTTTGTTTTTTTGCTGTTATTTTCCAATTGCAATTTGCTGTATTTGTTTTCGTGCTTAAAAGTTGCTGCTTGTTTGTTTCACGCTTGGTTTGTTTCCGCGAAAACTTCTCGTAACTCGACGCTTAATATTTTTTTATATACTACCAAGGAACTTTATTTTGGTTTTTTATTGCATAAAGTTATTTTTGCTTTTTAATTTAATGTTGATGTTTACGTAAAAATAAAGTCCCTGTCGTTATTTTCAAATTATATATTTTATTTAATGTACAATTAATAAAACATACAAACGTGCTTTTACCAGTTTTTCTGTTTAATAGGCAACGTCTTATAGCTTAGTATATTCAATTACTATTTCAATAAATAAGTATTTGAACACAATCTACATATCACTCTATCTATCTACACTCTACATATCCTTGGCATTACCACGCAGTTCCTGGACCGCCTGCCTTGTGACGTACAGCATGACGTCACCACTCAGGATCCATGTGGCGGAGTACTACTTTCAATCATTCTTCTCAACTCTTCTCAAAGTTACATATATTATATTTGCAAAATTATCTCTAAGAAATAAAAAATATAAATGCAACCATTCAAAAAAAGGAAAGAAAATGCAAATACCACTCATAAATCCCAGTTCACTTCAAGGAGACCCCGGCATTCATGTGGATCTAATTTTCTTCGGCTACACCTTTGCCTTTACCCATACAGGAAATACAAATATTTCACCGCAGCTCCTTTTACCTCTAATGCCAATCGTCATTACAATATTTTTATCAAAGCCTCCATATAATTTAATCTTTACAATAATTAATTATCTTCCCTGAATCTAAATCACTAATGCATCAAAATTAACATCAGCCGGAAAATTAAAGACAATTTATCTTTGTTAGAAAATTCAACCTTACCCTTTATTTTGATGAAGGCTTTTTGAACCTTATGAGCGAAAGCGCAAACATAAAGAAGTAATCAGTGGGCAGCTACTACTCATAGCCGTTGGCAAAAATTGCTCCTCATATGTATTCCTATCTACAACCATACCAACAAGAAAAATACAAAAGTGTATAGGTATTTGAAAAATATAGTGCTTTGTTTATTAAAGATACTTACTTATTTGTAATGATTCAACTCGATTGAGTTGATTGACAAATCTTAGGCTGAATATTTGAATCAGTTCAGTCTTAATTTTAACAGCTTGTGTGCTCGAATAGAAAGTTATTTTTTAAACATTTCATAGACCAGGTTTAGCTTCTTCTTTAGATGCCATAATATATCTGCTAGACAGGTTAGACGCTACGGTTACCAACGGTCATGGTATAAGCGATGTTCACATTCTTTATAATTTTTTTTGGATATACAGGTAGGTACAGACAGCAACTCTTATCATATAACTTTGTTCGGTTATAACATTCGGTATATATGTGATTGTTCCTTATTACTTACAAACGTAGAAAACTGTTCCAAATTGAATGGTCTGTAAAATATTTCGTAGGAATGAACGGGAAAGTTGATCGTTGGCAACAAACTGTTGGCAAGCAATCCAAATAAGAACCAAAAATGTTGTATCTTGAACATGATATAAATAAAATATTTAAGCCTTACACCAGTTTTCACTTTTTACGGAATTAAAATCAGATTGGCTGTTTTAAATTGGCTTTTGGTGAAATAGGGAGCAAAAAGAACATATAACGCAAATGAAAGGTGCTTAAACTATATTTGAAACTTTAATGTATTTATCACCTTTACCTTTATGATTGATGGTGTGAAAAATTTTAAGCGTTTTGACGAGGGAGTTGAAAGGGATTTAGTTAAACTTGCTACAATGGAAATATGCGCATATACTTATCTATTACCTACTAATAAATTTAAAGGCTTGCAATCAGACCTGCTTGCAAGTTATGATATACAGCCTAAGGTGGAGGGCGTTTGCTGAAAAGATGCCCATTAACTCTTGACTTTAAGGTACCTATATTAAAAGTGGAAGAGAAAACGGAAGCTCGAACGGCATTCCAGGACCTTCGAATGAGGAATCAAATTGCATCATATACATGTCCGTGAAATTAGGGCTACGTACTAATTAGTTAAATAATTAATTAATAAATTGTTAAAATAAATACGAATTTTTAACAATTCATTAATTCTTCTTTGAAATAATTATATTCTTAGCATGGAAATAGACGGTTTATTGTTACCACGTCGATGCAGCAACATAAATGGAGGATTTTTGTATAAAATCTATTCGTCTTTTTAACTCCACATGTCGCACTTTACATAAACCATATGTATAATTGTGCAATAACCTATAACGCTATACTTAAATACTAGCTAACTTAGTAGTTAGCTACTGTTATGTAGGCAGTAGTAGTCTACTGCCTACATAATAGTAGATACCTATCTTACAATGTATGGAGGCGTTTAAGTGCAAAAACCTGCGCAGAAGGAAAATAAAAGAAAGAAAGAACGCTTTCAGGTTGCGACAACTTTATTTGAAATATAAAAAAGTAATCAGGATTTAATATAATTTTAGAAGTGGGTTAACTGTCGTAAGGCGTCGCTCGGAAAATGTAAGCAGGAATTACCAACAGCGGAATCACTCCCGATGGAAATAGAGATTGAGTGGCTCTAGGGACTTGACTATGAGCCTTGACGCCATCTTATTAAGTAGCTGCCTTAGCTAAATATAGTCATAATATTATCTGATAATTTTAGAACCAGTATCCTTCCAGACATAAAGTTCCCTCACATGTATGATATGGGATAATTATTATAATTTAAGGGATAAACAAAATCTAGGTGTATGTCGCGATAATCACTTAATAAGTGATAATTATCGCCACACGCCTTCGAATATTTAACAACTACATATTAACTAACTAAATGATCGAAGCCACACGCTTTTTAGGGTTCCGAACCTAGTAAACAAGGAACCCTTATCGCAGTATCGCCATGTCCGTCCGTCTGTCCGTCCGCGGCTTAGCTCAGCGGCTGTTAGTAGGCCTACAAGAAAGCTGTAATTTGGCATGGGTGTAGGTATTAGTAGTTTATGCAACTGTCATATAATGAAGGGTATTAAAACACGAGTGTGAGTTTATGAAACGAGCGCAGCGAGTTTCATAATAGTAACGAGTGTTTTAATACCCGTGTTATATGCAGTTGCATACACTACTTTATCTTCACTAATGCAATTTATCAAACAACAAGAGTAAAAGCTGATTAAATTCACGCGTACGTGTATTGTCACAGTGAACTTGCCGCCATTAAAATCTAACCAATGAGAGCGCAGCTGCGCGCGCAGGGCCAATCAGGAGGAGGATTCGTTTTTTATTTAATTGGCACAAGATCTTACCAAAGAGTTTTGTTTATGTAAGTTTAGTAGTTTCGACGAAGTTTTCACGTATAACCCAACTGTTTTCAAAAGTCAGCCTAATATCAAAATTTTATACAACTTGTATGAGGATTTTGACATAAGGCTCGCCAGGTTAATTGGTCGCGTTTTATTGATGTTATAATGAGATTTTACGATATCGATGTGGATATTATACCATCATGTGAAATTGCTTAAATTGAGTGTTTTGTTATCTGCGCTATAACAGTAGTAATTATAAGTCAAGTATTGGAAACATAAGTAGAATGTTATAACATTAGTGTAGATAAACATATTATTCGCACCGACAGTGGTAAAATAAAATGTAGAAAAAAAAAATCTTAGGGTACCTACCTCCCCTACCCGTACAGTGGTGATGAATTTTTTTTCTCGTCTCTAGGGTGAGAGGTGTTGTTGGATAGGTCGTTCGAATCAGGGATTCCGTTATGCAAATTTTTGTTAGGTACCGAAATAGAAGTACCACAAAATCTAACCTAACATATTTTCAGGTAATAATATGCATCGTGCAAGGCAATTACTGAAAGCAACTCAAGTAACCCTTTTGAATTGTGAATGAAGACCAATTTGACAAAATTTTTCAATGGATATACAATTGTTTAGCCCGCCAACCCGCATTGGAGCAGCGTGGTTGGTCTAAGCTATAATTCCCTCTCTCCTATGAGAGTGGAGGCCTGTGCCCAGCAGTGGAACGTTAATATGCTGTAGATGGATGATGAATATGATGGATACAAAATATGTATAATAACATCGATCGTAAAATTAAACAAATCAATCACAATAAATTATATTATTTGCAGTGTTTTATATCGAGTTTATTGGTTCAAAATTATAAGTTTACCTATTACAGCCGTTGTTGAATGTTGATGGCAAACATTGGTTCGGTCGGGCAAAATAATTATTAGCCATTGCGACCTTTTGTTATTTTTTTTTTTTTTTTTTTTTTTTTTTTAATATATAGGCTAGCGCTTGGCTGCAATCAGACTTGCTAGCAAGTGGTGATGCAGCCTAAGGTGGAGCGCGCTTGCCTAGAAGATGCCTATTCACTCTTGATTTGAAGGTACCTATATTAAAAGTGGAGGGAAAAACGGAAGCCGGAAGGGCATTCCATATCCTAGCGGTTCGAATTAGAAACGAGGAAGTAAAACGCTTCGTACGAGCCCGCGGAATTTCGACTGCGTAAGGGTGCAGACCTTGTCGATGCCTTGCGGTTCGATGATAAAAAGGTGACGGAGGAACCAGATCGAATAGTTCCTGGGCACACTCGCCGAAATATATCCTGTAGAATACCGACAGACAGGCAACTTTGCGCCGATGTTCCAAGCTTTGCAGCTTCGAACTGACCAGCGCTTTGTTACCAATGAGTCTCCTGGCGCGACGATCCACCGAATCCAATGCATCAAGCTGGTACTTGGCAGAGCCATCCCACAAATGGCTGCAGTACTCCATGCACGACCGAACTTGTGCTTGGTATAGGATAAGAAGCTGTTCCGGCGTGAAGTACCGCTTGACTTTGTTGAGGATGCCAAGTTTCTTGCCAGCTGTTTTTGCCTTGGATTCGATGCATTGTCCAAAGGTGAGGTTGGACGATATGTTGATACCGAGGAGCTCGACACTGTCGGTAATTGGAATGGATACACCTCGGAAAGTCGGAGTGAGTGGGAATGAACTCCGTTTCGCGGTGAAAAGGCACGCTTGCGTTTTGGTAGCGTTAAACTTGACGAGATTGGTGTCACCCCAGTCGGACACCTCCTTCAAGTTCAAATTGACTCTTTCTACCAAAGCCTCTCTGTGCTTAAGAATCTCAGCTCCACTGGCACGGGGACCGGACAAGTATCTCTCTGTAACGGTGCTGTCATCTGCATACCCAAAGATACCGGGTTTTAGCATGTCGTTTATGTGCAGCAAAAAAAGCGTTGCAGAGAGAACTGATCCCTGAGGGACACCGGCATAGTTATAGAGCATTATAGCATAATAGCCAATAGAATGTTATTAATTAAAGTGCATCTTCTGAAACCAAGGCTGACCGATTGATTTAATTATTATTTAAATTAACTTTGTTTATTACTAAATTGATAGGAGAATTTAAACAATATACGACCAATCTTGACAAAACGATGAAGGATACATATTATATATAATACCTAATGGATTTAAATCTCTGGCAGAAATAGTACATAGAGATTAGAGATAGAAAAAAACATTGGCAGTAGTAGGGACTGCCGATAGAAGTGAAAACGAATATTTAAATTAATTAAAAAAAAAAATCGTGAGCATGTCGCTGTTCGCGAGCATGTCGGTAACGCGAATCCACATGTTTACCCCCTACCAAAAAGTGCTCAACGTGGCTAAAGAAGTTTTCACTTCAAAAACAGTGGAATTTAATTGTTAAGACGCTATGATAAAACGAAAAACGGTGGAAATGTGTACCTATCACGCAGATGGTGGCGGAACGTGAACTACAATAAAACGTAACTTAAATTGTGGCGTCGGGGCAGTGCTTGACAGCTTCAACGCAATGTGTCCCATGCATTCTGTAGAGAGATTTGTTTACCATATTTGGCTGTTTTTATTCCTAGCAGATGGCAGACTGTAGTGGAAAAAATATTTTCATTGCCTATAATATCTTCGTTGGTGTTTCAATTTCACACTGCCTCAAAATCTATAAATTATCGGCTAATGGCTAATATGTGTTTATGCCTAGTTAAGAATTTCGACATTCACTTGAGACCTAACATATTTATGCAATACTAGCTGATGCCCGCGACTTCGTCCGCGTGGATTGAGGTTTTTCGGTTCCCGCGGGAACTCTTTAATTTTCCGGGATAAAAAGTAGCCTATGTGCTATTCCAGACTATAATCTATCTCTGTGCCAAATTTCATCCAGATCCGTTCAGCCGTTGGAGCGTGATTGAGTAACAAACATCCATACATCCATACATCCATCCAAACTTTCGCATTTATAATATTTATTTGATTGGATTCCTTCTAAGTACGACATTTTACAGAAGCACATTTCTGAACTTTAAGTATCTGGTTAAGGTGCACCTTAACGTATTTAAACTAAACCGTTAAACTAAACTAACCGACAAACTAATCTCAGCTCTAACTGTATAATGCACTTTAGTCTTTACCTGTAAGTTGTTTCCACAGCATTTCGTCAGCCACCTTCCGGATATCTTCGCTCCTCCTTGCTAAAGTTTTACTTTGTTATAGACTAAAGTAGGTGTTCCATTAAATACATAGGTAAGTATGTATATATTTTACAGGTAATAGATTTACCTGATTTGTCCTGCCTTACGTACGTAACGCCGGTATTCAATCAATACATTATTTTCCAGTTCACTGGTGTGGGGAAAATTCAAATGTCAAATATATCTACTTATAAACAAAATCAACGGAATTCTGTATCGACACATCTTCTCAATAGCTAGAAATGATGGATGGAAATAGAAACTAAACTATTTCGTCTTTATTTTACAGTAATTGGAAACCTGCAAAATCAAAAACTAGAGTAAAATTTACGCGATACCTACTCGTAGTTATTTGATTTTGAGAGAGTTTACGGATGTAAAAATATTTTAACATAATGCAATATCATTTCGTAAAAGTCACCAGTATTTTTTTTAATTATTAGGTAATTATTCTACAGCGCAGGCCGTGAAGTCTCTAATCCGTGAATTCGAGAAGTCCGTTCCCAGGGACTGAAAAACAGATTCATAAAGGTTACAGAAAATAATATAAGTGTTACAGACTGAAAATTTTATACCTAAATGTATGAAGTAGCTAGGTTGTATCGCCCAGGTTAGATATGTAGACGTAGTAAGACGGGATTTTGTATTCATTTTTCTCCTTTACTTACTCATGAATTTCATTGTCCGACAAAAAATAGTTGTCTAATGTACTCATTCGTAAATGTCAATTTACATCTTTTACTCCAGTATCATAATGTTCTTGTTAGCTTAGGTCTTATGGAGTTTCATTCAATCGGCAAAGAATTAACAGCAAAGTGTGCAGCTATAGGCACTTGATAGCTTGTGCGCATCAGGGATGTTACGGAGCTTCGATTCCGATTCCGTTAAGTCGGAACTTCCGATTATTATTACACTTTCGGTTCCGATTTCGGTTCCGAAACTTTTTAATCGGAGGTTTTAATCGGAGGTCGAAGCATAGCAAATAGAAATTTAACGATAAAAGGTTATTTTATAATTAAAATGAAAAAAGGTTGACTGAATGATGTTTTTATGTGTTCTTACTTAAATGAAAAATATCTCTCTTATGACCACTTCTGACTCTGCCTCCGACTCCGGTTCCGATTTCGGTTCCGATTCCGGTTCCGATTCCGATAAATCAAATTTTAAAACTCCGATTATTAATTCGGTTCCGATAAACTTACCTCCGTTACATCCCTGGTGCGCATGATATAATCGGTCAATTCGAGCTACTGCCTATACCTGCCTGTATCAGACCATTCACAAATTCTCTTTCACACATTGGATCGCATTTTATAAACATCCCTTGCTCTAATATAAATATCCTTAATTGTATAATTGTGAATAATTGTCCTTTCGTAATTGTTATGCAGTATGAAATTATGATAATAACCTGGAAATATAATACGTATCCATGGACCAACATCGATTTAGAAAATTTTAGACATCCTTCTTGACTGTTTTGATTATTTACCTATAGATTCATTATATTTTAGTATAACATGCCTAATATTTGATTGCGTGAAGTACCTAATTACTAAAACGGCGACATTCCCTCAAGATCAAAGGAGTGAAACATTACATATTCTGTGATTTGAGTCCTTTTGATCCACATTTATTAAGGACAAAGACCAAGCAGTTATGTTAGTCATAGCTTCTACCGCTACAAAGAGAATTTACCCGTTAATATTCGGCGTAGGCGTTTTAAACTTACGATCATCTTCCTAAGCCTCAGACGACGATATGTCCTACTTATGTGTCGAGAATTTCTTTACCCGTGGTCCGTGGTTGTGGTGTAATCGCATAAAACACAGTATTATAAGCTTAAAGCCTGATAAACTAGTTTTGTGACAAGCAGTTTCTTTTATCCATATTCTATTGTAATATGTGACCCACGGCACTTGCCACTATATATTATAAATGCACCTAATTTAAGACACAGTTACATTAAAGCACGACGAACATCAACACCTCTTTCATTTGGGCGTCCCAACATCACATGGCGACCCTGCCAGTCGGTGCGCGCGCGCTTGCACCATGCGCGTGCACCGGCTGGGCACCGAAATACTGCATCCAGATCCACAGAGAGGATTAAATTAAAATTATGAAATTCATGGAAGAATGGATTCCCGGAGATGAAAATATTACCCGGACCTGATACGAAAAGAAGAAGAAAATATTTCGTCACAGTAATTAATCTACAAATTAAATAAATCTATTCATGGAGTAAATATTATATATCAATTACTGCAGCGACGGCATCCAGATTTTATTGGTTCTTCGAGACAAAGACAAGTTCACAGCGGTAACCACAAGTCTTCCTAAGAGTTCCTACGAAAAAGAAGCCTTCCTATGAAAAGTGAAAGAGAATAGTGTCTAAAAGTGCATTCTGAATTCCTATTTCCCAAATTGTGTTTTTTTTTGTGTGGCAAATTTTGTATATCAAGTGAACATTGTAAAGTAGAGACTGGTTAATGCACTTCGAAAACCTAACACTATTTTTTTTTTTTCGGTGTCCAGATTTAAGAAACGATATCATGTTCTATTTTTTTATTTTGTAACGACGTAATAATTTTTTTTTCATTGTGTTGACTGGGTAATGTGACCTGACCTGACTGGTGACTATATTTTTATTTGCATAATCTTTTAAATGTATTTTTTTCCAGCATATTTTTATAAAAAATATAAAAGTAAGTATAATATAGGGACAACAAGTCAACTTCAAAAACTTGGTTAAGACGTACTCTTGGACCAGTAGCAGCAGTAGCAGTATTTTGGGTATGTTATTTTAATTCTATTTTTTCATCAGATTTTTTTACTTTATTTTACTTAGTTATCAGTATCTTTTAACTTACGACTATGGTTTGATGATTTTTGAATATTACTGATTTAATTTTAGATAATTTATTTCATTTCATTTAGGAGTTTTACTAAAGAATAATTCGAAAATCAGTGATTTTCTGGCCAATTTTTAAAATATACTTTTCAGTCATTAACACGTTTGCTGCGACAGTAACTTTTCAATACTTTCCATTCCTTCGGTACGAGGCCTATACACCTGGTAATAAAACTTCCATTGTGGCGGCACAAGGCTTATAGACCCTGTAAAATTTAAGAAACTTAAATCCTTTTTTGGGCTTCATGTAAAAATATATATGTTTTTTTTGCTTTGAATATTAATAATAATGAATTAATTGACATGCACCTGAAGGCGTTCGTTAACAACTTGTTTAGTTTAAAAATTATAGCTATATTCAAAATACAGGGCTTAATCACCCTGTGCCGCACTGAATAAGGGAAGTCTGGTGCGTATTTTAAGGATGTGAAATAAAAATATCGATAGCTGTAATTAAGTTTTAATATAATGGAAAAAAACAAACATGAATATTAATGTTTTTCAATAAAACATGGGTAGCAAAAACTTTTTTTTGCACTGAACACATTTAGTTAAGATTTTTTTTTACTTTTTTGTCAGCTTGGCGACTGGTTAAAAAGGTTCGGAGTTTTGCGTAACATCCGACACAATTCCTCTTCTTATCACCTTTTACCAAAGTGTGTTTGTCAAGTTTTCGTGCGGGTTCTGAAAAGATAAATTTATTATTATTTATTTGTATGTGTAAGTGTGTGCACTCATTTACGTCTCCGTTGAAATTACCTGTATCATTGTCAAAGTCCTTTTTTGTAAAAAAAAAACTTAAATACGCACTAAACGGGAAACGTAATTAGGTAAGTAAAATAAATAGTAATGATGACTCACCTGTCTCTGATAAATCAATCTATAATTGGAATTAACTTTCACTGCATCACTGTCCTCGCAAACATCATATAATATATTTTTTCGGCACCGTTTTGTTGGTCTTGACGCCATGTCGACACGTGCGTTTCTCACGATTTCAAGCCATCACTAGTCGCGCGAAGCTAACGCGGGGTGCGGTACCAGGTGAGCGGGGTACAAGGTGCTTCGACCTGGTTTCGCATTATGATGAAATTTTATTTCTTCCGTGCGGTGCCAGGTGTAAAAACCTGGTATTAAGGTAGGTAAGCCATTGGATTCTATTTTAATAATACATCTTAGATATATATTCATCTCTTTCCTACACCGAACCAAGTTAAAGTTAGGCCTTCCGCGCGACAAGGAAGTCTATACTTTTCTTAGCCGCACTGTAAGCGTAGACGTATACAAGGTGTTTAGACCTGGTTTCGCACTCAACGTGTTAAGCATAGATACTCATTTATTATTGGAAATATAAATAACATAATAATGAAATAAACTTAGGTATTCATTTATTTTACAATTAGGTACTTAATCATTTAATATTGCAGAAATAGATAAAAATCAGTTTTTAGTAACAGTACAGATTCATTGCCTACTTGAAATTTTTATTTCTGTTAGGTTTTACTTTCCTCAGGTATGATATTAGATATCAAGAATTTCATGTCGTAACTTTTAAGATGACCAAAGTAAATAGGTCATATCGCATTCAAAAGAAAAGCTGATGCGAATGTAAGCGTTTTGTATAACAATAGCTTGATTGCAAAGATTGCAAATTATTGAATTCGAGAACAATAATCAAACAATGCAACAATTATATTGTTTTGATGATATACTTTTGATTACGAGTATTGATTATGATTTAATCCTAGGTACTTTAAATTTTATGTAACTTACCGATTTTATTTTGAGTATTGATTTTTTTTTAAATGGAAGAGTTTAGCAATGAAATAGGTAACGGAATAAACATTTATGATGATTAATGGAATAGATGACAATTATTTACGGACTTACGACCGACCCTATTTAGGAGTTCTTAGGGATTTTACTTATGACAATATGAATTTTTATAAATGTACTTAGGAAGTTGGATAATGAAAGAGTGATGATCTGCAAGATCTGAATTTTGAGAATGCATTTTATTTTTAGCAGAAGTTGGGGTTTGGTTTATTTAATGAGAATGTAAGGTTTGGCATGTATGCATATTTCGTTGGAATTAATAGATGGAGTGAGATTATGAAGTTATATTACAATTAATGAGAGTTATGTAGTGATGTAGTGACCAGCCCATCTCTTGATCATGCCGTACGCTAGCTCGTCTGCGTGAAAGAATGGAGCAAAAGGCACGAAAATAAATGAATATAATATTATGACAAATATGAATGAAATAAATGATATAATGGCATTTCAGGAATGTAGTATTGATAGAGTTGGAAATGATTTGGTGAAGGTATAAAATATTTGTGAAAGGATATGGAATTGATCTTTTGAAGATAGTTAGTGTTATTAGATAACACATACTTAGGCAAGTAGTTTTAAGAGATAGGAAAAAGAAAGTGTCTAAAAGTTTATCGATCTTAGCTTTACCATTGGTGGACGGATTGATCACCCGAACATAATATGGCATAGTTAATTATCGATATAACTATTTTTGCAAGGTATTCTGTCAAGAATGTATACCCGCCTTTTATCTCGATCATGCTGTACTGTAGATGTCTGCGTGAGAGTAATTGTGCTTATAGGGGTATAGTATATAAATGAATAAATAAATAAATGAACTTAAAAGGTTAACTTATGAATGAATATTGTACTATGATTGAAGGATATTAAGACAAAATATGACTTGATCAAATACTTCGCGCGCGCACCTACAGCTGTAATTACGAGTATGTAACGGATCATTATCGGATAAATAAATATACCTACTTGACATGACTTATTTAAATGACTGGCCATCATTTAAATTACCAATTTATGAAAACTATTAAACATAAACGCTGACAACTTACGTATGGTGATTGGTGATACGTACCTAACTCGGACTTGACTTTACTATTATAGATTTTATATAAGTTTTTTTTTCTTCCCCAATTATTGTATTACTTTAAGATTTTTTGGCACCTATTATATTACTTTACTTTTCAGCACTTGCTTAGTTACTTAAATATATTAAAAAAAAAAATGTTTTAGCATTAATTTTTTTTTTTTTCAAGTGCCCTGGGAGGTGTAATATGTGACCCACGGCACTTGCCACTATATATTATAAATGCACCTAATTTAAGACACAGTTACATTAAAGCACGACGAACATCAACACCTCTTTCATTTGGGCGTCCCAACATCACACTATGAAGGCTTGTGTCTTGCTCGTTATTATGGTATACAAAATCTATTCATTTTACAATTTTTGGCCCAGCTACTAATTTTAAAATACTAGGTATAGCCAGTTAGCTTGTCCACTTTACAATTTCTGATCTGGGTAGTACCATCTGAATATCATTTGCCAATGCCATTAAATCTAAACTAATAAGTTAGTTTCAATAAAGCTTAGCAATAAAGCAGATTCCTTGTTCTCTGAATACAACAATTTTACCAAGACATGTTTTTTATCAAGAGATTTTTTAAATTAAGTCAACTTCACATGAATAACAACTGATATTCTCCCTGTGACGGGGATCCAAAAAAGGTTCGTTAGTGTTTCATTCATAGCAGGCTCGCACAATAGGCGGGAATGAGAAGCAGCACGCAGATTTTAGGTCACTGTAAATTTGTGAATCATACTATCTATACTAATATTATAAATGCGAAAGTTTGGATGAATGTATGGATGGATGGATACATGTTTGTAACTCAATCACGCCACAGCGGCTGAACGGATCTGCGTGAAATTTGGCACAGAGATAGATTATAGTCTGGATTAGCACACAGGTTACTTTTTATCCCGGAAAATTAAGGAGTTCCCGCGAGGTTTAAAAATCCTCAATCCACTCGGACGAAATCGCGGGCATCAGTTAGTAATATTATAAATGCGAAAATGTGTTTGTTTGTTGGCTTGTCCTTGGCATATATTTCATACATTTATGATTTAATTTGGACACTCATTGAGCAAATATTATGTGATAATATTATATACACACGTAAATAGTTTTAATGGATTTAATTACTAGAGACTGCGTATGCTAAATATATTTTTATGCAAAAAGAATATTTTATTTCATGTACGATTCAAGCTACCAAAATCTTTCAATTACACTCTTGAATTATTAAAACGAAATTTGTTTAAAGATTTCTGATCCACGCCCAAAATTATTTTTATAGCTTGTGATACAAGTCAAATACGGTAGGTAGGTATTTGTATTGTATCTATTAATATTGTCGAGGCTTTTATTAAACAACATACATGAAAATGCCAAGGTAAGTGTGAACTAAAGTGTAGGACGAAATAAATTATTGGTTCTATCCTCTTTACTTTGTGGACGAATGATTCTGAATGAAATATACGATTTTAACAATCGCTCGGTAAAGAAAATCACCCAAATAAATCAGATAAAAAAACAATCGCTCCCTTTTTAGTTAGATCATAGACACACGAGTATATATCATAGAGCAGCCGCCGACGCGACGTCAAACATAAGGGCCGTCAAAAAAGCGCCTCGCCCAATAATTACAAAGAAGTAAACTCGCTAAACATACAGTACGCGCGCGAGTTGAATGCAGAGCAAATGTATGTGTCACCATACATTTGCTCTGCATTCAACTCGTGAGTGAACTATAGGCACCCATGTAGTTACATTCGCGTAGATCGTGTCATCCATTTCCTGAAATTGTAAATGCGAAAGTGTGTCTGTCTGTTACCTTTTCACGGCCCATAACCAATTTTGACAAAATTTGGCACATAGTTAAGTTACATGCCGGGCATAGACATTTTTATCCCGAAAAATCAAAGAGTGTACCGACGGGATTTTTAAAAGACCTGCATTCTCGCGGACGCTTCACAAACAGCATATAGTAATTTAACACATTTATTATTAGGTAAAACAGTTCCAATTCACAGCAAATATAGTGAACTTAGACTTAACAATTTGTGAACTTGTGCACCAGTCAGGTCGTATCTATTTTGCGTGCCTTCTTGCTACTCAAGCAATATGATCATAACTTTCTTCACAACAAAAATATTACAAAAGTAGGCAAAAGATTAACAAAACGATTGATGCTATTATAGATAGCTAAAAATAGTCCTACAAACATCTTCGAGCATTTTTGGTAAACTTTTTGAAGACATACATAGTTCAAGGGTTTAAACTAAGGTTTAAAACAAATACTATTTTTAAGATACACAATCTTTTAGGTAGGTAAGCGATACTCAAGCGCATAAGCTTGCATGGACATAACTACAAAAAAGTCAACATACTCATCAATATCAGCTTTTAAAGTAATATCAGCTGTACTATTACCTATTCATACAGTTCCGCTCGCATCGGCGACGACGACCGATTCCGATGATATTGTAAACGGGTAACTACGGAACCCTACACTGCGCGTGGGTCGACAGGCTGTTGGCCGGCTCTTATTCCTGAATAATTTCCAAGAATGTGAAATTTATTTTTGTATCCCAAAACCATGTTGTTATGATATAATTCGAATTTGTGTAGACAGTATAATTAGTCTAAATTATTATTTTAAATATAAGCTTACATTATGTTCTTCATATCGTTAAATATTAATGTTCTATACCTATCTTATTATACATGAAGAAACATTTTGGATGGAACATATATAAACGATACTTTAATAACTTTTAACTATAGTGAAGGTATATTTAAAGGGAAATTATAATCAAGCTGCAGAATTTTTTTTTGGCCACGGTACCTAATTTCTGATTTTGTAACTAAGCATCGGAAAAATGAGAAACCTTCTGATAAACTAATTCGTCTTTTTTACAACAGTAACTATATATTCCAAAGAAAGCGCCAAGTAAAGAACACCAATTATAATTACTTATCCTACTGATTTAAAAATCGCTATCGAATTTACTTAACTCAGCCACGGATTTTACAACTTACGAGTACTAACATTAACGTTTTAAAGCTTCAACGTATGCTCCTCATTAAATTGTAGTTCAAGCTTCAATTAGAAAACAACACCTATTATAATTTAGCATATGAAATTGTATATTGAATTCTTTTAACATGAAAATAGCCTCTGCACGTTCTATTTAGAACTTTTACGATCTATTTGAATTGCGGCCGAGCACTTAGGTTCTATTATATACCTAAGTTAAGTTAAAAAAAATGTATTTTGTGTGCTTAAAAATAGTTAAATTAAAATGTTTTAAAGTTTTGGTGATAATTTACTAATGTTGGCGATTTCAACTATACATATCTACCGGATAAACCCACGTGTTATGTCGGAAAATGCCAGACTATAAAATATAGTTTCGAACCCGTTCGGAGCCCTTGTTCATGAGTCTGTTCGCGGCGCCGCGCGCACTGTCAGTGAGCGACCGCGTCGCTGGGGCAAGGTTTATCTACCCTGTGGCTGGGGTTCGAAACTAGTCGGGCATTTTCCGACGTAACACGTCCGTTTATCCGGCAGTTATGTATAGTTGAAATGAATATCATTCACGATAGTTTAAACGTTAAAATTTTGGTGATCATTTACTATTTCTGGTGATCAGTCAAAAATTTGCCTTCAGTAGTTTCTAATATTTAGTGGTCACAATTTACTATTTGATGATAATATTAGGTGCATTTTGATGATAGATCAATTGTCAGCTTTGTGTTTAAAATTGAATTGAATTTTTAGAAAAGATAGAAGTGAATTTTTAGAAAAGATAGAAGATTGTTAATTTATTTATTCATGAGGGTTTAATTAAACCGATATTTGACTCATTCTATGTATTTCACTCTGTTAGTTCTTTGGCGGGATACGCCATGTTGGATTTATTTACATAAATACGAGTGTTTTGACGTTTGAAAATCAGTCTCCTACCGGCAGACTGAGCGATTCTTAAATACTTTTGTGTTTAGATCGCAATTTGATTTTGAGCTTAGCAGTAGCAACTGCAGCCTGATCAAATGATTAATTATTGTAGTGATGTTTGGCCAAGTTTCTATAATTAACTGTTTACATTAAATCTCTCGTGAAACCGCTAGACGTTGTGACCATTCGCTCGTGCATGTTTTAAAGAGAGTACAAAAATATATTTTTAAACTAATTTAATTATTGCCCACTTCTGGAATTATGCTTACACATTATAGGACAAGATATAAATTATTCATGTTTCACTATATTTTAAACGTGTTGAGTTATAAAATAATTAGAAGTCGATAGAATTACCCTATTGGTGTCATATTATATAAATATTTTAGGAGTTTACTGCTTGAATATATGTTACTTTAGTTGCTTAAAAATAACTGCTATGCTAAGTTGTATTTCCGACTTGTTTTGTATTTAGAAGATATAATATTATAGTGGATAAAATGGTATTTTTCAAACGCAAATTGATAGTGGCTGACTTGTAATTCAGATGACAATGTAATTTTTTAGAGGCAAATACCTAACGCTATCAAATATAAGTCTGTTTAATTAACACCGTTATTTAAAGGTCATAACAAAAGGATGGTTAACATGTATCTCTATGTAGCTCAAGATGTAACAAAACTTTATTATAACTCTGAGTGCGGGCATAGTGAACATACTCGTAACTTGGATGCAAAATCTATGAAACGGGTAATGGAATAATGATTTTGCATAGTGCAACAAACGCTACCAAAGGTCGCTCTTTGTACCCAAGCATAACTATTAGTAGTCGACGTTCGATCAAGAAAATTATATTGACCGTGCTTCATACTAAAAAAGCTTGAAGTAGATACTCGTAGTTAAGACTCAAAAACACAGTAAAGCAGACAAGTCACGGTATATACCTACCTACGTAATATGTCGCTTTACTGACATGCAATATTATTCGTATTTAACAAAGCATCTTCCAATGTATCTCCAAGTAATTTCATCGAGAATCAGTATATTTAACTCTAATGAAATCGCGAGGATTTCCTGTAAGATAATATCTAGTTATACAACTTTAAGTCCACTGTAGTCTGCGTTTCTTCTAATGTGAGCATGGTTGCAAGCTTGCAAACAATCTAATGTTTTTCTTATCTCGATATGACTGGATCGCCTCAACTTGTTCTAAGAGTCTTTATGGTAACCACAAACACGAAGCCGGTCTAGCAAGTAGGTTATCGCATTCTTAAGGGTTTCTTAAGTATATAGGTACTTACCTATATAATATTATCTAAAATAAAAAATTAATACCGCTAAGTGCGAGACAGATACACGCACCGAGGGTTCAGTCAAGACACGTATAATTATTGACCGAGCGAAGCGAAGGTCTCTGAGTCTACTTGAGTGAATTTGCACTTGTCCGTCCGTCCGTCCGTCCGTCTGTCAGAGCCTTATAACTTCTGAATTACTGAACGTAATTACTTCGAATTTAATTAAAATATGTAAACCGATGGCCTCCAGCCGAATATGGCTTAAAAAGTTATAAAATCTTTATTTCAGGGGGGCTCTCATAGAAGCGAATGTGAAGTAAAATATTGTTTATAGCGTTACATAGGTTTGCGGTATATCATTTTAAAGATAATTAGAAATAGGGTCCAAAAAAGTATTTTTAAGCTATTGCATAGCTTCTATCGCGGGCCTTGAGCGTGGAGACCGAATCCAGAAATTCCGTAACGAAAATAACCTAACACCCCCCCACTCCGACCGGCTCCGACTCGATGAATCATCTCAATGATATCATTAATCATTTGAAAGAAGGTGCATTTTAAAAGCTTTCTGTATACTTATCTCATTTTTGGTATGTGTGTGGATTGGTTCCTTTTTGCATAAGTAGGTCCAATTATAATTACTTAAGTTGATAAAAAATGCTATGCAATAGCTTTACCGCGGCAGTCTCCGAGTGCCACACGTCTTTTTAATTTTTTAATTTTTCCCCTAAAATTGACGAAATGGGGGGCTTTCAAAGTGGAGATTTTCTAACGTCCAAAGTTGACCTCAGAACTCTCAATTTTCAGAAAGACTGAGCCTGAAACTTGAGCAATTATTTGAATTATATCCTGTACTTGAACAACAAATACTAAAATTAGATAAATATTATAAGAAAACGAAATTATTTAATTTTTAATGAGCTTCAGTATTTTTAACAGAACTTCACAATGATGTCAATAGATGGCGCTCTGTAAAAGTTTATTCGTTTGTGCTTACAAATAATAGACGTTAGCACCATCTTACGTGGAATAAAAAAATAGTCTACTGATAGTACTGGTGTCTAGTAACGCATCTAGACTGGCTCGCATTTTAACTATTACAATGTATAGTTAAAACTATCTTTAATGGATACCGCGAGGTCTCAGTTCGGGGCGAACCACTAGTTTATTTTGCTCAATTTTATTTGACCACCTCAAAAACAAAATAGACTAGCTGACCCTTAAGTAGGTATATTGAGTTATCGGAACTCAATTTTTCAAACGTTTATTAGGTACGGAACTCTACCTACCGAAAAGATACCTATTTCTGAGTGCTGGCTACTATTACTGGGTAGGACAGCAACCAAACGGGCGAGATTGTTTACCAGGTTGGAATTGATTTCACCTTTACTGTCTTGCTATAAGTTTCAATTACGAACCACGAATATTCAATGTAGGTATGTGGGTGGTAAATATCCCGTTGCAAAAGCCTAATTATACTGAACAACAACTTATCCCTGTCCATCATGTCGCCCAGGTGTAAGGTCTTCATTCGTGAACCGCACCCACTTATAGTGTTTTTCGTGTACGTATACCAATCAATTAAAGTCCTAGAAGGAGTCTGGCGGGACAAAGGTCGCTTTCATCGACCAGGCATTTCATCAGCACCAAAAGGGGTAGTATTTGATTTTTTTTCCTGCTTACTATAACGGTTCGCCCAGGGAAAGGGAACTATTGAAGCAAAACCTTAAAAAAATGCACCTCACTTGTAAATAAAAATAAACTTAAGTAATGCCTGCTTCTAGGCTTAGTAAAACTAGCAATTCATTTGTTGGAAACTATGGGGCTGATTCTGTAGTGCACAATCTCTAAACTAAACTAAAATTAGAGCATTACAAATATTGCTAACACTTTCATAATACTCCCTACGGAAAGGGACGGAACTAGATTTAAAGCTGCCATTTTAGTTTAGTTTAGAGATTGTGTTACACAGAATCAGCCCCAGTGTCCACTTCTTCAATATGCTCCCAGAAGACATGTTGAAGATGTCTCTGAATAAGTTCAAAGTTAATGTAAAACGTAAACTCATTGAAAAATCTTATTACCATTGTGAAGGATTACTTAAATGACAAGGAAGCTTGGCAATAATTTGCTCTAATGGCTCTGATAGTTCCTTAGTTAAGATGATTTGTGAGATGGTAATAATGAAAAAAATGAAAAAAACCCGACTGAGTTTGTTGTGGGCTCTTCTCAGACCAGGGCGCGTTTGGAACCCTCGTAGCTTTAGTTTTAAGATACCGTAACAGATCATCACCATCATATTTTTATGTAACTGTTTTTTTTTTAACCACTACAAGTTAGCCCTTGACTGCGATCTCACCTGATGGTAAGTGATGATGCAGTCTAAGATGGTAGCAGGCTAACCTGTTAGGGGCATGGCAATTATATTAAACCCATAACCCCTATTCGGTTTCTACACGGCATCGTACAGGAACGCTTAATCGCTTGGCGGCACGTCTTTGCCGGTAGGGTGGTAACTAGCCACGGCCCAAGCCAGGCCAGGCCAGACCAGGGAAAATTTAGAAATTATAAATTCCCAAATTGACCCTACCGGGGATCGAACCCGGGACCTCCGCACGTTAAGACAACACACAGCGCTACACACTGCGCCACGGAGGTCGTCGAAAGTGGAGTCGATAAGTGAAGTGTACCTACCTAAATTGAATAAATATTATTTTTATATATTTATTTCGAACAATATCATACTATCAGTTTCTAAACTTGAAGCAATGTTATTGCTCACCTACAGCGTATTCTGTGTTTAATATCTAATTAAAACAACGACTGAGAATTTAATATTAGTTAACAACGTTTGCGTGGGAAGCTTAAAACTTCGTACCTAAGATATATAATCTCAACCTATGTCTTGGTTGGTACCATATAATGGTTCTTGTCCAAATGAGTACGTGGGTACTAAGGTATGTAATGATATTAAGACTTATATTTCGTTAACTACGTAGGTAGGTTTAGTATTTTTCCGTAAGTCGAGATGACTCCCAAGTCGGTTGGCGTGGCCTTCAAAAACACCTACAATAGAAGTTTAGATTTTTTGTTCATTGGCAAAGAGTACATCGGATAAAAGTAATTAAACATTTAATGCTTTTCAGTGCTATTGAAGTCGATTCATTTTTTTTTAAAGTTTTAATTAAAACAACTTTGCATGTCCGCGGGCCACTGTAGTGGTCCTCGCATCCAAGCAACACAAGTATTTTCTATAGAAACATAAACGGAGAATTAGACTGACTGGCATATCAACGAACAGTTCAAAGTGAACCCTAACAACTGGGTTTAGTAACTTAGAATTATGCATTTAGGTTTTATTTTAGATACCTAATAAAAAGGGATTTTCAGAATCGGATCTCAAGAATTTCGAGCAGCAATATGGGTAAATTATATTATCATAATGGTATGCCTAAAGTGCATGCTTAAAATAAATACAAAAAATAACCTACTAGAAGAGCTTTATTCTACAACACTATAAAATGGATACAGTTTTTTTTTAATAATTTACACAAGTGAGTACTTACTTGGTAGGTAAAAAATACGCAATAATAATAATAATAATAAATAAATAATATAATAGGTAGGTAATAGGTAGGCTTAGAAATATTAATTATTTATTACATTCTTACATCAAATAAACAAGTAATTCGTCTATATTGTATGCGTATTATATACTCTGTGTAATAGACTATTATAGATCTTATTTGTGGTTCACATGTAGCATTCTATGTTCACTATGGTTGTACTTCCCTTTTTCTGCAAATAAAATGTCGGCTGCCGGCTTCCAAATTAAAACATAGTTTTATTAGGTTATCGGGCCCAGTTTACCCTTTAATAAGTGTTAATCAGTTTTAAAAGTAGTGTTCTCTTAGTTTGTGTATTTATTTCGTGAAATTATGGCTTCGAACTCATTCTTGACCAACGTGCCTAAGCTGAAGGGGCGTGAGAACTATCACGAATGGGCGTTTGCAGCGGAGAATTTGCTTGTTTTGGAGGGCATGGCGAATTGCATCAAGCAAGAAAGCCCAGCAACAGCAGCCGCAGAAGATGCGAAAGCGAAAGCCAAATTAATTCTAACGATTGATCCGTCGTTATACGTTCACATAAAGGAAGCTACAAGTACAAAAAATTTGTGGTTAAAATTGAAGACTATGTTTGATGATTCGGGATTTTCACGAAGAATAAATTTGCTGCGAAATTTGATATCAATTCGCCTCGATAATTGCGATTCGATGACAGATTACGTCACGCAAATTATCGAGACGGCCCAGAAATTATCGGGAACAGGATTTTCAGTTGACGACGAGTGGATTGGATGTTTATTATTGGCTGGTCTACCTGAAAAATACTTCCCTATGATCATGGCGATAGAACATTCCGGAATCTCCATTTCTGCTGACGTTGTTAAAACAAAGTTAATTGACTTAGCAGGAAACGATTCGGAAACCGGAAATGCATTCCTTAGCAGAAGGCAAATTTCAGATTCTAAAGTTGGCAGCCATGTCAAAAATGACATTAATTCTAGAAGTCATTATGGCGGCGCGTCATCGTCTATGGCCGCGGGCCCAATTAATGTAAACAAACCGAAAAGGATTATACAATGCTATCGATGCAAACAAAAAGGCCATTTTAAGTCTCAGTGTAAACAACAGCAAGTACTAAAAAAGACAAACGCATTTTCCGCAGTTTTCTTGAACGGGAATTACAATAAAAAAGATTTTTACTTAGATAGTGGCGCGAGTGTTCACATGACGCCAGATAAAAACTTGTTGAAAAGTGCATCGTTCACGCCGAGTGTCCGGAGTATTTTAGCGGCTAATGAAACTGCTATGCCAGTGTTATGCTCGGGTGATGTGGAGATTATGACCGTCACTCCAAGTTGCAAATATGAGGTCACACTTAAGGATGTGTTATGTGTACCTAACCTTACCACTAACCTCATATCTGTGAGTCAACTTCTCAAAAATGGAAATAGAGTGGAGTTCAAAGAGAAATGTTGTAAAATTTTTAATAAAAATAATGATTTAGTAGGCATAGCCTATCAGACAGACGGTGTCTACAAGTTAGACATAGAGTACAAATCCTGTTTGTTTACGTCTACTTCCGAAGTTTGGCATAGGAGATTAGGCCATTTGAATATGAACGACCAAAACATAATGAAGAATGGGGCAGTTATGGGTATATCATACCCAGATAAAGCTGATATCAACAAAAGTACGTGCAGTGTGTGCTGTGAAGGAAAGCAGTCGAGATTACCATTTGGCCATGCAGGAACAAGGAGCAGCGAGCCACTGCATACTGTGCATGCTGATGTCTGCGGACCAATGGAGATGAACTCAATTGGAGGAGCGAGGTATTTCCTTATATTTGTTGATGATTATAGCCGTATGGCATTTGTTTATTTTCTTAAAGCTAAAAGTCAAGTTTTCAATTACTTTAAGGAATTTAAATCTCTGGTAGAAAATCAACAAAGTAGAAAGATAAAAATATTCAGAACAGATAATGGCTTAGAGTTTTGTAGCAATGAGTTTGAGAATTATTTGAAAGATGCTGGCATTGTTCACCAGAAGACCAATGTTTATACTCCTGAACAGAATGGGTTGAGTGAACGCATCAATCGGACCATTGTTGAAAGAGCTCGGTGCTTGTTATTTGATGCAGGTTTAGATAAGAAGTTTTGGGCGGAGGCAACAAACACCGCTGTCTATCTTAGGAATAGATCTGTTGCATCAGGTTTAAATAATAAAACCCCGTATGAGCTCTGGACAAACAAGAAACCAGATTTAAGTCATGTTAGAATATTTGGCAGCCCAGTAATGGTACATGTACCAAAAGAAAAAAGGCTTAAGTGGGATACTAAGTCGAGGAAGCATATTCTAGTTGGTTTTGCAGATAATGTCAAGGGTTACAGAGTCTATGATCCTGTAAAGAGATGTGTCACTATAAGTAGAGATGTAGTTATCCATGAGAATACTGAAAGAAACTGTTTGAGTGATGCAAGTGTATCAGTTTCAGTTGGGGATATAATCCAAACAGAGGAGTCAGGCAGTGATGTTAAGAGTAAGGATAGAGAAATAAAAGATGAACAGATTTTGAGTCCGGAATACCTCAATAGTTCTTCAGAATCGGAATACCTTAACGCTTTGACTGATTTGGATTCTACATTACAGCAATCTCAAGAAATTGAAGAGGAGCCAGTTCCACAAGAACCAGTAATCAACAAACGAGTAAGGAAGCAGCCTGAGCGATTTGGTTACACAAACCTGTGTACAACCTGTCCAGAATTCAGTGGTGATCCTGTTAGCATCCAAGAGGCTCTGGCCAGTCAGGACAGAGACAAATGGATTGCAGCTATGAAGGAGGAGCTTCAGGCGTTTGAGGAAAATGATGCATGGGTTCAGGTGGATGAGTTACCTTCTGATAAAACTTTAGTGCAGTGCAAGTGGGTGTATAAAAGAAAGGTCAATAGTGATAATAGTGTGCGGTACAGAGCGCGTCTAGTGGCTAAAGGCTTCACGCAGAGGCCTGGTATAGATTATGAAGAGACTTTTTCACCTGTGGTTAGACATTCTACTCTTAAAATGTTATATGCACTGTCTGTACAATTGAATTTGGATATCATTCATTTAGATGTGAAAACAGCCTTCTTAAATGGTTTTCTCAAAGAGGACATTTATATGGTTCAACCAGAAATAAATTGTGGTGTCAAAACAAAAAGGGTTATTGTTAAATTAAATAAAGCAATTTATGGGTTAAAGCAGTCCTCAAGGTCTTGGTATGAGAGAGTTGAGCATTGCTTATGTGAGCTAGGGTTTAAAAAGAGTCGCTTAGAGCCATGTGTTTTTACAAAAATGAATGATAGTTCAAAAATTATTATTGCGTTATATGTTGATGATTTTTTCATTTATTCTGATAACAATCAGGAGACTGAAAACCTAATTTCTGTGTTGAGTTCTAAATTTAAAATAAAGAATTTAGGACAGGTTCAGCAATGTTTAGGTATGAGAGTTAAAATTGATAAGAAGTCTAATGTAATTACTTTGGATCAGGAGCAGTATATTGACCAGTTACTTGATAAATTCAATATGATAAATTGTAAAGTTGCTAGTACTCCAATGGAAAGTAAGTTGGATATTGAAAAGCCTGAAACTTGCGATAGTGAAATTCCATATCAACAATTAATTGGAAGCCTAATGTATTTATCAGTTCTTACCCGACCAGATATATCTTTTTCAGTAAGTTTTCTCAGTCAATTTAATAAATGTCATACCAATGTTCATTGGAATTATGCAAAAAGAATACTTAGATATCTAAAGAAAACTAAAAACTATTGTTTAAAATATGTAAAGGAAAAAGCTGAGCTTGTGGGCTTTGTTGATGCTGATTGGGGGAATAATACCTTGGATCGCAGGTCTTATACAGGTTATTGTTTTGTTATGTCAGGCTCAGCTATTTCGTGGGAAAGTAGGAAGCAAAGGACCGTGGCTTTATCCAGTATGGAAGCCGAATATATGTCCATAGCAGAAGCATGTAAAGAAGCCATATATTTGAGATCTTTGTTTTGTGAACTTACTGGCAATTTATGTACTGTGCTCTTATATAACGATAGTCAGAGTGCACAGAAGTTGGTTGCAAATTATGTGTCACACAGAAAAAGTAAACACATTGACATTAGATATCATTTTATAAAGGATGTATTAAATAGTAAAATCATTAAATTGAAATATTTACCATCGACTGAAATGCCAGCTGATGTTTTAACAAAAAGTTTAAGTCCAGTAAAGCATTTTAGATGTTTGGATGGTCTAGGGATAAGTCAAATAGAGTCGGTGTTAAATTAAAACTCTTTTATTAATTTACTTAAATGTTTTGTTTATTTGCTGTAGTTGGGGTGTTAGAAATATTAATTATTTATTACATTCTTACATCAAATAAACAAGTAATTCGTCTATATTGTATGCGTATTATATACTCTGTGTAATAGACTATTATAGATCTTATTTGTGGTTCACATGTAGCATTCTATGTTCACTATGGTTGTACTTCCCTTTTTCTGCAAATAAAATGTCGGCTGCCGGCTTCCAAATTAAAACATAGTTTTATTAGGTATCAAAAGCAGATGAAACTAATTCATGTCTTTAATCACAGAGTAGGTACTTCAACTTTCAAGACAACAACCTTGTTCACAAAAAGCATGATTCCTTTATTAGGTAGGTACCGAAACGAAACCTCCATCTTGTACTACTATGTACTACGTAGGTATTTATTTGCCTGCCCTAAAGCGACAATCAGGAGTGTAGGCGGATTTATGGATTACGAATTTGGATGCCCCTAGCACCCAAATTAAGTCATGTATTTTTCGTATCATCTAGGTAAGTACTCGTACATGCAAAATTATTAATTCAGCAATAGACGTTTCTTCTTATACATGACACATTATGAATGTACATTCTTAATGTGTCATGTATAACTAAATGTACATTTATACATGTAACAAGATAATTGTTATATGTTTAAACAGATATTAATATTATACGAGTATGACTAGATACCTACTACTTACTAGATTTACGACTTAGGTATCGGTGTTCCTGTAGCTCTGACTACGTGATGAAAACATTATCGCATCGTACTAGTGGTTCGCCCCAAACTGAGACCTCGCGGTATCACAGAGCGCCATCTATTGACATCATTGTGAAGTTCTGTTAAAAGTACTGAAGCTCATTACAAATTTAATTATTTCGTTTCCTTATTATATTTATCTAATTTTAGTATTTGTTGTTCAAGTACAGGATATAATTCAAATAATTGATCAAGTTTCAGGCTCAGCCTTTCAGAAAATTGAGAGTTCTGCAGAGGTCAACTTTGGACGTTAGAAAATCTCTAATTTGAAGGCCCCCCATTTCGTCAATTTTAGGGGAAAAATTGAAAAAAAAAATATTTTGGACTCTATTCCTAATTGTCTTTAAAATGATATACTGCAACCCTATGTAATGCTATAAAAAATATTTTACTTCGCATTCGCTTCTATGAGAGCCCCCCTGAAATAAATATTTTTATAACTTTTTAAGCCATATTCGGCGGGAGGCCATCGGTTTACATATTATATTTAAATTTGAAGTAATTACGTTCAGTAAATCAGAAGTTATATAAGGCTCTGACAGACGGACGGACAAGTTCCAATTCACTCAAGTAGACTCAGAGACCTTCGCTTCGCTTGGTCAATTATAGTAGTATGTTTAACGCGGGAAAAATACCCACTGACACCCTGAGACTATGTATGCCCCCACTACGTTCGTGCATACAAATACCTCGGGTGTGAATGGGTTGCTTTTCCCCCTCGTATAACAATCTACTATTGACACCATTAATAGTAATTAAGAACCAGAACATACCACAAACTACGGCAGAAAAATATTGCCGTGTATCTCCGGATTAGCTAGAAATAAACGTACCTAACTACCTATTTTATAGAATTTATTACATCTTTCCTTTTTTTATTCCATAAAAATTAAAAAATACAAGTTAAGTTTTAATACAAATTACGAAGATACACGACCATTTTTTTTAATTGCAGCCATGTTTCACTCAGCTTTCATGATAGGTATAGACATAGATCATAATAAAATATTAATATCAGTCAATTATCAAACCAACGAATGGGTAAACGGTATGCCCTTTAACATGACACCCCACGATCTAGTATATTCCCAACTTTAAAATTACGCCCACCAATTTTAGCCCCTTTTGCAGAATGGAATTCTTTCATTTGTAATAAGGTTAAGCGATTTAGGAAGAAGAAAGTTGGGCAACCAATGTTTTTATCTACTTAAATTTCAAGTCTATAGTATAGTGTATTTAGTAGTTACTGCTCTGAAATATACAAGTGTGAAAGACGGACATAAATAGTGACACCATTATTACCATTTTAGCACGGAACCCTAAAAAGACATTTACTGAAAGAAGATAGTCTTTGCGACCACCCACCTTATAATTTATTTCGGCCTTTGAATCTCCAAGGTCTGGTGTGTCTCGTAAAATTAATTAAATGAGTTTATTATTCTTCATCTAGATAATGTTATTCCTTTATTCAAGCGAGGCAACCATTATTAAATTATGATGTAACAATTTTATCCTTACGAATAAAAACTAACCAAGGTAAGCAGGTTAACTTTATAAAAACGGTATCCCAAATGCTATCCCTTTTAATGCTATAATATTCCCGGAATCCACTCAATCGTGGATCCTCGCATCCACGCTACGTAAAAAAAGTAGAACAATTTGGAAATCTTATAATTTTGCAAAACTTTTTCAGGTAAAGGCCCGTGTAATTTTGATATTTGTAGCTCAACGGTTATAGCCCTCTACAGCTATTTCACGAAGGTCATTTATTTATAAAGATCGTTTTCTATACTTATGTCAATACTCATTAAATTAATGATACAGTAGTTCCTAATATAATGGTAATGGTGGAGGAAGAGGCATTTCTGTTATTTTTATATACCTATGTATCAGGTATACCATTTCTTGTTAATAAGACATAACTAAGTAATATTTTCAAGGAATCCAGATATAATCGTAATACTTACTAAATAGGTATTTTCAATAAGGTCACTGTTCAAAGAAATCAACGGGTCCCAGTAGCGTGACAAAGTTGATTCATATTTACTGAATTCCACAAACTATACCTACGTGTATGAGGCATCTAGAGACGACCACCACGTGTAGGAAAATGTATGACTAATTACATTACCCACAGAAAAGTTTCACCATCACAACTTGACCAAATGATCGTATTATGTCCATTAGTGCTTTTTTGTTCGGATTTTTCTCTGAAACGGCAAAACTGATTTTGACAGGACGTAACGAAGTGATTATGTTGCATAAATCCATGCTAATGTTTTAAATATGCGAAAGTGTGTGTCTATTTATCTATCTGTCTGATTGTATGATGGTCCCTCTTTTCACCGAATTTAAGGAAATGTGGCAAGATAGGTTGAATCCCGGCGACGGACAAGACATTTTTCCCAGAGAACTACATTTTACTCAAAATCAAAGAGTTCCTACGAGAATTTAAGAATACTTGAAATCAAGCGGAAGAAGTCGTACATCATGTAGTATCTATAATATAATTACCACGAGAATAGTCCGGAGCCTTCGAAGCTCATCCAGCCACTTCCCGCCACACCTTTAACGAATACCGGGAAATTTACGCAAGCGTATGATAAATAAATCCAGTAACATGAAAGAAATATCTTCGTTGCGTGTTTTATGGTTCGCTATAGAGCCGGCACTAAAGCTATGAGCGCTTTCGTGTTAAAGCCAGTCTAGAATCGTTAAACCGTGAACAGTTCCGCTTGATTTGTGGTTTTTACGTTTCACAAACAGCGACCGCCGCACCACCGCGCCGTGCCGCGTCAGAGCAAATGAACGGCAAGCCCGTAAGAGCGCAAACACACTAGGGACCAAAAGAACACTTCCGCTTCCGACGGTAAGGACATTTTGTGCCGTCGCGACAGTATGTGCGGCTACATATAAAAGTGAGTGACGTGGAATATTCATCAGCAAGACAAAAACTTTATTCCATAGCGTGTTTGCGCTCACGATGCGCTAGACGGGTCATTCGATTTCGCTGATTGCAGAGTGATCGCTGGTCACTGGTCACTGGTCACTGTCATAATATTTTTAAAGTTTTCTTATAGATACGAAGGTAAATATGTTCGTATTTAAAATACCACTAAATTCACAGTAATTGCTAATTGCTATGGTACAAAATAAGTAGTTCTTGTCTTTTTCATACCCTCTTTATTTGGAATATAACGTATATTTTGTAAACAAATTGAATGTTGTGATAATAAATCTCGTCATTCTTAAAAGGTCCTGCCGATTTTTGTTAGAAGCTTCTGAGGATTATGCAAAAGGTTCATCAAATGACATCTTGTTTCTACAACCGACATTCATAAATCACTGATTCTATTTTGAGCATGCGAATGTAAGCTCAGTAAGGGTACTGACCTCACCATTCCACCCATTGATGTAGAATTCTAGTACTTATTCCACCTATAGGTAGTTCGTATTCTGTGCCTAGTTATTCCGTGTCAAACTATACTAAAATCTACTGACTTAAGAACAAACTTTTGTACCTGCCAAACTATTTAGTATTTAAAAACATCAATGTATTCATTCATCAAAAGCAGATATTATTTCGAAAGTACTCACTAACCTACTTTTTAAAATATCATACTAATATTATAAATGCGAAATTGTGTTTGTTGGTTTGTTGGTTTGTCCTTCAATCACGCCGCAACGGAGCAACTGATCGACGTGATTTTTGGTATGGGTATAGTTGAGGACCTGGAGAGTGACATAGGCTACTTTTTATCCCGGAAAATTAAGGAGTTCCCGCGGGAATCAAAAAAACTGTAACCACGCGGACGAAGTCGTGGGCATCAGCTAGTTGAAAAATATGCCTAAACTGGCTGCTGCCCACGACTTCGTCCGCGTGCAATAAGTTTTTTTAATTTCCTATTATTTTAAGGAACTCCTTATTTTTCCGGGATAAAAAGTAGCCTTTGTCACTCTCTAGGTCCTCAACTATATCCTTGACAAACCAACAAACAAATACACTTTCTAATTTATAATATTAGTATGATGTTAGATAAGTTGATAAACTGTTTAAATATCTAGTAATACCTACCACAGAACAGGGAATAGTACCTACTGGGAAATTTTGCATATAGTATTTTTTCGATATTACCCACTAAAAGCTAGAGTAAAGTTTTCATTTCGTAAAGGCCACTTAATAATTTGGTTTTATCTGTCTGTGTTTGTATAAAATATTTTGTGTTCTTTTTTTCCCAAAACGCAATTAAACCCGCAGCAAGCACACCGATTTTAAAATTAATCGTGCAAATGTGATTATCATCATTGCAGTGTGGTTTGGATTATGATATGATTATTCTATAATAGCCGTAAATGTATTTATTATCTTTATGATAATAGCTGACTCGTCCCGGTATCGAGCGAGTGGGCTTGTCATATTCGATTAACTAAATGTGAGTTTAGTTATATGGCATTCGTAAGAGCTTTATACAAGCCAAAATCGAAATAAATAAATGAATATGAATATGAATAAATGTTATACATTACTCACATTACTATTAATATTATAATTTTTCCATATAATATGGTACTTTTTTCTTAAATAATTTTATTTTATTTTTAATAAACTAGTTGACTCGTCCTGGCTTCGTACTTGGCTTGTGTGTGTTGTGGAATCATCTGAATAAAGAATATACATATATTGAAAGATCCACTAGGAAGTTAAAAACAAGTAGGTAACTAACGTGGCCTGAACTTTGTTTTACTTCTATAATTACCTACTTAGACTAAATATTAAGACGCTCCTAAAACACGAAACAGTCGGAGATCGCTTGCGCTATTTGTACTTATCTGGATTATTGACTTTGTAGAAAGCTTATAATAATTATTTCGAAACTTACCAGTATTACCAGTATCTGAAAACGTTAATTCTTTCTTGTTACTATTAAATTTAAGACAAAAACGCTAGCAGTGTTTCCTCGAAAAAGGCTGTTGCCGGACACATGCCAAAAAATACATAGGTTTTTTCAAATGTAAAGCTTACTCTAGATCTGCAAAACCTTAAAAATACATAAATATATGTGTATGGTAAAAAACCTGTAAATTCGAGTCAGGCTCGACATCTAAAATAACTTCTATATCAATTTGAGGCAAACAAACAATAAGTCCGGCTCGGAAATTCCACGTTTATTGCTGGAAATTGTTTAGAAGAAGAAATGATATAATGCCAGTTTAGGTAGCGCAAGCAGGTAAAAATAGATTACTGAGTGCCACTACAACCCATTAACGTCCCACTGCTGGGCACAGGCCTCCACTCTCATAGGAGAGAGGGAATTAGAGCTTAGACCCACCACGCTGCTCCAATGCGGGTTGGCGGCTTACTGAGTGCAAACACAAGTAATGTAAATATGCGCCTTCCATCCTACAGAGCGTTGGTGACGGCCACAAAGCGGCGCAGGTGCCAGCTGGGTCCACGCTTTTACGCTCAGAGATTATGCCACAGGTTGTGCTAGTATTTATAAGCAAATTCATCATGTTGTTCAAACAATCGAAATGTCAGAGTAGCACTTAAATGTCACACAGGTATTACTAGCGGATGCCCGCAACTTCGTCCGCGTAGATTAAGTTTTTTTTATCCCCGCAGGAACTAAGTAGGTACCTAATTTATTTATTTTATTGCGGGATAGGCTTGCGCTTGACGACACTCATGCTTAGTGCAAAGCAATAATGAGGTCTAGACTAATTAATTAATTAATCTAATTCCAGACTATAATCTATCTCTGTGCCAAATTTCACTCAGATCCGTTTAGCTGTTCTGGCGTGATTGAGTAACAAACATCCATTCATCCATCTAAACTTTCGCATCTATTTATATAGATAGATATGAAATACGATACACGGTACACGATACACGATACACGGTATATAGATACGAGTAGATACGCAATACGTAGATTTTTTGCATGGGTATGAGTGACATAGGCTACTTTTTATCCCGGAAAATTAAGGACTTCCCTTGGAAATTAAAAACCTAATTCCACGCGGACGAAGTATCATCTAAATATATAAAAGGAAAAGGTGACTGACTGACTGACTGACTGATCTATCAACGCACAGCTCAAACCACTGGACGAATCGGGCTGAAATTTGCCATGCAGATATCTAGGTACTATGACATAGACATCCGCTAAGAAAGGAGTTTTGAAAATTCAACCCCTAAGGGGGTAAAATAGGGGGTTGAAACTTGCGGACGAAGTTGCGGGCATAAGCTAGTTGACTTATATGTATACTACACATATACGAGTAAGTCAATGATCAGTATAGAAAACGTTACGTTATTTCAACAAACTAACTTTAAATCTATAATTTGATCACATATTAAGTGAGGATCAGGCAAGAAACACACGTATAAATAAAATAATAATAAAGTATACTATAATAATAATATAAATAAGTATAAGTATAATAATAGGTAAGCAAAAAAATTATAATTAAAATGCCTGACCAATAATTTATAAATAGGAATCCGTACAGCGAATTACGCCATAATCCTTTTAATATGCAGTAAATAACAAACGAGTGCTTACCTAGCGTATTATTTAAAAAAAACCAGCGAGCCATAAAATTTGCATTATCCGTAGAGTTGCCGCCAATTAGGTTAGCGGCACAGTGTCTACGGCGCTACGGGCTACGCTCGCTACGCAGACACGGTGACTACCGCCACTCAATATCTATTTTTACATGCTAAGGCGAAAACACACTGCGTACGCGATTTTTTTTAATCCTCTACAAGTTAGCCCTTGACTGCGATATCACCTGATGGTAAGTGATGATGCAGTCTAGATGGTAACGGGCTAACCTGTTAGGGGCATGGCAGTTATATTAAACCCATACCCCTATTCGGTTTCTACACGGCAACGTCGTCGTCAAAAACTGCTGAGAAAATGGCTTCAGACTCATTCCTTTTACTCAATGAAAGAATTTCTTGAGTACAAGATTTATAAGACATAACCATAGTTTCTTTTTTGTAATACTTTGACGTTTATTTATTTATTTACGCTATGTATTTAAGGATGGGGTGAATTATATATTATTAGATATGATTGATAGGATTTAAATATTGTAAGTATTAATTAAGTACCTACTTACTACTCTGTCAAGAAAGTACCGGGAAAAGGTCTATAATATACAAAATGTTAATTATTATTCCAAATTTATTGTATCTCCTTCAAAGTAGGCCCCTTCGGAAATAATACACTTACGCCAACGAATAATCCAATTTTCAAAACATTTTTTAAAGGCATTTTTCGGAATCGACTTCAGTTCTTGCCGCGAATTCTCTTTTACATGTCTTCTATCGATCGAAAACGGGTGCCACGAAGTGGTAATTTGAGTTTTGGAAAGGGAAAAAAGTCGGCCGGAGCCATATCCGGTGAATACGGTAGTTGTTCGATGGTATTTGTTGAGTTTTTGGTCAAAAATTCATTCACAATGATGGCCTTGTGCCTTTTATTTGAAGACGTTGATGGCCGACCAGAGCGAGGCAAATCTCGATCTTCGATCTCAACGCTGAGATCGAATAGCATGTAAGCCACGACACGAATTTCGCTATTTGGTCTTTCTTTGATTGCCACAACGCGTCGTGCGCGTTTTCATTAGAGCCATAACACGAATTTCGCTATGTGGATGTTTTACTGTGACCACATCGCGTTGTGAGCTATTTTTCCGCTCAATGAGCGTTTTCGATCTTTGAGCGTAACATATATACCTAATTCTAAAATTTGCACGTCAGCATTGACGTAACGTGTGTGGACTACTGTTGGACTGTCATCATAATTGTACAATGTTTCAAGCAAATAAACGATTGATTGATTGATTTATATGGAGCTGCATAGACTACCACGACAGGACGCAACGTGTTTCCGATACGACGCCGGCGCTTTTCCCTGTCCTGTCCGTAGTGTGCTTTCGCCCTAATAGACCCGCCTCAGCTTCGATCGAATGGAATTTCCGGAAATTATTCGGGGTCGGAATTTCAAAAAATACTTAAACACGTTTATCTTCAAGCCCAAATACCATATTTTATCCATAAATAACTTGAAAAATTACGGACTTTCCCAAGGAATTGTCCTCAGGGGATATTTGCTTATAAACGTTAACCTTCTTAGGACCAGTAACGTAACAATAAATCGCTTCTGTACCAACGATTTCCACCTTCATTGGACACATTTCACATTTTGGTCAGAAACGACCTTACCTCTCACGGCGCGGCGATTCAAATGGATGGTGGTATACTTATAATTGACTGGCTGATGCCCGCGACTTCGTCCGCGTGGATTGAGGTTTTTTGGTTCCCGCGGGATCTCTTCAATTTTCCGGTATAAAAAGTAGCCTATGTGTTATTTCAGACTATAATCTATCTCTGTGCCAAATTTCATCCAGATCCGTTGAGCCGTTCTGGCGTGAAAGAGTAACCATACATCCATACATACAAACTTTCGCGTTTATAATATTAGTAAGGATTTAGACAAAAGTTTTGTAACATTGTAAGCCTAGATCTAAAGTGTTCTAGGGTTTAGCATCAAAGATACATAGATAGATCTGAGCCAAGTGGGTTGCAAGCACAATGGAGGCGCTGGCAGAGCATCTCATAACATTAACATTCGCAACGTTGCGACATATTGCATATTTCATCGTTAATAGTATCATCTTATATCCCTATACATCCAGTAGCATATTGTGTCATCTGTTGAATAAGCAAAATAAAATATAACTATATTTAAGTGTAATTTGACTGGTCTATATCAGACCAGTCAAATTACACTATTACTAGGAAAAACATATTAACAGGATGGGAACAGTTGGAAATGGTAAAGTGGCGTATAATAAACGTACAAAACTTTTAAAATTATTAACATTTAGTAAAAAAAGGATGGTTGCAAAATCCATTTTTTGATTTTTCCAATTTTTGAGCATGTTTCTAAATGGGGACTGTATTTTTTTATTATTTCACAAGAAAGTATAACTCAAAACGAAAAAATTGCGACCTGAAAGAGGTCTCTACGACAATTTTCCTGAGGAGAATTTTAATTTGAAAAATATTTTTTTGGGCCGAAAAACGTGATTATCTCGGAAGTCTCTTAATATTTTTATCTGAAAAAATTTGTGGATATTTCAGACACAAAAAGGACGTATACTTTCACCAAGTTTCGTCAAAATAAAATTATTTTTGTGTAAATGAAAAATAAAAAACGATAAAAGCGGTTTTTCGCATTTTACGCGGAGATTTTGAGGAACTGTTCCCATCCTGTTAACAATTTTGTTTTTTTTCACTTCAAAATAAGCTAATTCGGCTGGACTAATAGTTTAATTCAAGAAGACGCGCCCCAGTAGGTACTTTTCGTCTCATCACAAAAGTTATTCTCATGAATTATTTTTGTAAAGTCATGTATTTTGTGGTCTTCATGTTTTCCTATATAAACCAATATTATTGTTTTCAAGATTAATGCTAAATGGTACCATCATCACAATAAATAATAGTGGAGCGTGTCTTCGTGGATTGATTGAACTATCTATCACACAAAACAAAACCAGGGAAACATAAAATGCAAGGACACAGTCCATTTTCTTTATCCACTAGCTGATGCCCGCGACTTCGTCCGCGTGGATTGAGGTTTTTCGGTTCCCGCGGGAACTCTTTAATTTTCCGGAATAAAAAGTAGCCTATATGCTATGCTATTCCGAGTATATATCCGTTCAGCCGTTGGAGCGTGATTGAGTAACAAACATCCATACATCCATACATCCATACATCCATACATCCATACATCCATCCAAACTTTCGCATTTATAATATTTATTTGATTTATTTGATAAGTAAAACACCTCGTATCCATCATTGTACCTATACCCCGAGTGGGCACAGCTGGTAGCTTGAAATGATTTCCACGTAACAGGATCTTGTGCCAATTGGGTATTTGACCAAAATAGTCAAATCAGCAACTTTTTTTCAAACGTCAAAACGCGACCGTAAGTAGGTATGGGATTTACGAAAT
Source organism: Erebia ligea (assembly GCA_917051295.2). Taxonomy (NCBI): domain Eukaryota; kingdom Metazoa; phylum Arthropoda; class Insecta; order Lepidoptera; family Nymphalidae; genus Erebia; species Erebia ligea. The sequence continues at coordinate 7,516,850 of OU785232.1, forward strand.
TCTAAAATGTGACGAGATGAGTGAGATACGAAATTCTAAAATGTGACGTCATTAAAGTTCGACACACATTGATTAAAATGGTTATTCAACATAAAATAATTTATTTGAATAGTAGTCAAATACCCAATTATATCCAATACGGTAAGTTCCCAACAACTCACTTGTAAACGTTCCAACCTTTAAGCAGATAACCATAGTCTTCAACGTGGTGCTTTCCGTTGCGACATCCACTCCAGCAACTTGGGACCACAGCGTTAATCCTTTGCGCCTTTTCATTACAGTACAATAAATTTATGTAAATAAGCGAGATAAATACTTTAAAAAAATTGACATTCAGAAACGTTCGTTCACTTAATTTCTAATAAATATTCATGAATTATGCTATGCCTCAACTTGAACCTCATGGAAGCAACAATGCTTAATTAACCTTTTAAATTTTAATAAGGTTAAATGTTATGGCTTAAACGTGAAGAACTGTGAAAAGATTGAGCTTTTAAGAGCTAGTAGATAAGCTAGTGTTCATATAAAATACGAGAAGATGATGTAAGGACAGCAAACTAAATTTTACTAAGTATATGTACCTTCCTTCGAATAGGTTTTAAAAACACATAAATCTACTAAGTTTGACAAAGGCTTGCCCGTCTGCAGGTGGAAACTTTACTACCTACCCAATAATAAATTTCAACAAAAACTTGGTAATGCCTGTTTTACACCTGTTTATTGGTGTGATTAAGTTAATTTAAATTTAAATCATGCACGCATGGTTTACTGGTTACATAACCATGTAGTAAACAGGTACTTAATCGATTACGACTGATTTGCTGTGAAGTGAACGCATAATATTATATTATGAGGTTTGCTACCCCATGGTCTAACTCAATATGTAATATCATTTGCGATATAAGTTTAATTTAAAAGAAATCCCCTACTTTCGAAGTTATAATAAGCGCTATAAAATAGACAAAAAAAAAAACCATGAAAATGTGAAAAAAAAAAACAAAAAAGAAAAAAAAGTAAGTTCTTAAAATAAAAAAAAATACAAAAAAAAAAACATTAAAATTATAATAAGAATATAATATAGGTATACATTATACATAATTATAATAGGTGCATGAATCATAAGTAAATATAAATATATATGGATAATATTATGTTTAGTATAACGTTGTTACATGTATATAAATGTATATAGATAATAATATGTATAGGTATAATGTAATATTTAACGTCGCAATCTCTGCTTTAAAATGTAGAAATTGTCTAACTTGCTAAAGAGTAACTAGGAAAGCAACCTATTACCTAGGTAGCTGAACTAAGTACCGACCTAGAACAGTCTTCGATCCCCATGTCGAAGGGAAAAAAGGGAGGAACACATTAAAAAAAAAAAAAATAAGCGCCGAATTTAGTAGGTAATTAATACCAGTAAAAAAGTAAGTACCATGGTAAAAAACTCGACGTCACTTCAGTTCAGTTAGTTATTGGTGCTTCTAAAACTACTTAGTCTAATGTTTGGGTGTGTAATAATAACATACATAGAAAATATTAAAGTTGATGTACCTACCTAATAGTCCGGGATAATGGTAACGTTTTCACCATGGATCGGTTAAAGATCGGCTTGCGTGTTAGGTGTAATTGAATTGAAGTTCACATCAAGTGAATAGCCCCTGTGACACGGTACATGCCGATTTCGTGAAGTCCACACACGCATGTATATTATAAAGGTGTGTCTAAACATAATGTGGCAAATAAGCGGATTTTTTTTTATTTTTTTATTCACTACAAGTTAGCCCTTGACTGCGATCTCACCTGATGGTAAGTGATGATGCAGTCTAAGATGGTAGCGGGCTAACCTGTTAGGGGCATGGCAGTTATATTAAACCCATACCCCTATTCGGTTTCTACACGGCAACGTACCGGAACGCTAAATCGCTTGGCGGCACGTCTTTACCGGTAGGGTGGTAACTAGCCACGGCCGAAGCCTCCCACCAGGCCAGACCAGGGAAATTCAGAAATTATAAATTTCCAAACCCTGCCGGGGATCGAACCCGGGACCTCCGCACGTTAAGGCAACAGCGCTCAACACTGCGCCACGGAGGTCGTCGAATACGCGGTGTTTTCTGGTTTTTTGACGACCTCCGTGGCGCAGTGTGCAGCGCTGTTGTCTTAACGTGCGGAGGTCCCGGGTTCGATCCCCGACAGGGTCAATTTGGGAATTTATAATTTCTGAATTTTCCCTGGTCTGGCCTGATGGGAGGCTTCGGCCGTGGCTAGTTACCACCCTACCGGCAAAGACGTGCCGCCAAGCGATTTAGGGTTCCGGCACGATGCCGTGTAGAAACCGAATAGTGGTTTGGGTTTAATATAACTGCCATGCCCCTAACAGGTTAGCCCGCTACCATCTTAGACTGCATCATCACTTACCATCAGGTGAGATCGCAGTCAAGGGCTAACTTGTAGTGGATAAAAAAAAAAACATTTCGGCCACGTCCTAGCCAAAAAAATATAAGCGTTGTAAAATTGCGTGGAAAGCAGTTATATTTTGTGTGTTCGGTTGATCTTGGAGTCGATCCCCTTGCAATTGGGATGATGCCTGTATCAAAAATAAATTATTTCTTACTGATTATTAAATAGAGTCTTCCAAAAGACCTTAAATTCACATCCTCGGTTAGTTTTAAGTTTGCGTGGAAAGCAGTGATATTTTGTGTGTTCGGTTAATCTTGGAGTCGATCCCCTTGCAATTATCTCTTACGTTTGGAGTTATGATTAGTTATCAAAGTTAATAAAAATATCGTAAGGAAACCTACATGCATGAGAGTTTTCAATAATGTTCCCAAAAGTTTGTAAAGTCTGCCATACTGCAGGTCAAGTGACAGCGTGGTGAACTAAGGCCTCATAATTACAAGCCATGACTCACTACTGAGCAAGACTCTCCCCTCTCAGAATGATAAGGTTTTTTTTTTATTCACTACAAGTTAGCCCTTGATTGCGCTTGTATCGAATTGAATCGCTTGGCGGCACGTCTTTGCCGGTAGGGTGGTAACTAGCCACGGCCGAAGCCTCCCACCAGGCGAGACCAGAGAAAATTCAGAAATTATAAATTCCCAAATTGACCCTGCCGGGGATCGAACCCGGGACCTCGGCACGTTAAGATAACAGCGCTCAACACTGCGCCATGGAGGTCGTCAAAAACGACGGTTTGGCCAAAGTCCACAAAGGCAGGTTGTATCGCGATGTTTTTCTTCACCGTTTGAAGCAAGTGATATTTAAATTCTCAAAACTCACATATCTCCGAAAAATTTGCGCCCGGGGATCGAACCCGCGTTGTTGAATGTCTAAACCACCATAGGCTATCACCGCTTCAACCGTAGGCTGGCGGTGATGGGTTGACTGAACTGTTGTGATATTTTGATGTTGTTGTACGATGTTAGCGTGCGGCAGGATAAACAGCGGCTTTTACGCGTTGCGTACGTCTATGATTGCCGCTTTATGCTTAGACACACCTTTACACGCATATTACCTTAACCATAGTTGCATTTTCGGTGGCTAAAATAACCTTTGTCCGGTCTTGTTTCTGGCAAAGTCAAAATATGTATACCTACACCTACAATTTCAAATAATACGGCTTCTTGATGGAAAGAGCAACGGCGAAATTTTTATTGACCACATTTACTAAATCTTGATTGTACACAAGTAAGGTAAAGACGAAAGTAATTTGCTTATTTTTTTAAATTTTATCAAGTATTCACTTTAATTAATTGAACCTAGGTAAAAAAATAAAATATTTATGGAATCTTTTTTGATTATTTAGTTCCCGTTTCTCAGTTTAGTGTTACCATTTTATGTATAATCTACCTAGTAGCTAGAATAAATCTAAATTAGTAGATTATTTTGTATCGTTTTAAAAATTGAAATTATTTCGTTTAATTAATGTTTGCATAAATAATAGTATTGCTCTTTTTTTTAGTGTATTTAAGTGAATTTTCTTGAATACATTATTTAATAATCTCTAACAGAATGGTAATAATTGAAAGAATATTATGGCAGCACTGATGCTGATTGTCTGTGGCTGTGCCTAATGTTTTACTGGTCTGTGGTTGTCATCTGTCTTTGTTTTTGTGGCTTTCTTCCGGTTGTCATTTTTAGAAGTGATATTACCCATAGAGATATATTACCTCTATGGACATTACTACATAACCTACAAAACTTTAAAACGAAATATCTTTTTTATCTAGCCTCATAAAAAAAAATTCTAGCTGCTGTGAGCTTCATATTCGACGCTTAGAAAAACATATTTTATTCACACGTGTACATAATTATTTTTTCTCAATAATATTGATGTATGGAAGTTCGCCGTTGCTCTTTAAATGTCTCTATTTTATTTTTACTTTTCAACGTTTTTACAGTAACTCACGCATTCAAACATTCTCATTGCCAACTAACTGTTGATGCAGATCACGTAGATACTCGTAGATTACTCGCATAAGGGGGTCTACTCTCTGTCTCTAAAACGAAACTTCGCAAACCCCCAGGTCGTTACAGCGCCATATTCGTTAAAAAAATGGTTGGTCGTAAAAATAAATCTACATAACTTATTAAATTGAAGAACTCGGTGCAGACAAAAAATAATTAACTTAATTTTTTATTTTCTCTAGATCCAGTTCTTGTATGTGTGTGTTAATGTGTTTTATAGGAGGTTGTCATAGAAATATGAACCAATTTATCTATTTCGATACGCGTTAGGAACGTATTGATACTGATGACAATCTTCAGAATTGAAGAGTTGATCTAGATCTAGTAGACCTATTAATAAAAAAAAAAAAAATTCTTTATTTAAAGGTAAAAACCCAGTACAATTTCATTTCAATTACAAAAAAGACATAAGTAACTAAATCAAATAAATATTATAAATGCGAAAGTTTGGATGGATGTATGGATGTATGGATGTATGGATGTTTGTTACTCAATCACGCCCCAACAGCTGAACGGATCTGGATGAAATTTGGCACAGAGATAGATTATAGTCTGGAATAACACATAGGCTACTTTTTATCCCTGAAAATTAAAGAGTTCCCGCGGGAACCGAAAAACCTCAATCCACGCGGACGAAGTCGCGGGCATCAGCTAGTATAAAATAAAATCTTAATATATATAAATCTCGTGTCACAATGTTTGTCCTCAATGGACTTCTAAACCACTTAACCGATTATAATAAAATTCGCACACCATGTGCAGTTCGATCTAACTTGAGAGATAGGATAGTTTATATTATATAGATTAGGATTATTAGTGCTACCCGTGCGAAGCCGGGGCGGATCGCTAGTAAAATATAAATATAAAAGATATAAACGTCATAGTTACGTACAATCCATACGTAGTCATACACACTATTGTTCTATTCTTTATTCGCATCCTGGTGCACTGATAGCCAGTGCTTGAAGATGGAACAACTCAAATCCTCTGCCAACGTACTGAGGATCTCGTTGTCGGACTAAACCGAATTAAACCGAATACTGTACAACTTATTGGAATTGGTTTTATTTTTTAATATACAATATTCAATTCTACAGAGACCTGTCATGGAACTGAACTGGAAACTCGGCTACGGTACACTGCGGCTTATGAACGTGACTCGGAATTCCTTGTTAGCCGCGATATTTTCTCCTTGGAGACACATAACATTACAACACGTTCGCTGTGTTTAGTTACCTTGCACGGATCAAGTCTACCCCTGTTAGCTTAACACCGTTCTATATTACAATAACATAGCATGAAACGTATAAACTTCCATTTGGTATAGATTATTACTATGACATCTCATGTTTCTGGGTTTATTCAATAATGACTTCAGGAAAACCATGTACCTAAGCATATAAACTGTGAAAAAAATACTTACCTATACCACAGAATAGATTTAAATAGTACTGCATAAAGTCGGGCAATAAATACGTCGTGAACCTGTGGTCATTGACACCATCACCTAACCTTGACTAATTTAAGTCCATTTCAATTTAAAAGCTATGAAAAGTGTACTACTAAAGTGAATATTATAATTCAACCCGTCTCTTAGTTGGCCCCATTTTCGTAAGTTAGCCTGAACTTTTACGGGGGCAGTATTTGCCAAAAAATCCGTATAAAGTCAATTGTTATTAATAATCTGAAGCCTCATATATCTGCAAAATAATTTTTAATTTGGAATAATTTTCTCCGTTACTTCTCATTTTGTGTTGAAATTGTGAATATGTAAATCGAAGCAATATAGGTACGCATATCCTTATACCACTAACAAAATTCTGTGTGTTCCCAAAAATATTTCTTTCCCTCCAGTTTGCTGTGCGAAAAAGAATTGAAAGCTACACGTCCAAGTATTATGCCGCAACTTTGTCCTGGTAGATTAAAGTTTATCAAAAATACCATGCGAACTCTATGATTTTCCGGGATAACAAGTAAGCCTTTTTCGATCACCGGGATGCAACCTACCAAACTTCATATTTCATATTATATCAATATGAAGTTTGGCAGGCTTTTTGTATGTTAATTTAGGTACTTATTTGTAATAAAGAAATATATATTTATAAGTATTTCTCAGAATAGACTAAACTCATATTATACTGGCTCATTCGCCATATACGCCATAATTTAGATAAATAACTTAGGTAAATCGTTTTTCACCATCAATTAATAAATAACAAATAAAGCTGTTAAAGCTTAAATTGTAAGCTACGAATTCCTGAAAGCATTATTTTTCTATGGAAATAAAGCCACAACATGTTACGAGCTCACTCAAATAATAAATAAAAATTCTCATAATTAGAAACCTACTCAGTTCCAAGAATAGTTATGGAGCTATCACAAAATATTTTTCACAATTACTGCCATTATTTTTATTACTTTCAAGGCCCTGCGTTTTTATGAGAAGCGTGACGGAATTCTTCACGATTCAATACAGGCAGTGAGTACTGGGTACCAATGGGAGAACGTTGACTTGCCAGTTGCATTTTATACATGTCGTATAGAAGGAGTTCAATTATAGCACTAGTATGGAAGGATCGTGTGCGCGCAGATATTTTAGGGTTCAGCACAGGTCGCGTACTCTGAGAATCGGTCTGGGGATAATTCAATTCCTCCATTCATGGAGGTGCGAATTTGCAAGTGCGTAGCTGTGGGCGCGCCGCCCGCCCCGCCCGCTCCACCCGCGCGATGACGTCAACGGCCCACCGCACCACCCGATTATAAATATAGCCTTGCCGATAGCACGCTACAGGTTTTGGCCCTTAAGTTCTCCGTAATATAAGGGCAGACTAATACTTTATTGAACGCAGTGTCTCCGCTATTATTGAATTCTATCTCATTACACTGATCGACCATTATAACTGAATAATTATGTCTACATTATTTAATACTAGCTGATGCCCGCGACTTCGTCCGCGTGGATTTAGGTTTTTCGGTTCCCGCGGGAACTCTTTAATTTTCCGGGATAAAAAGTAGCCTATGTGCTATTCCAGACTATAATCTATCCCTGTGCCAAATTTCATCCAGATCCGTTCATCCGTTGGAGCGTGATTGAGTAACAAACATACATCCATACATACATACATCCATCCATCCAAACTTTCGCATTTATAATATTTATATTTGATATTTGATGCATAATATGTGTATTTTGTGTAGGTATTTCACCAATCCTTACGATTATTGAGCATTTGACTGACTGTCACGGGCCATCTGTTCAACCAATTCTGACGAATTTTTACAGAGATAAGTTGCTTCCCGGGAAAGGGCATAGAACATACTTTTTATCCAGGAAAATTACAGCGTTACCAAATATAATACCTGAATTTTCCCTGGTCTGGCCTGGTTGGAGACTTCGGCCGTGGCTAGTTACCACCCTACCGGCAAAGACGTGCCGCCAAGCGATTTAACGTTCCGGTACGATGCCGTGTAGAAGCCGAATAGGGGTATGGGTTTAATATAACTGCCATGCCCCTAACAGGTTAGCCCGCTACCATCTTAGACTGCATCATCGCTTACCATCAGGTGAGATCGCAGTCAAGGGCTAACGTGTAGTGGATAAAAAAAAATTGTAACTTCTGTAGTAAGTACTTACATGCTAAGCTACTCATGCGAAACCGGGGCGGGTAAACTAGTGAATAATAAAATAAAATAGAAATAGGGCAAATAAAGTACGTCCTCTGAAAAAGAACAAATATGGCTTAGGCGATCGTTAAGGCACATACCTGGTAAGGTGTCTGAGCCTAATGGAGAAGTTTACGACACGTAAAGTTACGCGAGCATGTATGTAGAAGATATATGACTCGCTACGAACCAACTACTTACACGGTCGAACACCGATAACTGGTGCTATCATGTATATGTACTACCAGCTGATGCCCGCGACTTCGTCTGCGTGGTTTACGTTTTTTCGATTCCCGCGGGAACTCCTTAATTTTCCGGGATAAAAAGTAGCCTATGTCACTCTCCAGGAAGTACCCATACCGAAAATCACGTCGATCCGTTGCTCCGTTGCGGCGTGATTGAAGGACAAACCAATGAACCAATAAACAAACACACTTTCGCATAATATAATATTAAAGTATGATAGCTACCTATTATTGTGCTTTTCTGCATATTTAGTGTACAGGATTAAAATCAAAATTACAGCTCATCTACATGATACTGCAAAGCTTTTGTTTTAACTTTTAAAAAAACTGTAATATTTTATTTAAAAAAAATTTAACTTTTTACGTAGAACAAAATATTATGTTACTAGATGATGCCCGCGACTTCGTCCGCGTGGATTAATGTTTTTGATTCCCGCGGGAACTCTTCAATTTTCCGGGATAAAAAGTCGCCTTTGTCCTTCCCCTGGATGTAACCTATCTCTGTACCAAATTTCATCAAAATCGGTTGAGTAGTTGAGCCGTGAAAGCGTAGCAGACAGACCGACAGGGTACGTACATAGGTTACCCTTATTATGAGATGATTACTTATTAGTATTTTTATATTAACCCTGTATATTATTATCTTACATCAAGTCTGGATTTTGGGATGAAAATACACCGGTAAAAAGCATTAAGACATAGCTGCGATGCGGTAAATAGCAATTATTACAATTATTTCTCCCCAAAATTAATGACGTAGTGTAGCAAATGAATGAAATTCGGATCATTCATCGCCCCTTCTGCGAATCCTGCTTCAGCTGATGGATAGATGTTTTAGCGCAATCAAATTACATCGTTTCCACAGGCCGTAATTCCAAACACGTCAGCGTGATAATAAAGTTTAGGCGCGAATTCAAGATTCTATTATGCGTAAGGACTACCTTATTTTTCTCAATTCATCAGTCTGATCTCCCGCTGCGGCAAAATATGCGCTGCCATAGAATCAAACGTTCATCCTTTATCTGCCCAAAAATATTTTTTATGAATAGCATATTTTCATTTTTATTCTATGGCAACATATATCCCCTGACTGCAATCTCAACTAGTAGAAGACAAGTGACGATAACCCTGGATGGAAGTAGGCTAATCTAACTAGTCTGGCCATAAATATTGTTACAAATTAAGAACATCTGAATTTTACTTTTTTCCGAATTCAAATTTGGAACGCGTTAATTATGTTTAAAACTTCGATCGATTGGCCGTTGTTTTTGCATATTTTTTTTGAGGTTAATATTCAATTAAAATATGGGATGGGGCGTTAAAGAAAACAGAATTGCAGAGATTGCCTTGCACAAAGTGGGTATGGAGCCGTCGGTCATTTTCAAGACGCTTCAAATGCTTGGTACCAGCCTACCGTTCGTTTATCGTACTATCCACAGATATACCAACACTTCAACTGTCGAAGATCATAAAAGATCGGGGCGGCCATGTACTGTTAGAACTACAAAGGCTGTTACTGTCCCGATACACGGGTGAAAGGGACAGAAACATTCTTTTTTCTGATGAAAATTTCTTCACGATTGATGAGGATTATAACAAGCAAAATGTCAAAGTGTACGCTCATAGCTCTGAGGAAGCTTCGCAAGTGGTCGGAAAGGTGCAGCATGGTCATCTTCCTGCGTTAGTCATGGTTTGCTGGGGGGTGTCTCATCAAGGAGTCATAAAGATTCATTTTTGTGAAAAAGGAGTAAAATCTTCAGCCAAAGTGCATCAAGAGACCGTCTTAGATCGTGTTGTGAACCTCTCAGCAAAACTCTTTTTAAAAATGTACCGTGAACTTTCTAACAAGACTCTGCACCTGGTCACAAAGCACGAACTACCCAAGCCTGGCTCGAAGTCAAAGTTCTGAACTTTATAAGAGCTGCAGATTGGCCCTCGTCTAGACCAGATCTGAACCCCTTGGACTACAAATTATGGTCAGCTTTAGAGGACATGGCCTGCTCTAAACGGCACGCCGACATTGAGTCTCTTAAGAAATCAATAGAGCAAGCAGAAGCTAAATTACCGATTGAAACAGTGCGTAATTCCATAGATTCGTGGCCAGCCAGATAAAAGGCCTCTATCAAAGCTATAGGTGCCCATTTCGAATAAAATTATTTCTGATTATTGCCCAGACTTCAATGAATATGTACATATAAGTTTTATTAAGATTACATGACTCCATAAAAAAATAAATGCATTTTCATTTGTAACAGAACTTTTGGCCAGACTAAGTATCTATATATATAAAATTCAAAGTCCTGACTGACTGACTGACTGACTGACTGACTGACTGACTGACTTATATATCAACGCACAGCCTAAACCGCTGGGGTTAGAGACATGAAATTTGGAGGGTGTGTTCTTCTGTGAAGAGTAGGTATCCACTAAGAAAGGATTTTTCGAAATTTTACCCCCAAAGGGGTAAAATAGGGATTGAAAGTTTGTATAAAAGTCCGTCATTTTTCAAGTTATATCCATGAAACTTAATATTTGAGCTACCGGTTCAAAATGAAGAAATACGTATTTCGCCATTTTTGAAAATTCTACCCCCATAGGGCTGAAATAGGGGTTGAAAGTTTGTATGAAAATCCGTCATTTTTCAAGCTGTAGCCATGACTTGGTGTTTGGGATTTCGGTTTGAAATGAAAAAATACGTGATTCACAGTTTTTGAAAATTCTATCCCCAAGGACGTCAAATAGAGAGTTTATCCTTCAATCACGCTGAAATAGAGCAACGGATCAACGTGATTTTTTGCCTGGGTATAGTTGAGGACCTGGAGAGTGAAATAGGCTTCTTTTTATCCCGGAAAATTAAAGAGTGCCTGTGGGAATTAAAAACTTATGCCACGCGAACGAAGTCGCGGGCGTGCGCTAGTCTTTAATCTTGTTCTGACGTTCTATCGTACCGGATTGCTAACTTGCTTTGACTGCACGGCTTTTCTTGTTACAAACGGCTGTATCCTCCTATCAGATTTTGTAAAACTATTAGATGATTCCTCTAAAACAATTTAAGTAGAGGAAGCTTCACTATCGATACAGAACCATTTACAGAACATTTTTATTTTATTTTGTCCACCTTTTCGTTTGTTACGGCTTCACGCTGAAACTTCTTGACGGATTTGAATATGCAACTTGGTACACTTATAGCTAATATTCTGGGTTAACATAATATACAATATTTTTGTTCCCGTATAAAACTATATAGACCAGGGTAGAAGCCTTTAAAAATAATAAAAAGTGAAAAAAAATAATAGTAGGATGAAACCCATTAGAAAAGGAGGGGAATATTATAAAAATGAAAGGAAAAATAATTTACGGGCGATCTGAGGTCGGGAAGGGGATGGGGGGGGGGGAGGTTTAAGGGTAAAAAACGGTTTTTCTCGATTTCCGGCAAAACTAAAAGTCCTATCGAAAAAAGTCATATGGCAAAGTTGTAGGTAATAAAAAGATCTAAAACTTTTGTATTTACACTTTTTTCACATAACCTCAAAATTTATGTGAAAATTTCAAAAAACCAAGTTTTTGATTTTTTATTTTTATCTTTTACAAATAATCTTTTTTTTTAACGAAATTTGGTGAAAACTTACCTTTTTATGTCCTAAATTCGCTGTAATTTATTTGAGTAAAAATATTTATTTTTCACCTTATTTTGAATTAATATCGAAAAAGCACCCTAATTTTCAATCGAAAATTCACCCGTCAAAATATCAGCTTTTTTCAAAAAGTTGGTATGTTTTCTGTTTGTTGAAATCTCTACTTTCCGATGGTGAAAAAAAATATATATGTTACTATAGTAAATCTTCTCAGAAAATGCAAAAATCGAAAATCGAAAACTCGAATTCGAAATTTTTTTTTTAATTATTATAAATCATTTTGAGCTATTTATTAAAATTTACACTTTAATTACTCGAAAAACGTTAGATTACATGTTAAATTGATAAAAAAAAATTGCAAATCAAAATATACTACTATAATTAACAAACAAATAAGTTAATAAAATTAATATTTATGTAATCTAACGTTTTTCGAGTAATTAAAGTGTAAATTTTAATAAATAGCTCAAAATGATTTATAATAATTAAAAAAAAAAATTCGAATTCGAGTTTTCGATTTTCGATTTTTGCATTTTCTGAGAAGATTTACTATAGTAACATATATATTTTTTTTCACCATCGGAAAGTAGAGATTTCAACAAACAGAAAACATACCAACTTTTTGAAAAAAGCTGATATTTTGACGGGTGAATTTTCGATTGAAAATTAGGGTGCTTTTTCGATATTAATTCAAAATAAGGTGAAAAAATAAATATTTTTACTCAAATAAATTACAGCGAATTTGGGACATAAAAAGGTAAGTTTTCACCAAATTTCGTTAAAAAAAAAGATTATTTGTAAAAGATAAAAATAAAAAATCAAAAACTTGGTTTTTTGAAATTTTCACATAAATTTTGAGGTTATGTGAAAAAAGTGTAAATACAAAAGTTTTAGATCTTTTTATTACCTACAACTTTGCCATATGACTTTTTTCGATAGGACTTTTAGTTTTGCCGGAAATCGAGAAAAACCGTTTTTTACCCTTAAAACCCCCCCCCCCATCCCCTTCCCGACCTCAGATCGCCCGTAAATTATTTTTCCTTTCATTTTTATAATATTCCCCTCCTTTTCTAATGGGTTTCATCCTACTATTATTTTTTTTTGTTTTAAAAATTATCGACCCTGGTCTAATACGATTCATTCAAGACAAGGGATGAAAGTTTTGCTCGATTTTACAATAAACCTTTACCAATTTTGACAAATTATTATTTTTATTTCCAAAGCGTATCTTCTTCTCGGTCTAAGAAGATAGGTTATTTCATATTAGAAGGTAAGCCCACGACTGTGAAGCCCATAGATAATTATTATGACACGGCTGTTGGCGTCAGTGTCAACAGCCGTGTCATAATAATTATTTTCAATTATTTTATGTCCTTCCTTATTTGGGCACAGTCTGAATAACAAGAAAGACAAACGACAAACTTTTATTCTAAAAGTAAACGCAGAAGTGAGCGGCGAACAATAGCTTTTAGAACTCAGTAAAGTTTTTATTATAAAAGTTTCCACATTTTCTGTAAACTCGACATTGCAACCATCTATGAATATGTAGATTATGAGATTACATATAATGAACTTTATTAATGGGTATTATGCGGGTTATGCAAGTAATACGACAAGCTAAGACGTACTTAGTACAATTATTAGCTGATGCCTGCAACTTCGTCCTCGTGGAATAAGTTTTTAGTTCTCACGGTAACTCCATAATTTTCCGCGATAAAAAGTAGCTTAAGTCACTCTCGTTCTTAACATTATCCATTCAAAATAAATATCACGTTAATCCGTTGCTTTGTTGCGGCGTGATTAAAGAAATGAACACACTTTCGGATTTGTAATAATAGTATGAAGTGCACCCCCTACACCTTCTCAACTTCTGTCCCGCGGTCAACTTCAAACGCGACTCAATTATTGGCGCCAGCTACACGTGATGCGATGTCTATAATTTCTGAACTACAAAACCAATGAAATTTAAATATTTACGGTACAATCTCCAAAGCACCTCCTTTCTAACAAAAGAGAATTAATGTACTCGGAGCACGCGTTCATTACGCGTTAATGTATTACAACTAAGTACACATTTTAACTTTCATCCCCTCTCGGGATAAAAAATATCCTATATCCTTCCTTATATATATTTATATATCCTTCCTCGTAGTATGAACTCAAATTATGCCAAATTCAGGACTTTCATACAAACTCTCAACCCCTAATTCACCCCTTCGGGTGTGGAATTTTGAAAAACTGTGAAACACATGTTTTCACTTTCAACCCGCAGCTCATATATCAAGTTTCATGGCTATAACTTGAGAAATTAAGGATTTTCATATAAACTCTCAACCCCTATTTCACTCCTTCGGGGGTGGAATTTTGAAAACCTGTGAAACACATATGTTTTCATTTTCAACCCGCAGCTCATATATCAAGTTTCATGGCTATAACTTGAGAAATTAAGTACTTTCATGCAAACTTTCAACCCCTATTTCACACCTTCGGGGGTAGAATTTCGGGATAAAAAGTATCCTATGTCCTACCTCGTAGTATGGGCTCAAATCGTGCCAAGTTTCGTTTGAATTCATTCAGTAGTTTCGGCGTGATGCGCGGCCAAGATACAGACAGACAGACAGACAGACAAAAATGAAAAAAATTACAGATTTGGCTTCAGTATCGAATAATGAGTGCCCTCCAAAAAAAATTTTCAAAATATCTTCAATGTACAGAATTGGACCTGTTACAGTTTTATTATAAGTAAGTATAGATGTACAGAATTGGACTTAGTACAGTTTTATTATACTCGTAAGTGTAACCTATTTATCCACTCCAGTCTCGCTTCAATCACTTGATTTTGATAAAATAGATTATTTACTCTCTTTCCCACGTCAATGGAGCGTCCGATTCGCAATTGACTGGTTATTTTTAGGGTTCCGTACCCAAAGGGTAAAAACGGGACCCTATTACTAAGACTTCGCTGTCTGTCTGTCTGTCTGTCTCTAGGCTGTATCTCATAAACCGTGATAGCTAGAAAGCTGAAATTTTCACAAATGATGTATTTCCGTTGCCGCTATAACAACAAATACTAAAAATTAAAAAAAAATATATATTAAGGGGGGGTCCCATACAATAAACGTGTTTTTTTCGTATTTTTTTGCTCAATATCAAAAACGGTAACAGGTAGACGGTTCAAATTTTCACAGAATATTAACTTGTATATTACCTTTCAAAATAAATAATTAAATATCAATAAAGTAAATATTAAAGGGGGGCTCCCATACAACAAACGTAATTTTTATTTTTAATACGTCATAAATCGTAAAACTTACTACAGGTTTGTACGGAACCCTCGGTGCGCGAGTCCGACTCGCACTTGGCCGGTTTTTTATATAAAAAAGAGATTTTGTTTTTTAGTAATTTTATGATACTATATTCTTCACTGGTGTTTGTGATTCCTAACTCCAAATCGGTCGGCCCTTGTTTGATGTTTGCTCAAACAAACAAGATTACCTATTAAAAATTTTATTTTAATACAATCCTTTGTAAAAGCATAAGTTTAATTTTTCAGTACCAGTATACAGTAAAGTATATTCGCTTTTTAAATATTGTTGTATTTTTACGACAGGTCTTTTCGTTATCGCTGAATAGGTACTTTGCTATCAATTTGTACCTAATGTATTCCAGCCTGAGGTGATGGCAGCTACGTCAAAGCAGTTTGTCCCTAAAGTTGAATAGCTAAAGGTGTAAAGGGTATTATATAAATATTGAAATAAAACATAAAACATTAAACATAATCAATTCTATATATTAACGAAAACATTGCGATGCCATTCGTTTTATATACAGTTTCTCCCTGTCTGTCTGTCCGTGTGTCTCAGAAAGACACTATAGATATAGATACAAAATAAAATAAAAATAAAAATAAAATACGTTACTAATATGGCATATATTAGTACTGCTAGTTACTACTACTACTACTAGATACTATATACTATTTATTAGCACTATTAGATACGATTGTACGGCGGGTACATCAGCGTATGTTTGAGTATCTTTACAAAATCACGCAAATCTAGGTATCTACAAATAAATTTATAACACTATTTTTTCTTTGTTACAGGCTCTTAAGTCGTTAAATCGATCACCGGGTGCACAATTTGGAGTAATACATAGCGACTGAGCTGAAACGAAAAAAGAAAAAGGTCTAACTCAGTAGTGCGGTTCTAATAATGTGGTCGGGCAGGCGCCCGGTGGGTGCGCGCTTCGGGCCGTGTACTTAGTAGCAGGGGATGCGCGTGTGGGGGGGCGCGCGGGCGGCGCTGACGATGCGCGTGTGCTGCGTGGCCACGCTGCTGGCGGCGCTGGCGCTGCGCTCGGCGGCCGAACCCGCGCCGCGCCGCTTGTCCGCCGAGTGGCGCAGCAGCCGCGACCTACAGCTGCGCTCTCGCCCGTTGCACGAGATATTCGACCCGGACACGGCGCCCGCGGACCAGGACCAGCCGTACGGGCACCAGCAAGCCGCCATGCACAAGGAGCGACGCCGGGCGCGCAACAACAAGCGCGCGCCGCACCTGCCCGCTGAGCTCGCCAGCCAGATGATGTTGCGTGCGTCGCGATCCGGCAGGCCTTATGATGTTCCGCAAATTGGTAAGTAATGTTCTATTTCTTTTTTTGTTTTATTCTTTAACAAAAAAAAAGGTTTTTACAAATTACATTTTCACGTCCTGAAATTCTCGTGAGTTTATGTCGACATCGCACATTCCTCATAAACAACTATATAAAAATAACTTGTACAAATCAATAACCTAAAACATCACATTATCATAATACTAAAAACTTACCTAATTATAATCAGTGAAAAAGTGTGTTTATGATGCATCATGTACTATCAATTATAGTTTTTGAACATCAATAATAGTTATTTGTTATACAAGAGTGAAAAGTTGTTTTTTAACCGCGTGCTCAATTTTGATGACCGAGCAAGCGAAGGATTCTAAAATTGAATCACGAGCGGAGCGAGTGATTCAAAAATTAGAATCCTGAGCGTCAGCGAGGGAATCAAAAGAGCACGAGGTGAAAAATCTTTTCACTCGAGTGCAACACGTAACTTTTCATCCCACCTCAGCGAGGAAATGACTAAATGCAAAAAAAATCACAAGGTAACTTTTCATCCCACCTAAGCGAGGAAATGACTAAATGCAAAAAAAAACACAAGATTAAATTCAATTCTGTTAATTTCTTCGTCACTAGAATCACTCATTTTAGGTTTTTCACTTATTTTCAATTTTCTTGTTTTTAATCGGTTTTAATTTTAAACAATATGACGTGAAAGAAAATGGTGCGCGCAAAGCAAATTAAAAAAGTACACCAAGAAGGTTACGAGTGTGAGTTTTTAACAAATTAAAAAGATTGTATGGAAATTCGGCACCATAGAGGTACAAGTAAATAGGTTTTAATGATGTTTTGAATACACAAACTTCATAGACGAGTAATATTTACTAACGTGCACACGATGTTCTAAATTCAATTTACTTTATCCTCTAGAGGATAATAACGGCTTTTACCATCAGATATCGAAGAATAAAAATACTCTTTCCGAGATGGTGGGATGAAAATAAAATTTAATGGTGATAATAATCAACGGGATCTTGACGGGAGCAACTCATTCCCTAGCTTTCTTGTCATTTAATTCTTCTAGGCAAGCGCGCTATAACTTAGGCTGCACCATCGTAGCAGATTTGATTGCATAGAGCTAGTCTTTATAAAAAGGTAGCCTTGTAGGGTCTGATGTTTCTGGGTCACGTGAAATGTTACCAACTTACCAAAGAAAAGGAAATCCCCTTCCATTCATTTATTCTGCGACTGTTGTTTATTGAGCTCACCACCACCTTATATTTCCTCGTCGATATCCGAAAGTAATCTTAACAACAAATCTCGATCTTCAAATCTTAATCTTAATCTTAAGAACCCGCAACAAATCTTCAAAATCAGAACCGATGAATGGCTCTTGATTGATCAACAATTTGCTGGTTCATGTTTTAGAATCGCGTACATCCGCGCTGAATCTCAAAACGATAAACTGATCCGTTTGTTCGCAGCTAGCACTCTGCAGTCTATTTACTCTGATATTCAAGCCTAAAACTCGAATGATTTTTTTTATCCACTACAAGTTAGCCCTTAACTGCGATCTCACTGGATGGTAAGTGATGATGCAGTCTAAGAAATTGGAATTTTGTTCTCCGGGACTGAGATCATAAATAAACCTAAGTCTTTAGAATTATAGATTTTAGATTTAGAATTGATCCTAAATCCAACATTATAGATTTATAAGATTGCGATCCCTAAGAAAGAAATTCCGATTTGTCAAAATCCTTTCAGGCTTTCTCAGTGGGTGAAGTCGCGTAAAACGTTTGTTCATATTAGACAATAACAACCACAGATAACGGAAACTCTCTTATCTGTGATAACAACACTGTACCGGGCCCTAAAAATACCTAAAAAAATCGAATGGTTCACAAAATTTAGAAACAATGAAACTTTCGATTGTTATCATTGAAATAGTCAAATAATCGGAGCTGGGTAAAAAGGATATACTTAGGTATGGGTAAAAAGGGTGCACACAAGGGAACAAGTCTCCACAACAATATTCATCTCCAACAAAGGTAACTAAATAATATACTTGGAACACAAAATGTTGCAAAGCTAAAATTGCTCGTGAGAGTGTGCCCTAAAAATGCTTGAAATCGATCGGAGTCGTTTGTTGACGTACGGACTCCAATTTACGTACTATTTATAGACCATCGTTTTAAAATGATTGATTTCCTTTACCTGTATAAAAATATTTATTTGTTAAGAAAAGGCGCCTTTATTTGCCACAAAAGCGTAGTGACCGTAATGTATTGGAATAGTTAATACAAACCAAATGAGCCGAAACTCGAGGGGTTTACTACAGGTAAGCTCAAATTATTGTATTGGCATAAGTATTAAATATGGCAAAGTTACAAATCAATATGACAAAATTTGGTTAAAGTCAAAAGTCAAAATATATTTAGTCAATTTACGTACAGTGTACACACTTATTGACGCGGACGTCCAGTTAGGTACTTATAAAATATGATGGTGATAATCAGTTACGGTATCTTAAAACTAAAGCTACGAGGGTTCCAAACGTGGGCCCTGGTCTGAGAAGAGCCCACAACAAACTCAGCCGGGTTTTTGTTAATTCGACTTACAAAATTTGTTCACATAGTACATGGTTAGTCGAAATAGGCTTTAGTTAATAAAAAACAGACAAGACGAATCAAAAGAGGCCAGCTTCTGCCTCCATCATCAGACCCTGGATATCATCTAGGACCAGAGTACTTGTCAAGACGAATCAAAACAGCCTAAACTCGATGGGGTTACATTATTTTACTACAGCTCTCATAGCGATAGGCGCCTTTCAGATCCATGATCAAATCAGCTCCATGTCATAATAATATAGCAATGTCATACGATTTACATTTACATGCAAAATTTCAGCTCAACGGGAAACCGGAAATGGGTCTAATTTAACTTGCAAGATTTGATTGCAGACAGACACCGAGACAGGTGAAACTAATTAAAGCTTGTTATAATATAAGATTATAATATTAGCTTCATCTCACAAGTGTATCCATCCAATTTTCATGAAAATTAATTTCTCATACGCACGAAGGTAAGCAATCGAGCAGTCAGGAGAATCCCTTGAGAACTACAAATTACTTACCGTGGGCAAATTACACGTATACCTATGTAAAATATAAATTGAATAAGCTGTTTGATATGGAGTTTGTTACTGGCACTCGTAGTACACATACCTAGGTACCTATGCAGCGCAGCTTATTACCTGATATAATGTTGATATTTTTTTTTAAATATATAGGCTAGCGCTTGGCTGCAATCAGACTTGCTTGCAAGTGGTGATGCAGCCTAAGGTGGAGCGCGCTTGCCTAGAAGATGCCTATTCAGTTACTAAAATAGTAGCAACAATGTACGACATGAGTAAGTTTTCGTTATATACCTGAATCATGTAGACTGACCTACCTGGTGCATTCTTAAGTGGTTTCCCGGGTTGCGGGCTCGGTTCCCGACGAGATCTATTTGAGATTGTATACTTGCTTAACTAACTCATTATTATAACCTTCTTTAACCGTATTAACATTATTTAACAACGACGTATCACTAACATGCTATCGAATAAAAATCTGTACAGGTGATATAACCCACCGCATTATTATCCCAAAAATACTCCTACCATTATGTTATCAATGTTATCAACTCAGGACCCCACCAATGAAGATTAAGACGCAGTGAGAGAATTATTTTGCAATGAACAAGCAGATTAATATACCTAATCCTAGCGATTCATCGGCTAATCAAAATTCATGTCGTACGCCACATGTTCATGCGCATTCAGTAGTTGACTTTAACGGAGCATTGACAATCGAAGCCTGGTCCAAATGAATGGCTAAATGGATGAGGCGTCAGCGAGTAGATAGCATGCTCGTTGCACCGACTATTACGATTCATGCTCGTTATAGTCGATGCAATTGCCCCGTGTCTAGTAGCTAGGTTATCATAAAGTTCCGGTTTCAGGATCGGGCAGAATTTCGACATTGAGTTTTTCTGTCGAGACATTCTCACTAGCAGCCCAAAGTATTTATTCGATGTTAGATATGTTTTAAACACACCAAAATGATAATGTGAATTGCAAAACTAAGAAATAAATTAAAATCTAAATTAAAAACTAATTATATTTACAAAAAATACACGCCGTCCAAGTGATCGTTAATGGGCATGGTGCCCAAAACACTGGCGCTATTACCACTTTGAATGGCAAGGCTAAGTTGAGTATTTGGCCTCGGAAAAAGCGATCCTGTCCTGCGCCTTCCCTCCCTGGCGCTGCAAACCAGTCCATACTAATATTGTAAAAGCGAAAATGTATCTGTCTGTCTTTGAATCTATATATCTGCCTGTATGTATGTTTGCTACGCTTTCACGGCCCATCTATTTAACCGATTTTGACAAAATTTTCTATTGAGATAGGTTGATAAGAATGACTAAGGCTTTTATCCCGGAAAATCAAAGAGTTGCCGTGGAAATCAAAAACCTTAATCTACGCGGATGAAGTGGTGGACATCATCTAGACCAGCTATAGGCTATTAGAGTGAGGTTATAGAGCCTTAACTCTCTTCAAAATCTTCTGCGTACCTACTTGGCTTGTCTCCATTGATAATTGAGATTTGCCGCTGCGGATTATAGCCAAATTCGGTCAGGAGAACATCGCCTCATATGGATATCGTACGTCGATTACTATCGAACAATTTGCACGTGTATTCTGCCTGTGACTATAATTATTGGTTCGCGCTTGTTACTATTAAAGATTGTTGGTAGCGTAGTGAAAAGTAAATTTGTAGTTGGAATCTCGAGATCCCACTGCATGATAATTTTACCCTTGTGTTATTTCAATTTAAATTCAAATACAAGGTTGGAAATTATGTATGCAATTTGGGTTATGTAATTTGGTTGGCATATTCAAAGTGTGCTTCATTCACTTAGCTCTAGACTTGAATGACAATCTTGTTGTTGTGTGTTTACTTTTTTACCGACTTCAAAAAAAGGAGGAGGTTCTCAATTCGACTTTATGTTTTTTTTGTATGTTTATTACGCGATTTCTCCGCCAATTATGAACCGATTTTGATAATTCTTTTTTTGTTTGGTAGGTCATACTTCAGAGGTGGTCCCATTTTAATTTGGTGAAGATCTGATGAATATCTCCGGAGATGGAGAACGGAACTCCTCAATGGATAAGAGTAAATTGCTCGCGATCAGTGTGATAGTTTTGTAAACAGTATGTTTTAACCATGCATAGCATATCTTTTTTTTTTTAGGGTTCCGTACCAAAATGGTAAAAATGGAACCCTTATGGTGCGAATTTCTCAGTCCGTCTGTCACAGTCGATTATTTCAGTAACTATTAAAGCTATTGACATGAAATTTGGAATAGTTGTATATAATAGTGGCCCAATGTCATGGAAATCAAAAAAATTGAAAGTTATTTTTAGTTTAATTAAAAAAGTGGGGAAAATCAGGGGTTTGAAATTTCAAAGTAGGATTACTATACCAAGTGGGGTATCATATTATGAAAGGACTTTGTACTTGACTTGTACACTCTATAAAACAGATTTTTATTTATTTTAATGCATAGTAGTTTTGGATATATGGGGCAAATTGTCAAAAAAATACCGTTCCCCCCTTGGAACTCTACCGTATTACGCGTTCAGCACTCGCAGCGCAAAAAAAAAATTACAAGTAAAATAAATAGTAAAAACAGTGGGGCCACTAAAAATTGTGAAATAAAAAATTTTCAAAAAAAAAAAAAAACCGACTTCAAAAACCACAAACACTAAAAAGTAAAAAATAATTTAATTTATTATGTATACAAGAGTAATGTAATATAATAACATTTTTTGGAGTCGGTGCCAATGTGGAGTCACGTCAACAATAATGAAGAGTAGGTAGACGGTTCATGCGGCTAATTGGTACCGACTCCAAAAAATGTTATTATAGAACTACATTAACTCTTGTATACATAATAAATTAAATTATTTTTTACTTTTTAGTGTTTGTGGTTTTTGAAGTCGGTTTTTATTTTATTTTTTACTATAAACTAGCCGACCAGCCCCAGATTCGCTCGGGTATTAGAATTTCTGAAAAATCTTTTTAGATGCGTTCTTACGAGTAGTTACAAAAAAAACGACTATAATTATGAATAAAAACAACTGAAGGCAAATCAAGACTTTATTGTTCCTGGGTTTCTACTGCACAAAGAAACTCTGCATTAACTGTTTTCAAAATACAATGAAACTTTTGTTACTCACAAAAAAATATCTTATAGAAACGTGAAAGTTTGGAGGTTAGGTGCATAGATTTAATAGCTATGCTTGCTACTCCCAAAAACTACTGAACGAATTTTGATGAATTGGAATGACTTTGGAATGGACAGAAACATGGAAATATCATTTTTATTTAATGTAGCTCTTAAGTAAATCGGATAAACACGTATAATATATTGATTTATGTGAGGAACCTAATTCACGATAATATGATTACGTATTTCAAAATGAGGATATTTGTGTTTATACGTGTTAGGTTCACTGATTAAACTAGTTAAAAACTCAGGTTTTACACAGGTTGTACAAATTAACTGTTTTAATTACGTTTAATAACTGAACGCACAGAATTCTGAAAATTGTCGCAGCGACACGGGACATATTAATTGGGTTACCAACTGCCGCGGCCAATGAAGCTTTCACAGAATTACACTATGCTAATATTATAACCTACTCCGCCTCTAAACTATTATTATATTTTAATACTGCTTTTTCCTTTTTGAAGTGAAAACTTCTTTAGCCGCGTTGAGCACTTTTTGGTAGGGGGTAAACTTGTGGATTCGCGTCACTGACACCGTCACCGACATGCTCGCGTTGTTATGAAGACAAAAGGTCTTAAATATCAATATACTACATTCTTTTTTTTTTTATTTCATATAATATGTTCCTCCCTTTTTTCCTTCGACATGGGGGTCGAAGACTGTTCTAGGTCGGTACTTAGTTCAGCTACCTAGGTTGCTTTCCTAGTTACTCTTTAGCATCTACATTTTAAAGCAGAGATTGTGACGTTAAGTATTACATTATATACCTACATATTATTATCTATATTCTATATACTCGTAAGTACATATATAACAACGTTACTCTAAACATATTATCCATATATATTTATATTTACTTATGATTCATGCACCTATCAGTGCTTATACTCTTATAACTATGTAGGTATAATGTATGCCTATATTATATTGTTATTATAATTTTATTTTATTTTATTTTTTCGTAATTTTTTTAGGTTTTTTTTTGTTTTTTTTTACACATTCACATTTTTTTTTTGTTTATTTTATTGTATTTTTTTTCACATTTAAAGTTTTTTTTTCCGTTTCTTTTCTTTTATTTTTATTTACAAAAAATATTATAAAATATACTACATTCGTAATTAAACTTTAAAGCCTTAGTTTTAAGGTGAATTATTTAAATTTTTATATTTTAATAATTAATTATTTAATTTTAAGGTTAATATATATATGTATATATATATATATATGTTATTATGTTAATATATATATATATATATATATATATTTAATTATTATTATTATTTTAAATATTCGTTTTCACTTCTATCGGCAGTCCCTATGACTGCCAATTTTTTTTAAAAGTTATACGTAATTAATAACTCATGTAGTATGAATCGGAATACCGTATAATAAATAGGTATGCCTATAAAAACATTTTAGTTAATTAGTTGTTACGTAAATCGTTAGTAAAAAAAAAGTAAATATTATATTTTTAATCGTCAGTAAATCAAAAGCAAGAATGATAAGAAAGTTGGCAGGTAGGTAAGTATAGTTATTTTATTTTACAAAATTTGTCAAAGGTTAATAACGATGAAATCCATGCTTATCTAATATATTAGATAAGCATGGATTTCATCGATAATACGGTAAAAAGTACCTACTTTTCATCCCATGTATTCGAAAAGGACGACTTGGTTCGCCTTTAAGTGCGCCCAAAGGTGGTGTTTTCTATAAGAAACTTTTAGCGGGCAGTAATGAGTTTTTAATCCTCTTTATACTCGTAAGTGCGCCGCAATTATCTTTGCCGCGCACTTGTTGATTTTGGAACATCTTTAGTGTTCAGCGCCAGAAATCGAACGCAAATATGTTTGAATCAATCAATCAACCGCGGTGAAATATCTCGCAAAAAATTCTTAACAAAAAATCTCGCAACATGCGTAGACACGGGGCCAATGTGTCTACGTCCGTGTTGCGTCCCACATTAGAGCCCGTCCCCGTTCCCAGGGAACCAGCGTCAATCCATCAGGTCTCTTGCCATCATCCCGACTAATCCCTGCCGGCTCAATGAGCGCAGGAATATCTATGGTGGCAAGAGCCCTTTTGATCGTATCATTGAGAGATAGCTGTTATTATAGTTTTTAGTTGTTTTATAATTAGTTAGATACTATTTAATTTCAATTTAGTTGTTACTCTATGTTTTATTAAATAACTATCTAATGCCCGCGACTTCGGTTCTCGAGGTTTTTCGGTTCCCGCGGGAACTCTTTAATTTTCCGGGATAAAAAGTAGCCTATGTGCTATTCTAGACTGAATCTATCTCTGTGCCAAATTTCATCCAGATCCGTTCAGCCGTTAGAGCGTGATTGAGTAACAAACATCCATACATCCATCCAAACTTTCGCATTTATAATATTTATTTGATATTTAATAATATTACAATAAAATATGAGGCGCCTTTTACAGGATGATGAAAAGTAGAGAGACTCGGGCGCAAATATATTTTTGGCTCGAGCGACGTACTTTGAATCCCTCGCTACGTTCAGGATTCTACTAAAGAATCCCTCACTTCGGTCTGGATTCAAAAAAGCGCCCTCGCCGTAAAAATATTATTTTGCTCCCTAAGAATACAATCTACTATTTTACCTTACTAACTCTGTTTGTTAACTTTCTGGCTCAACCGCTATAGTATAGTAATTCAGCACAGATATAGCTTGCATTTTAGAGATGGATATATGTACCTAGTATATTTTACATCCCGGAAAATTATAGGGTAGCTACGGATTTTTCAAACAAAAAAATTAAATCCACGCGAACGTAGTGGCGCGTGCATCTGATAGTCTATATTATATTCTAAAGTATCTCAACAGAATGGCTGTAATATAGTTACAGACAAACGGGCATGACTGACTGACTGACAAACTGCAAATAAAATTAATTAAGGTCGACATCCCTAGTAGCTAAATAATTGCATTTAAAACTAAATTCACTGTAGGTACTACTCGTAGTGCGAGTAGACCGTACCATTTGTAGATTCAGGGATCGGTTTGCGAAATGAAAAGCTTTAGATTGCTAATTTTCGATAAAGTCAAGTGCCACCCAACCACTCAATTGACTCAAGTCAAGTGGTTTTGGACATGGGAAGAAATTCATGGCAGTAGTGTATATAATAAAGTTAAAAGGAAAACTAGCACAGCTAAGTAGGCTTTACAAGTTTACGAGTAAGTAATATTCGACCAACTTATAAAATGTCGGCATATTGTGAACCCTACCACAGCTACCACATAATATGAAGTATGAACTCTATCGAAATCACAGAGTTCAAAACTTAACTTAAATTTAACTTTGAAACCGCTAAGATAGTATTATTAAGTGAACCTTACCAGAGCGGCTAGCTTTGCTTTAAATTAGTATTAACGGTCAAAGCGAGGAAAAACTTTTATCGACGAAGTTATACGCGAAGTTATAACTTCATAATGTTAATGACCTGACGGATTTAAGTTTTTACTACCAGCGCTTAATTGTTTAATATTTGAAGGGTGGCTTGTAATTTTCCAAGATTTGCTTAAAATAACACTGGTAATTTTATAAAGGAGCTTTTGCTATTTGTAATACACTAATGATATTTACTTACGAAGATTACAGACACGTCACAAGACACAATGTTTAGATTCATTGGAAAAAGGGCATAATTTGTTAAATCAATTGTAAAAGAATCGGCGTACCTACTTACCTACGGGCTTTAGGTTTTTGTAGCTAGCGATAACATTTTCTAAAATATATCACGTTTGATTGTGGGATGAAAGGAAAATTCCTTTCATCCCATTTTTAATCTAGATCCATGTTTACATCTAGTTGTGTGATAATAATTTGTTTAAAATATAACATTTTTATCAAATTATGTTGATCTCGGCAACAATTTTAGCAAAGGATGTCGAGTTGATATTCCCATTTAATAAGTAGTTAACATGAACTAGGGCGATAATCTTGTCTCTTGTCATTCTGTATCAGGTTTTCGATGCAAAACCAGTTCGCAATACTCGTTACGTTGACAGTACTGCCCTAGGGTACAGACGCTTAAGTACCTACTATGTGAACGTATATATGCGTAACCATGTAGGGTAGAGAGGCGCTGCTGCCCGTTTACGTATGCAAATGCTTACAAGCTGTATAGTAATCTAGATAAATGCCTAATGGTAGGGGAGACGATGATGCTAAATGTGGATTTACCCGAGCGTCGCGGAGACCTAATAGAATTTGAAGATTAGATGGTAGAAAGAAAAAAAGGTTATATGATGTAATAATTAATTAATTATCCTTTCACCGGCGCGGGCAGCGTCTACAGGTTCTTTTTTTTTTCAATGCATCAAATTAAGAAAATTCCTCGAAATAATCGTCAGATTAAGGGTCAGCACGTTTTGGACATGAAGCTGAACCGTCTTTGCGTTACGTCAAAATCGTCAGTCTTTTGAATAGGAGCTTCATTTGGGTCCACTTAACATCTCCACTGAATATCTGACGCGCTTGATTTTTTTTTGTTTTTTTTACCAATATTTTTACTTCCGTACGGCCAACGCCACCATGCAAACCAGCAGACAAACATACCATTCGATAACAGAGACACGTGGGGCGTATATACGCTATCAATATATGACACGCTGGAGTAAATCTCTAAATAAAAATCCCCTCTTGGGTTCCCCTACTATAATTATTGAGTGGAGTTACCTACGTGTGATAGCATCAAACGACTTAGCGACTTAGCATCAAGTCTCTCATTATATGCATTGTTATTACTTTTAAATAGTGCCCGCGACTTGTCTGCGTGATTTTTGGTTTTTAAAAATCCCGTGGCTTTGGTTTTTCAAAATAAAGTCTGCATCCTTCATTCTCCAGGAAGCAACCTATATCTGTATCTAAATTTGTCACAGTCAGTTAAACAGATGAGCCCCGAAAGCGTAGCAGACCGACAGACAGAAACACTTTCTCTTTTATTATTTTTTTGTACGGATTTATGACTTTATCGGATGGAAGATTTTTCATGCAGGGTAGCCAGTAAATTATTTATTTATTTGTCACTTTCATGCACTATTTACCCACCTTAAGGTTCGCTGTATACGTTAATTTCGACTGAAAAAAGAATTTCAAGTCCACCGAGATCTTTAAACTGCGTAAATTCAGGTAGACAATGTTGTTGGAAATACAACACACACCTGCGAAAGTGTTTATATCGGTTGAATTTGTTGAACTCTTGATTTAGCTAGAGGTACAGTGTATTTGTTACACATAATGACAGTCTATAAGACTATAACAGCATATCGCAAACGGTGGTAAAGTATTATAAGTCTATACCGCACTACCGTATCATACAGGGAGTTCTATCCTCAGGTACGCACTCCAACTTTTTTTGAGTTAGACAGTAGACTCAGTTAGTGGGCCAGCGAGCGTTGGGTTGAACTAATGATGATGATCTGTCATGAGCTGCTTAACAGGCCTAGGCGGAACATCTGCACTAGGTACCTAATAAACATTGATGTAGAATTTTAGTACCTATTTTCGATGGTAATTGGTAATAAATATTCGTCATTTCTAAGGACACACTTCAGTGTATTTAAACTGTTGCGTAGAACTTAAGAAGGCATGACGTGTCATTGAACTCTGCAGGACACATTACCTACGTGCTCATCTCCGGGCGAGAAAGGTTTCATAACACGTACGCAGCGCAGACGTGCACAACTTTCCAATGTTCAAAGTCATATTTATTAATCCTCACCAACTTTCGTCTAAATATAGCCCACAATTCGACCCGACGTTTCTTCTTATTTATACTTAGATAACTCATTTCGCTTTCTCCACATTTCACGTAAGCCTTTGCAATAATTTTTAGGTATATATTTATTTTGCCAGCAAGGTGGAGCGATGATATCCGGAGGGTGGCTGGCATCGATTGGATGCGGAAAGCCGAGGAAAGAGCACGTTGGCGCTACTTGAAAGAGGCCTATGTCCAACAGTGGATGCACAACGGCTGATGATGAGATGATGATATATTTTTTTATTTCACTGCAACTTAGCCCCTGACCTAGTGGGATCTTTCCTGGTGGTCAACTGTGATGATGTAGTCTAAGATGGTAACGGGCTAACTTGTTGGTGGTATGGCAGTAATATTAAACCCATACCCCTTATTTAAAAAAATAGTTTTGGTTCATGAAAATCAAAAGGTATCACCATTACCTCAGTAGTTACTATGGAATATTTCATTTTTAGGGTTCCATACCAAAATGGTAAAAATGGAACCCTTATGGTGCGACTTTCTCCGTCCGCCCGTCCGTCCGTCTGTCACAGTCGATTATTTCAGTAACTATTAAAGCTATCGACATGAAATTTGGAATAGTTGTGTATAATAGTGGCCTTAAATCATTAACATAAAAAAAATCGAAAATTATCTTTAGTTTAATTAAAAAAGGGGGAAAATCGGGGGGTTTAAATTTCAAAGTATGATAACTATACTGAGTGGGATATCATATGAAAGGGCTATACTTCTACATTCTAAAACAGGTTTTTATTTATTTTTATGCATAATAGTTTTTGATTTATCGGGCAAAATGTCGAAAAAAATACCGTTCCCCCCCCCCTTATCTCCGAAGTTTATCAATTGAAAAATCTGAAATAATTATGGTCAATAGAAGCTTATGTATATTTTACAGGAAAAATAAAACCAATGCTCTAACTAGCATAGTTTTTTGGATATTAACAATAAACCTCTACAAACAAAGTTAGTTTTGCGGTTCATTTCGTCTTGTTTTTAATACGTCATAAATCGTAAAACTTACTACAGGTTTGTACGGAACCCTCGGTGCGCGAGTCCGACTCGCACTTGGCCGGTTTATTAATATCTTAAAGAGCTTTAAAGAGCTCAATTGCTAAAGGGGTTGTTTCATCTTGGGCCAGGTACTTGTACAGTATTCCAAAAAATAGTATAAAATCATAGAAAACAAAATAAAATATGCTTTTTGGCAGTTTTACAGTGATTAAGAGGTACAAAAATAAAATGTTTAATTAGGTACATTTGTAGAATAGCAACTCTCGCAGCGCATCCATCCATCAATCTGACTGCTGTTGGATATTTTAAGGTTAATTCACATTTCCCAGCCGAGCGATCGCGTAACTTCTGCATCAATCATTGTTACAGTATCAATTGTTGTAATTGGCTGACTTTATGGCATTCTTGCTGCGTCAATGGATTATGTCCAATAGTGGAAGAGTGTTAACCAATCAGAGGTGATTGCGATGT
The DNA here is from genome assembly GCA_917051295.2 of Erebia ligea. Lineage (NCBI taxonomy): Eukaryota > Metazoa > Arthropoda > Insecta > Lepidoptera > Nymphalidae > Erebia > Erebia ligea. The sequence continues at coordinate 7,547,065 of OU785232.1, forward strand.
ATCAATGATTGATGCAGAAGTTACGCGATCGCTCGGCAGGTAATTTTATGTCAAATGTCATCATGACACGTGTAATATCCTACGTCAATGTCAAAATGGACGCATGTTGTTGCGCTTTTATTTTGCAAAATAATTTCGCATTGTACCTCGTAAATTGAACTTTTTAGTAAGAAATAAAGAAAAAAATGTTACTATTTTATGACCCCGAACATTTTGAAATACCGTACAAATACCTGGCCCAGGCTCCATATAAATTTGAAACAACCCCTTTGACTTTTACATAAAAGTGAGAAATAAAAGTGATAGAGCATAACTAAATATAGTATTTGTTCATACAATCGATTTTAAACATAAATAATATGCTCCATTTCACATTCTTGCCTTGGCAATAATAGTTAAAGTCATTAAAATTATTAATTATTTTTTTAATCTGGGCTAGTTATGTTAAATACAATTTACCAGAGATTGCGCCACTTTTAATATATTTTATTAATATAATTTAAACTATACCTGGCACTATACCTAGAATTTAATTAATCGTAAAAAATTGGTTTATCGACGATATGAAAGTATTAATGAATTAAATTTACAAAAAATTTAGTTTACTCTGATATAAATAATCCATTTCACGTAGCTTACAGAGTTACAGCTTAGTAGTAAATACAGCTAGTGAAATAATGTGAGCAAGGCATAATAGAGACAAAGTGTGACTCCCTAAATATTAAAGACAACGGGAGGCACAGGTGTCAGACCTTACCACAGCAGACAGGTCAGTGTCCTCGTAAAAGCAAATATCTAACTGCAATACCTACACTTCTCATTTAGACTAAAATTAAATCAAATTACACGGTCTAACTAATAAACGTAAATCTAACCATCTAATATAATAAACTTAAGTAATGATCCTAGAGTCAAATCACACGTGATATTAAGAATAAATAAAAAACTTATACACCATGTTATACTATAAAATAAAATAGCTTTTTGTCTTGGCGACATTTGAGTGTTGCGATGACCGAAAACACTACGGACAAAAATATGCGTGGTCGAGAAAATGGTCATTCAATTTTATATAGAGCGCGCAAACTAAGCGACAGGATAAAACATTCCCCTCCGACGCGGACTTTTTGTCCTGTCTGGACCCTAGTTTATTTTCGCTCAAGTAATCTTAGGCCGGACATACACGGACTGCTCGAGCAGTCATTGTCAACAGCTGCAAGCTACGATTGATAACTGCTGCCAACCTCCCGAAGCAGTCACAAGCTCTGCTCGAGCGGTTCCATATATCCATCCTGACTGCTTCAAGCTGTCCGAGTATGGCCGGCCTTATCTTTGCCTACTCAGTGTAAGCAACACTGAGTAGATCGTTAGCCACTCCGACTAAATTCAAAAGCCAGTTGCAATGATTTTGAGAGTCAGGCATACCACACTCGAAAGCAACAAATTGCTAAAATTCTACATGTAGCATCAAAGCAGTAAATACATGATGTGTTTCATTTAATCTATACTTCTATACTTAATATTACTAGTGTTTCCCCCCGAACTGAGACCTCGCGGTATCCATATGCTTTTACAGAGCGCCATCTATTGACATCATTGCGAAGTTCTGTTAAAAATACTGAACTCATTAAAAATTAAATAATTTCGTTTCCTTATAATATTTATCTAATTTTAGTATTTGTTGTTCAAGTACAGGATATAATTCAAACAAACCAACAAACAAACACACTTTCGCATTTATAATATTAGTATGATATGATTAATAAAAAAAATCAACAATGAGTATTATTACTATAACTATCACAAAAGCAAATTTTATACCAAAAAATATATTTTCTTTTCGTTTTTATGTATAACTAGCTGATGCCCGCGACTTCGTCCGCGTGGATTGAGGTTTTTCGGTTCCCGCGGGAACTCTTTAATTTTCCGGGATAAAAAGTAGCCTATGTGCTATTCCAGACTATAATCTATCTCTGTGCCAAATTTCATCCAGATCCGTTCATCCGTTGGAGCGTGATTGAGTAACAAACATACATCCATACATACATCCATCCATCCAAACTTTCGCATTTATAATATTTATTTGACTAGCTGATGCCCGCGACTTCGTCCGCGTGGATTTAGGTTTTTCGGTTCCCGCGGGAACTCTTTAATTTTCCGGGATAAAAAGTAGCCTATGTGCTATTCCAGACTATAATCTATCTCTGTGCCAAATTTCATCCAGATCCGTTCAGCCGTTGGAGCGTGATTGAGTAACAAACATCCATACATCCACACATCCATACATCCATACATCCATATATCCATACATCCATACATCCATACATCCATACATCCATCCAAACTTTCGCATTTATCATATTTATTTGATTAACCGAAAAATCATAAAATAAACTTTAGGACAAAGAACGAAAATTTTTTTGTAGAGTCGTGATATCTGTGCTACGCGAGTGCTACATAAATTAGTGACTTCGAGCTACGAGCTTGATCGCTACGCCGGTAACTTTGCACAACTAAAGACGCATAGTGTAGCTTCAACTATCTGACACATAGATTCAATTATATACCGATACCCGTACGGGAAAAATATGGTTAGTGCTTTGCAAATCCCCGTCTAGGTACAGAAGGAATGTTAAAGCTTTATGCTTAGTGTAGTGCAGACTACAAGCGAAACATAAACATACTTTATCTTACTTCCTGCTTAAAATAATAAATGTGTTGTGTTTGTTTGCTGGTTTATCCTTCACAACGGAGCAATGGATCGTATTGATTTTTCTATGAATATTATACTTAATATTATAGATGCGAAAGTGTGTTTGTTTGTTGGTTTGTTGGTTTGTCCTTCAATCACGCCACAACCGAGCAATGCGACGTGGTTTTTTGCATGGGCATAGTTGAGGACCAGTATGGCTAGCATGTGCACTACGAGTAAAATTATGTCTACCCGTTATCTCTCTCGGTCTACCGAAGCTAACATGGTTACTTGCCTCGTTACGTCGAAAGTAGAGATAAAAGTAATATTTCTTATCTGTGGTATTTTTCTCTACGAACCTTTACATGTCGACTATTTTTTCTTGTAATATACCGCATTTTGTGCATGTTAGGGTAAATGAAAAATTTGCCAGCAACGACAGCATCTCTCTCTCTCGTCGCGAGATAATCTCGTTGTGCGCATGCTAAGCACACTGGAGAGTGACATAGTCTATTTTTTATCCCGGAAAATTGAGGAGTTCCCGCGGGAATAAAAAAAACTTAAACCACTCAGACGAAGTCGCGGGCATCAGCTAGTATTATAATAAAAGACCTATAATATTAATATAAGACCCTATAAAAGGCTATTTCTTTCCCGGAAAATTAAAAGAGTGCCAATCATAACCCCCCTTAACAAATAATATTTCTACAAAACAGCCGCGGTCATTGTGCAAATCAAACAAAGACAATACATATAAATTTAACCTACTTAGGGGTTTCCCTTTAAAAAACTTGTTTTGTAGATAACTACATCATAGTAATCTAAATTTCAGGCCGATCCGTCCAGACCGAACAGGTTTGAGCTGTGCTGTTTGAGCCAGTCAGTCAACTTTTCCTTCTATATATTTAGACTAGCTTATTCTCGTATAGTATTTTTAAAGATCCCATTGAAATTTCTCAGAATCCTTCCTTAGTGCACCCCTAGGGTAGTGTTCAAGAAATATCTCCTCATAATGTCTCGCTTCTCTTTCAATTTCATTTGAAGCGTCTGTGTTAAAAAAATCGCTTAGTTCCCGCCTTTGGAATTGAAACCGACTTAAAAAGAAAATAAGTTGGCTCTCAAAAAATAGCGACAAAACCCATTAACAATGCTTCAAATTCGAATCACGGCTTAAACTCTAATTTTTTATTAAATTCAGCAAACAAAAAGGTCTGTGGACACATAATATAATTCAATAATCCTAAATCCTAAAGGATTCAATAATCTTTTTTATATTTGAATAGTTAATAGGGTTAGGTATTAATTTGGGAATACACTGGGACTGATCCCGGTGGATATATTTCGGTTTATTTTCAGTATGCTACACTAAAAGGACAGAACGCATCGTGGCAGGAGATTATGACTGTAGTTAAATATATAATAGTAGCCCAAACCCAAAACATTTCGGACTGTAAGATAAATACTGTCTTAATAGTCCTGGGTGCTAATAAGATTCGTTTGGGGTTTTTCAAGTGATTTTCATCTTTGAATTCCTGCGAGAATTTAAAGATCACACTCTAGACTAACTTGGATAGTGAAACATTAGATAAACAGAAAATTTCATGCAAATTGTTGGAGCGGTTTCCGAAAAACCGTGCTACCCCTGAATTCCCGCGGAAACTTAGTGGTGACACCTGTCCAGATAAACTAAAAAAGTAAAACATTTCTCTAAAAACCATATATTCTTTATTCAAATCACTAGAGTAGTTTTTCAGTTAACTTATTATAAGTACTATGGATACCAACCTATTAAAAGATAGCGGGATAAAACATAGGTTCTTTTGTATTTTTAGAAATAAAACACTAATATTTATTGAAATGTTCTACATTACCTTTTATGTAGATAAGTTGAATTTCATTTTCCAATAATAGTAGTATAAGCGGATTCTTACTAATTTTAATAAAAAGAAACACATTTATCACAAAAGGAAAGTATTATTCCAAACAAAGTAACAAATAATTGAACAAATATCTAACAAACGATAATTATTAGGACACTACTCAGAGAGGTGTTATCGACGCGACGACGAAGCGTAGAAAGAGACTCGGTGCGGGCCCTCGCTTGCCTATAAAGGCTCGAGAGCAGAACGGGTATAGGTGGCGCCACCAGGTGGCACGATGAAAATGGCCGCCTTCCCTTACACGGCCTCTCCTGACACGTGGTCGTCCCGACCACATGGCATTGCGGTCGCTGCAACTTCGAGGAGTCTGCGGCTAAAACACACGAAAAACAACAAAGTTAATAAAACACATCCTTTTAGCATTCAAAATAGCGGAGCTTACAGCTCAACGCACAATATTCATTAGCCATGTAGAGCATCAGCTCAACACAGTAACTACGGGACAGAGGCACGAAGTTCGCGTAACCCACTGGAACATAACTACGGGACAGAGCCACTAAGTTCGCGTAACCCACTGGAACATAACTACGGGACATAGGCACAAAGTTCGCGTAACCCACTGGAACATAACTACGGGACATAGGCACAAAGTTCGCGTAACCCACTGGAACATAACTACGGGACATAGGCACAAAGTTCGCGTAACCCACTGGAACATAACTACGGGACATAGGCACAAAGTTCGCGTAACCCACTGGAACATAACTACGGGACATAGGCACAAAGTTCGCGTAACCCACTGGAACATAACTACGGGACAGAGGCACTAAGTTCGCGTAACCCACTGTAACATAACTACGGGACATAGGCACAAAGTTCGCATAACCCACTGGAACATAACTACGGGACAGAGGCACAAAGTTCGCGTAACCCACTGAAGAATAACTAAGGGACAGAGGCACCAAGTTCGCATAACCCAGTGAAGAATAACTAAGGGACAGAGGCACCAAGTTCGCATAACCCAGTGAAGAATAACTAAGGGACAGAGGCACCAAGTTCGCATAACCCAGTGAAGAATAACTAAGGGACAGAGGCACCAAGTTCGCATAACCCAGTGAAGAATAACTAAGGGACAGAGGCACCAAGTTCGCGTGACCCAGCGGTCGCTTAACACGCGTACTTGCAAGCTAGGTGAAGTCACTACACACAAGCATGCATCAACTTTACTTGTTCACTAACATTGAAGTCAATGCGCACGCAGCGCACGATTAACGAAAAGAGAGATAGCAGTCGTGGAAGAAAATACACTAAATACCAAACACCTAAGGCCAATAGAGCTCCTAGAGTCAGAAAAGCTGGTAAAGCTCCTAGAAACAGTAGCGCTGGTAGAGTACCAATAGACAGTAGAGCTGGTAGAGCACAAAAATACCATAGCGCTGGTAGAGTAGCAATGGACAGTATGTAGCGCTGATAGAGCACCAATAGATAGTAGAGCTCGTAGAGCACCAATAGACAATAGAGGTCTCAATAAAGAATCGTTTACGAATAGTGCAAACACAGTTATCGAATAATGAACATTCGACGATGATAACACAGTAGTCAGGGTACAGTTAAAAGTGTAAAAAGTAAAAACTGAAACTGTTTACTCAAAGATAAATAAATCAGAGTTGTAACACGTTAACTAAGTACGTCGGTAGTCAGTCGTCACATTCAGCAAACTATTATTTTGTAGCACAAAAACTGTGATCAACACGTATTTGAATTTATTACTCCCTCAACGGGACGGGTAATTAAATAATTAACAAAGGCACCTGCTATCAAATGATACACAAGCCCTAAGCCACTTTTTGTTGTCTAGGTACTAAGGCAAGGGGTACGGGTTACTTCATTACAAAAACCCCAACTTACAACTCGCAGTTTTACTCACGTATACAAAACGTTTACATAGTTGTGTCATTAAATGAGTGTTCACATTCGCCTAGTGATCATAAAACTTTACAAGCCAAATCTGTCATTGAACTTTATTCAAAACATCAACGGTTCCATATCAAGTGTCTGAGCTACTCGTTACTATGCTCAATGCATTAACGAATCAACACTATCAGGATACCAGCTCAAGTAATAAACACGACACGAAACAACCGTTGTCAATAATTAAAGTCTCTTATGTAAAATCACAACAAGCAAAAAGATAAAGTTCTGTCACGTACGTATGTAGGTAGTTGGACCCATAATCAATTTAGCCAAGACTTGACCAAAGTTCAAATTAAAATAAACTTTCTATCCAGGAGGGTACAAGAACAACACTTCTCTCACTTCTTCAATTAAATTTGAATGCAATAATTGTCTTGCCACCGAAATTACGTAACCACAGGTAGGTATGTAACATTAAGAAAACTAACCTGCTAAACTCAAAGTAGGTATGCTTTACGTAAATTGCAGACTGTATTAAAACTTAATAGTTCGGCCTATCTGACTTAAATAATTCTAATGAGATCGGTATACAATCGTACCAGTCAGTAATAGTAAGTCCGATGTATGTAAACAAACAACCAGAATGTCGGTATATAGCCAAAACTTTAACAATACACAGGGATAGTGAAGGACGTTTCTGTACTATCAGGTATTCTCAAACTCCTGAATCAAACGCACTAATGCGTTGAATCACATGGAAACACATACAGCTCACATATTGTTAGATACGAGTACCTTTTCTATGCGACACATTATTTTTTTTATCAAGAACCACAGAATTATTAACTTGTAAGGTAGATAGCGAAATCTTATAATCATCACGATCTTAGTGCTATTTCAAAGCAAAACATCCTCCAGACTACAATGCGTATAAAGTCACTGATTTAGCTGGGCTTAACCGATTTCGTAATATGACAAAATCATTTGGAAAACAGCTAATCATATTATGCAATTAATGATTTACATGAGGATTGTAACTAATCACAGTTATAAATAACTTTTGTTGTAGGTATCAACAAAGACAATAGCGCAGTTATGTGTACAGCTATCTTTCTTGGCAAATTATTTCTATGTGATTCAAAATTGCAAAACAACACACTTCGAGTAGACTGCTTAACTTTTCAACGACTAGATGTTGGTGTACTGAGGGTGTACGTAATTGACATTAGGAATAAGTTAAGGATAGATCTCACCAGCGTTTCATATCCCAACGGCGGCATCATAGCACCAGCACGCTAGGTACATGCCAGCTACAGCCTGGAGCCGGCGCAGAGGCGTGCCCACGGGCACCGCGACGAGGCGGCTCAGTGATCGTCACCACGATCGCAACCTGCGCCTGTCACGTAAGGACGACTATGGCGTCCCGCTAGACTGGGACAGCCGGTCCATGTCGTACTGAAACAGTGTAACAACAAAAGCACACAAAACACACTAACAATCGATTAATCGCGAACATCAAAAGTGTTTTAGAACTGATTTGCTGATAAACAATACGCGTAATTCACTGACTATCAATACGTCGGTATTTACAATTTTACACCTTGTATGACAAGAGGGTAGTAACGTTGTTTTTATGCAAGGGCGCCTTGCAAGTTACGACAAGTTAACATTTAGGTTATTGCAGTTTCCCGATCGGTATTTTTATGAAACATTGACAATCGTTCAACAAGGCGTTTTTAACAATAATTCACGTGCAACTAGGGGCTACCCACTTTACTAGAGTAGGTATACAACATAGGATCTCATATATGGTATTTTGTACAAAACCGGGAAATACTGTGAGCTACATATTTTAATGTGCAAACCACTTAACTTCACTGGCAGTTTTATTGTTGCCTGAAACTACCTTTCGTGTGTAACGATTACCATCCTATTAGGTATTACAGATTCGAAAGGACTTCATTGAAACGTTTAGACGATATAGGTTTTGCATAAATCGACACAAGTTGTACAAGATCTATTGTCACGACATGTAGGTAGGACAATAGCTGCTGTTTATCGTTTAACTTTTTAAGGATGTTTAGTCGCAGAATGGAGCGTCTAGCGTATTCAGAATAGATTCGTGGAATAGCTATTCGAATTACATCAAACCATATTTTTGCAACATCGATTCTTTGTGCGTAAAGGGGTTTTAACTTCGACTTTAAATTTTGACTAGGGGCGGTCATTAGTGATTCAATCGTTTAAATACTACGCGTATCGCCCTCGAGACAGTTCGCGAGTCTGGACAACGATAAAATTATTGTCGTCCTATTTGATATTATCGCGAGCTTTCTCAACTCCCACCAAGAATCGATATCATGCAAACTAGGGTACACTTTGAAATGTAATAATGGATGGATCATACCTCAATTAATGCCTGTAGGGCCCCAATGAAGCGCTCTGCCACGCTCTGTGACGTAAAAGCGCTCGCCACGGACTCATGTGGCACCGGCAACCATGACGTGGACGGTCTCACCTCGCTAGTGTCGGAATTGAAGGTAGATCGACATCGGGCGCCGATCCAGCGCGCAACGCCGATGACGGTACCTCGGCGCAAGCTGCCTGCTAGCTGATATTGTCTAACGCGTTGTGTCGCGGTAGGATGGCGTTAGCTGATTCTGGATGCCTATTGCATCCGTATTAGGTCCATGCCTGTTCCTGCCTCTTTTTTGAGAGGTGGAACAGCTGGCCATGGTTATAAGCAAGAGTGGTAATTGGAATGGCAAACTAACTTCAAAAATTACTTTTGCTATGACCAGAGCTAGGACTAGGCAATGGAGCCTAATCCCACTTCTGATATAAGCGGATTCTTACTAATTTTAATAAAAAGAAACACATTTATCACAAAAGGAAAGTATTATTCCAAACAAAGTAACAAATAATTGAACAAATATCTAACAAACGATAATTATTAGGACACTACTCAGAGAGGTGTTATCGACGCGACGACGAAGCGTAGAAAGAGACTCGGTGCGGGCCCTCGCTTGCCTATAAAGGCTCGAGAGCAGAACGGGTATAGGTGGCGCCACCAGGTGGCACGATGAAAATGGCCGCCTTCCCTTACAGTAGCATATTGTTGGTAGTTAGGTATTTATATGAAGGCTGGAGAGGTTTTCTGTGTAGGCAAATAAATCTTTGAACACCTGTGATATTTACCTAGCTACTTTAACATCCTTTTTGTAGGCTTTTTCGCTACAATGGGATATGGAAATGACTGGTGTTTTACAACTGGCGTGAATTCTTTTTACAACAAAAGCCATGTTCAAAAGAGCAAACAAATTAATAGGTACTAATTTAAAAGCTCATGCACTGTATTATTAGGATTTTTTAACGAAACCAAGTAACTTATCATTTGTACAAATCTAAATTCGAAAGTTATTGGTCTAATGCCGTACGTATAATTTTTTAGCGTTAAGATTTTTTTATGAGTTATCGTCAATGTCGAGCATAAGAACGTCCTCCATTGGTTAAAAAGATAACATTTCGGACCTTTAGTCATTTAGTAGCATGTTGCGCGAACATTGTTGGTTAAACCGTCATACGATCAATCAGTCACAAGCAACAGGTTCATTAGTTGTTTCCGACAGCTCAGTTTAACTATACAACCGCTAAGTAGGTTAGATTAACCACATCTAACAATAATACTTAGTATAGGTTTGTATAGGGTATCGTGACTTCGTGTGAAACATTCTCAATGTATTGTCAGACTATTGGTGTTCAATTTCATTATCGCTCAAGGAACAAACACCTTACTTTGCTAAAACCCGCTAGAGCTATGTAAGTGGCATAATACAACTACGGAATCAAATCTCGTGAGATTCTAGTCATAGCGACATCTGGCGAGATAAGGAACTTCGATCTCGCAGATTGACTTCTCTTCAAAATTTTGTTCAATCAAATATAAATAATATTTGCCTGAATACGCGTCACCGCGCGGGCAACGTGAATAATGAGCTTTTGTCTAATGTTTCGAAACACGCACGACCACGTCACTCAGTTAGTTCAAGAAAATTTAGAATGCCAGCCACCCACCAGTAAACTTGCAGCACTTGGTAAATTTTTATAGTAACTAATAGATTTACATGTCTATTTATTTTTATTAAAGTATAGTTCTAACTATACTTAAATAAAAATAAATAGACAAGTAAATCTGTAGGTAAAGTATTCGTATCATCTTTGATACGAATACTTCCAAAACTCGTTCCAAAACTGATGCAACTTTACCAAGATATGTAGAGCTAACAAATGTACCATAAAGTATAGATGATTTTCTCGATGACAAAGTTGCATTGAAGCAACCGGCTTCGCATCCTAGTGAAATACCTACTTGTTACGTAACGTATGCATTTTATATTATATACAAATTGTTACATTTTTCTGTTTTTGAAAAGAGCAACTGCTGAGTTTCTTGCTGGTTCTTCTCAGTAGAATCAGCTTTCCAAACCAATGGTATATTCTTACGACTTATCATAAGTGGCACAAGTTGTCCTACATGAAATAAATCATTTCATTTCATTTTATTTCATTTCCTATGTACTACTTAGCACCAACTAGATGTTGATTTAATATGCAGGGTAGCTGCCGCATGCTTATAAAATCCTTATAACAAATTTAGGTAGGTACATATAAAAAAGGGAATACAATTATGAGTCCAAAAATTATTGTTCTGTTGTGTAAATACATATATTATGTTCAATTGTACATAATAACATAATAAAGTAGCACATAAAACTTTATATATGAGTAGTTTCAGGTATCATAATTCATTAGAACTACAATAAAATGTCAAATCATAATTCAGTGAAAATAATTAAGGTCGGTTTTATGAGGTTTAATTACATGAAATTTATGAAAGACATCTCACCGTTATAGCCAGGTTGTGGCGAAGTAAAACACAATTAACCTTTTCTCGGAACATTATTGTTGGAGCCCTGCTCGTGTTCCGTAGTTTGAGCTCAGAGAAGCCCACGCAAATTCCTTTCGAAGTTCCAACCCTAACGTAACGGCATTGATTCGAAACTCACATAATAACTTCATAGAATGTATTTATTTATTTAATGTATTATATTTGTTGTAATGAAATGGGTTACCAGAAATAAACATAGTTCGAAGCTTTGCATGCAAAGGCGGTCTTATCTTTTTGGCGAGAGGAGAAAGAACGGGATGGTGCAAAATCTAAAAATAGACTACATACCTATACAATTTAATTTTTTTAAATATTTTGTATGTATTCATGTCTTTTCTATTAGGTCAGCAATTGTTCAAATTAGGTACGCGTCCGTAACGTCATTATAATACATACGACAAACTTAAACTCCACTTTTACTTATCAGTATTGACTTAACTTTGTTCAGCAATAATACGAATAACCACTTATGATCCCGCTACAGCCCATTAACGTCCCACTGCTGGGCACAGTGGGAGAGAGGAGCTTAGACCCACCACGCTGCTCCAATGCGGGTTGGCGGGCTTATGATACTGCTACTTAATCAATCGTTAGCTTTACGTTGTCAAAATCCGTTACACGGATGGGCCATTGGAAGATAACACAGAATGATTAAGAACATATGATTACTTAAGAAGTCTTAACTTAGCTATGTGTAGTTGTAATGTAGTTTATTAATTAGTTACGTTTTATTTATAAACCTCTCCAATGTAAACCAAGCGCCACTCATTGCGTATCAATAAACCTATAATCGTGATAGGTACATCTATTTTTCACTGGTCAGGTCGCCACCTTTAGTAGCATTAGACACTTCATGAGTATTGATAGAAATACTTAATTGAAGATTGAAGACATTGATATTATCTACGTCTTAGTTTATCATGATTTGCTGGTAACACTTCGCCATTAATGTTACACAATTAGCTGATGTTGTTTAAATAATACTTACACGAAATAATGCCTTTTACAGCTGATATTAAACGTGCCTATCTAACGTAAGGGAACTGGGGAGTGGGGTCTATCACAGAAATGCGAAATTAAAAGCGCGCCTTGGCAATATTTTCGTACAGACGACGCCACAAATACCTAGTTGTTACCTTTTGGATAGTCTCTTGACATACGATAAAAATTTTTGAAATGGATTGAAACTTATGCAGATTCCCTGTTCTGAGATTGAAACAAATCTATTTTTACTATCATGTAAGTTTACGCCTCAAGCGTAACTAAATATAACTATTAATAGGTACCTATAGGCTACATAAAGGTAACATGAAGCAATTTATGTAAAAATAAGCGATGTTATTCAAGTTATTTTTATGTTTGCCATATATTTAACGTAAGATATGTTTGCCATTTAAGTGATCGTTCATCATAGCCAAAAACGTTTATTTATATTACTGTTTTACCTAACGCCTACATCTACTTTTATTCATATGACATGTGGATACTAAATGTCACTCAAAAGTGATAGCGCAGATATATTTTGCGCTTATAATACACTAGCTTTTGCCCGGGACTTCGTCCACGTAGTATGCACGAATTAGAAAGCCCTAGTTTACCTTAGAGTTGAAATTTCAAAAATCCTTTCGAATCGGATGTCTGTGTCATAAAAGCTATCTGCATGCCATTGATTTGAGCCGTGCGTTGATAGATCAATCAGACATTTACCTTTTCTTTTATATGTATATTTTATATTTAGATATCGTATATGGCAGTCGTCTTTGGTCGGTCTGTATAATGTATCAGCCTATCACACGGCTGACGTCACGGATTAGTAATTTGTAAAGCGGCCACGCAATTCCTAGTAAATGCTGTAGCATCGTTGCATACTGAATGTTAGGTACCATCCTAGAGTGCATCATCACTTACCATCAGGTGAGATCGTAGTCAAGGGCTAACTTGTAGTGGTTAAAAAAAAAAAAAAAAAGGTTGGAATAAACAGTGTTTTCGAACAATTGAGCTTTAGCATGTGCGGCAAGGAAAGTACATTAAAATGAATATGGAAATTGTCCACTGAGTAGGGAAAGTCCGATATAAGGCCTGTCTTCAGAATAGAGAACACATTAGGTTTAGGTACCCAGGGAGTACCTATCATAATTATACAAAATATAATTAATTCATAGATTTATTTAGATAAACTAGATGCTGCCCGCGACTTCATCCGTGTGGATTAAGGTTTTTGATTCCCGCGGGAACCCTTCAATTTTCCCCCCCCCGGATACAATCTATCCTTGTGCCAAATTTCATCAAAATCGGTTGAAAGATGGGCCGTGAAAGCGTAGCAGACAGACAGACAAACAGACAGACAGTGTCTGTGTTATTATTGGTGTATACCAATAATACATATTATTGGTATGTATATTGTACCAATATACATACTAATATTATAAATATAATATTAGTATGTATATTGGTTTTCATTAGGTCTTCAATCTTAATGTATTACAGTTGTGTACATCCTAATACCTTAAATATCCAGCATGCCATATTTTAAAGTAGAGACCTCAAATATCCTCATACTAAAAAAAAAAAATATTATAATAACAGATATAAATTATACTAAGTAAAAATATATAGAGAGAAGATTATACCTACATAATCTTGTGAAGTCCTTGAAAGTCAAAAGTTGAAGGTACACCTACGTAAATCATATATAAATATCTACGTTATTAAATTAATAGGAGGAAATCGCACAAAATAAATCCGAGATACGATAATATTATAATACTATATATGTATAATCTCGTTTCGGTTTACTTAGAATATTTGTATCTAAATGCTAAGACCTTCCTGGAACAACCACAAATAAATACCGAGTGACCTTTTTTTTGCGTAAATTGTGACGTAACTTTTATCGCCGAATTAAACTGCGCTCAATCTATGTTCAGAATAAGACAAAGAGCCTATGACGTTACTACAGGCTGATGATCGAAAACTTTGCTTTTATTTCGGTATCAGGTGTCTGCCTTAATAATTTGAAAGAGTATCTTTCCATGGCCTCACGGCAACAGGTGAACGGTTCGGCGCAGGCGTGGAGCGCGCGTCGATACCGCGCCCCGACCGCCTCGCACCTCTGCGACCCTGCTCATTCACACCCGCACACATACTCCGAGACACATACGTACGCCAATTTACTACTACAATTACATTTACTATCTTCTAAAGTTCTGTATCCTTCAGAAATAAACCTGAATATGTGTGCAATAAAGTATTCATCTATCTATCATCTGAAATAAAATATAAATGTAAAAGTACTGAGCTAGATATGGTGATATAAATACTGACGGCTCCATATTGCAAATATAATTGCAGGGATTATTTTAGTTTAGTCTGGGATCATGATAAGGGAGCGGCGACCTCGTCACGTTCGAGGCTTCTATAGCAATCTGGGAACCATAACCCGTTGCAAACATCAGTGTGGCACGTACGCTTAGGCCTTTAGCTGCCTATAATTCAACCAACCCGAATATTGACAAAAGGCTTCACAACGCGTGTACTAAACGATCGATCACTACTCGACTAAGTGCTTTAATACGAACGCTTCAAAGTTCTATAATGTAAACGCACTATACTTAGTAAACTTTTCAGCTTTTTCTATAAAAATTTAGACCTTTTCAATGTAGGTAAGTAAGAAGAGCCCCACAAATAGAGCAAGATCCCGCGACGATCAGACCTACGTTATTTTATGAATGCTGCAATTTTTGTATGTATGTCTCTAATAGAGGTATAAACGATCCCCGACTATGAAGTTTGGATCGCGGTTGCTTTGGAAGGTATCAGGTAAAAAAAGTGGCAGTTCAAATTAAAGCATTAGCAAAGAAAATACGCCGTGTGCATAGGCTCTAAGATTTATACCGAGCTTAGTTTCACCTAAATCATTGTTTTCCAAAATACGTTTGTGTAATTGTGTAAATATATGATGAAAACTCCCCACATTTTGCAAAAGCAATTTCACCCTTTCACATTTACCGATGACATAACTCAAAAGGATTCTATCGGAAACCAGAATCAATAAAACTCTGGTGCTCAGCGGCAAAGTAAAACGATTTAGTCTCTTCATCTTTCAAAAAGTACGTTTTAATTCGATTTTCTAAAGTGATACGATATAGGTACTTTCTGATTATTATGAAAAGCTTTACTGCAATTTTCCTTAAGAATCCTTTTACAAAAGAAATTTGACCGATAGCTTTTGAGGTGATACTTTCTTTTGAATATCCATTTAAGAAGTTGAAGAAGTCTATAAAGTAGCTTATGAAAGGAAAGAAGGATTGAGAAAGAATCAGGAAAAGTATTTTTGTATAATTCATCTACCTTATCATTGACGAAATATGACAAATAGTTAGATTTTGACATGTTAATCGGTCCCAAAATTTAATATTATAAATAATTGGAAAAGCTCGTAAGAATTATAAAACACTAGCTTTTGCCCGCGCCTTCGCTCGCGTTAGGTTCGATTTTCATACAAAATTTTAAGAAGTAAGTTTTAATTTTGCGATAAATCCTAATAAGTATATTATTTAAAATTGTAAAAGGACAAATCGTTAAAATGGATATAGGAAGCTATTCTTAAAAGATAGACATTTATGCCATCGCGGACTTTTATGTAGACCTATAAAAGAGGCACAATTCCACCAAACATTATTTTGTTATATCTCAAAGGGAGTAGGCAGCATTTTCGAAGAAACGTGACGTCAAGTCTGTGTTCGGAATCGAATAAGGTTGATTTCCGTCGTTGTAAAATCTAAAGGTTTTACTTGTTCAAAAATTTCGCTTGGATCAGCGAAGTGATCAAAGCCAGCCCGTGAAGCTATGATTGAGCAGCATGTCGATACCACCGGGGTACGCCAGATAGGGACTTTTTATTTGCGTTGTATTTTATGTATGATTAAAATCACTATGTATCAATTAAACCTTTTGTGACCATCTGTATATTGAAAGAAAATATTAAATCATGCTGGTAAAACAATATTAAATATGGATTGATATTATTTTGTCCAGCCCAGTGGAAAACGAAGACATATTTAGAAATAAGCAAGTGAAAATAAAACACCTACAATAAGCCAGCGGAGCGCGAGGAACTGGAGGGAAATATATTTTTACTTCTGACTCCAGATTCTGTGAGACCCTAGCCTATATGAAAAGCACATTTCATAAATAATGCATGAATGTGAAATGGCATTTTACTGATTTTAAATAAAGATTCCGCACTCTTTTCTACACCGGCTAGTCTTCACTTATGGATGCCGCAGGTCTTCTACGGACTGCTTTCATGAATTATTAATGTTTCTACAGAATTCTGATTCATATCACTGAATGATTTTAGATTATGTATAATTGTATATACTTTTTGCAGTAATACTGTATGAGTGCAAGATTTTAAAAAAACTAGACACAGTATGACCAGACATTCGTTTTTTATAGCCCCAACTTCTGACATAACGAACGCATAGTGTTTCTAGTAATTTGATTTAGTCGAAGGGCAATCTGAATCGCTGACAGATTGTCTGGACGATTCCAAAGCACTTTTAAAGCTTATTTCATTTTGCTTAGCGTAACCCTCTAATATATCTTTGCTATAGCTCTTATAACAATATAACATTGAATACAAAGCAAAACTCGCACGCCCCATAAGATAGTTTTAACTATCTTTACGTTCATAGACATCAGTACTATCACTATCAGTAGACTATTTTTTTATTCCACGTAAGATGGTGATATCGTCTATTATTTGTAAGCACAAACGAATAAACTTTTACAGAGCGCCATCTATTGACATCATTGTGAAGTTCTGTTAAAAATACTGAAGCTCATTAAAAATTAAATAAATTAATTTTCGTGAGGCCTCACCTCGTGTGATGCCAGTGCGTTCGTGTGTCAAGTTAAAATCACTTGCAGTGCCAGCTTACAACACTATTTATTATGGTAAATCTTTTACGGTAGCTGCGACGCGCCTATGGAACTCACTACCTGATAGCATTTTTATGAATAACCCATCTATTCACACCTTTAATGTTGGTATGTATATTGGTATGTATTATATATATATATATATATGTATGTTGGTAGGTATTTATATATTTATGTATAATATATTTATGTCATTAGTATGTATATTCGTGTAAGTTTATGATATTATAGTTTATATCTCGTTTCATTCCATCTCATATCTTGTTGTACCCATTCTTCCTGCACAACCTTTCTCACTGCCAAGGGTCACTGGTAGAGATCTCTTATAGAGATAAGTGTTTCCTTGTCCACTATGTTTCTGTTTTCTACGTATTGTATAACTTTTTGGTACAAAAAAAATTTAAAAAAAAAAAAAAAAATCGTTTTCTCATAATATTTATCTAATTTTAGTAGGTATTTGTTGTTCAAGAACAGGATATAATTCAAATTATTGATCCAGTTTCGGGCTCAGCCTTTCAGAAAATTGAGTGTTCTGAGGTCAACTTTGGACGTTAGAAAATCTCCACTTTGAAAGCCCCCCATTTCGTCAATTTTAGAGGAAAAATTTAAAAAAATATATTTTTGGACTCTATTCCTAATTATCTTTAAAATGATATACCGCAACCTTAAGTAACGCTATAAAAATATTTTACTTCGCATTAGCTTCTATGAGAGCCCCCCTGAAATAAAGATTTTTATAACTTTTTAAGCCATATTTGGCTGGAGGCCATCGGTTTACATATTGTATTTAAATTTGAAGTAATTACGTTCAGTAATTCAGGAGTCATAAGGCTCTGACAGACGGACGGACGGACGGACAAGTGCAAATTCACCCAAGTAGACTCAGAGACCTTCGCTTCGCTCGGTCCAACCTAGAACCCGTTTGCAGCGCCACCTACCGTGTCCAATTATGAATATAAACAATCCCGGGACTCAAACTCAAAACCCAAACTCAAAATATATTTATTCAATTTAGTGTATATAGACTCACTCTAAAACACACAAAAAATTTCATCAGAATCGGTTCAGCCATTCTGTTGTGATGCGCTTACATACATTCCACAATTGATTTATTTTAGACTAGATTACTATAAAATGTACTTTGCTAACTTTTAATCATTAGGACATTATTAAGGTAAAATTATGGTCCCTGTTTAACGATCGTAATGACATCAGCTTGCTTGATAGCTAACACTCTTTGCTATTGGCTTTTGCATTGTCGTACCTGGCCAGAATGAAATAAATTAACCCAACCTTAATTTTACTTTGTAATCGATATTCTAAAAATAATTGTGATTATTCAAAATAGGACTGAGTTGAGACTGATTTTGTAGCAGTGTTACAAATATTACAATTTAAAAAAACTATGGTTCACGTCACTTAAGCGGCGCTAGTAGGTACTCGCATATTCATGCAATTATTTGGAAAATGTATTAGTTCCACTAATTATTGCCGCGTAACTTATTTCGTGACACGGACTATAGTTTGAACTTTTAGCTATAAATACTTAAATTTGTGCGACCGGCAATTTTAACCCGGAAACCTGTTCATGTCCAAAACGTCTAGGAACACATTTGCTAACTGAGTCAAATAAACGAACTGTGAAAACGTACAGCAAACAACTACAAAAAGGAAAGGGGACTAACGAAGTAGTACACTGCCAGAAAGAGTATATAAAGTTAAGAAGGCATGTGTTCCTCGTAAGTAGAACAAGCATATTGTCCGGACAGCGCTGCAGATTAAATAAAGTAATAAGTTACTAATTATATCCAAACTGCAATCTATATAAATAAAAACCGACCACCGCGCCGACTCGCGCACCGAGGGTTCCGTACAAACCTGTAGTAAGTTTTACGATTTATAACGTATTAAAAATAAAAATTACGTTTGTTGTATGGGAGCCCCCCTTTAATATTTACTTTATTGATATTTAATTATTTATTTTGAAAGGTAATATACAAGTTAATATTCTGTGAAAATTTGAACCGTCTACCTGTTACCGTTTTTAATATTGAGCAAAAAAATACGAAAAAAACACGTTTATTGTATGGGGACCCCCCTTAATATATATATATTTTTTTTAATTTTTAGTATTTGTTGTTATAGCGGCAACGGAAATACATCATTTGTGAAAATTTCAGCTTTCTAGCTATCACGGTTTAAGACAGACAGACAGACAGACAGCGGAGTCTTAGTAATAGGGTCCCGTTTTTACCCTTTGGGTACGGAACCCTAAAAATGAGCCTAGTATAGGTACTAAAATTCTACATCAATGCTAGTAGCCTATGTCACTCTCCAGGTCCTCCACTATACACATGCCAAAAATCAAGTCAATCCGTTGCTCCGTTGCGGCGTGATTGAAGGACAAACCAACAAACCAATAAACCAACAAACAAACACACTTTCGCATTTATAATATTAGTATGATATGATAATGAGTTACTCGTACCTACCTACTTAATACCCGTGGGAACTGTTTGATTTTTCAATATAAAAACCGGCCAAGTGCGAGTCGGACTCGCGCACCGAGGGTTCCGTACAAACCTGTAGTAAGTTTTAAATTATTAAAAAAAAACTACTTACTAGATCTCGTTCAAACCAATTTTCGGTGGAAGTTTGCATGGTAATGTACATCATATATTTTTTTTAGTTTTATCATTCTCTTATTTTAGAAGTTACGGGGGGGGACACACATTTTACCACTTTGGAAGTGTCTCTCGCGCAAACTATTCAGTTTAGAAAAAAATGATATTAGAAACCTCAATATCATTTTTGAAGACCTATCCATAGATACCCCACACGTATGGGTTTGATGAAAAAAAAATTTTTGAGTTTCAGTTCTAAGTATGGGGACCCCCAAAATTTATTGTTTTTTTTCTATTTTTGTGTGAAAATCTTAATGCGGTTCACAGAGTACATCTACTTACCAAGTTTCAACAGTATATAGTTCTTATAGTTTCGGAAAAAAGTGGCTGTTACATACGGACGGACAGACAGACAGACAGACAGACAGACAGACAGACAGACAGACAGACAGACAGACAGACGGACGGACAGACAGACAGACAGACAGACAGACATGACGAATCTATTTGGGTTCCGTTTTTGCCAAATTTGGCTACGGAACCCTAAAAAGCCATATCTATCTCCGGAAGGCCGACTATGGACTCGCGGGGGAATTCTAACCTTGTTCTTGTCTACAATACAAAGTTTCAGATTAGTAGGTCTAAGGGTTCCGAATGGGCTTTGATGACTAACTCAGTGAGCGAGGGAGTCAGGAAAAAGTGACGTGAATCAGGAAAGGAAACAAGTGAGTCAGGGAAAAGTCAGGCAAAGGTTGAGTCGTTTCTCTTTATATATTACTGAATGATGCCCACGACTTCGTCTGCGTGGATTAAGTTTGTCTGATTCGCGCGGGAACTCCTTATTTTTTCTTAGATAAATTAAATTATGCAGCATAGGCATAAAGACATAGTTAGGATATAAGCTATCTCCATTCCCAGCCAAATCGTTGTAATCTTTATGACGTAAAGAAGTAACAAACATCCTACCACACAAACTTATAAACATCTATACTTTCACATTTATAATATTACTAAGATTAAGATAATATTCGCATGAATCTATAGAAATATAAATAAATCAATTTATATTTAAAAAAAAAGTCTTCACGAACCTACCGAAAAATAGAGTCGAAATAAATAACAAGTAAAAGTATAGTAGCCAGCTCTCAGGCTGTGTCCCAAAGGAAAACGAGAAGGTGTCTCTTCCATCTCGGATAAGTTTGACAGATTTTTGTAACAGAAGCACGGAACAACGTGGGCCGATCTACAAATGAAGGCGGAGGATGGAGAAAAATGGCATCGAGGTATCCAAGACTGGGGACAACGCCTTTTCAACCGTGATATCACGGTTAAAAATAACTTAAGTAAATATTAACTGAAACTAAAAAAAGAAAGAATTGTTATAATAGGTATGTAGATATGAGATATTGTGCAAGTTATTACGTCAATAACGAAATACTGTTGTCTGTCACCAAACTAAATCTAAATTGTCTAAATTGGTGAATTTTCTTTTGTTTCTTTAAGTCTCCACTCGTTAGACTGTTACGTAGGTTAAAAAACGCCTAGCTTTGAATTTGTAACATAACCACACAAAAAAAAAAATTCAATGGATAAATGATATGGACGCAATTATCGAGTAAAATTATTCTTATTCTATTTCCAAAAAGTGGATATCATGAAATCGCTAATCAGAAGCTAAATTCAACAGCAAATAAAATATAGGATAGAGGTCGTTCGATTTTGCAACCGTTAAAGCTAAAAGTTTTAAGATATATTTAAGTAGGTATACGCTAAGGCGCCAGATCTGCCTACGCTCTTTTTCTAGAGGTCAATCAAGGACTAACCAGCTCATACATTTGCAGTAGGTACAACTACATTAGAATTCGCGTCAAATAATCGGAAATTTATTTATAGGTGAATGTGGGTAAACAACGAAATGCGTAAGCAGACTACAAAAGCTATAGAAAAGTTTTATGGAAACTTCCAAGTGTTTTATCAGATTCAGAGAACTTTTGAAATAAGTTTGCTTATTCTTCAAATGAAATATTTTTCTAATACCATACAGAGAAAAAAAGCTCAACATTATTCAAATCAATATTATTTCATAGGCACCTTTTCTAGTTTGCTATCCCAATATACTCGTAGCAACAGCGAGATCTAGTTAAACCAGTAGAATAGAAACAATACAAACAGAACGACGTGACGTCAGAGGATTTTAAAGAGCTTGTTATAGTAGATTCACTATAGTGCAATGGTTCAATATTATGCTCAGTATACATTGTGTGAATGTATACTGAAATTATCCGTATATATTACTTATTATATTATTATATTACTTATTACTTATTATATTATTATATACTGAAATTATCCGTATACTTATATACAATTATATATATAGTATAGTAAAAGGCTAGCATGGTATGGGCATGTAATGCGGAGGGAAGAAAGGCATATTACGAGAAGAATGATAGATATGCATGTGGAAGGAAAAAAGAGTAAAGGGAGACCAAAGAAAAGATGGATGGATTGTGTGAAAGTGGATATGCGTATAAAAGGGGTGAATGATAGGTTGACGGATAACAGAAGTGAGTGGAAGAAGAAAACATGTTGTGCCGACCCCACATAGCGTGGGAAAAGGGCAAGAAGAAGAAGATACATTGTGTGAATATCTGCTGTTCCTCTTGTTTGATCGTGTCTTTGTTTCTTGGTTTGGTCGTTCATTCGTCGTCGTTATCGTCTTAACGGATAGATACCTATCCAGGTTAACTGCTGGATGAATGACTCCTCCGAAAATCACAACAGGCTCTTAACTAGTGCCACTTGCTTCCAGCTACTCGCTTAAGATCATCCATCCATTATGGGGTTCTTCCAACGCTGCGCTTTCCGTAATAAGACATTTAAGGCTACTTGGGAGCCTAAAGCCTAACGGTGTGTCCTTTCTGTCGGTACTTACTTACCTATAATTTTCAAAACGGCTGATTTGATTTCGAGGAGACCATCACTGGCAAGTAAGAGCAAACGAAGAGTTCAACATCTACGTTTCGTCCCGAAAAAAATTAAGGATTTTAAATCCACGTGCAAGTAAAAGCTCGTAAAAGATAAAGGAACTAGCGAGACAGATGTTAATGAGCGCATCTCCGTGGTATTTATCACAATTACAAAGAATTGAATAAAACATTGTAATATTTTCGACACGGGAAACGCACTCGAGCAACAAATTATCAATCAAAGTTGAAAACAAGCGCGGGCGGTGCGGCGGCGACGCGGAGGTGCGCGGGGGTGTGCGGGGATGGTGCGGCGCCAGACAGCCTGGCGCGCGACTGCAGCCGCTCGCGGTGCATCCCGCGCAGGTGCTCGCCGCCCCCCGGCCCGACCACCATGCACCGACCGCCGCGACCCGTCTGTCCCGGCTCCCGAGACGGCTGCACACACACGATGCTCCTTCCTCGGCCGATTTGACAATCCTACCGTACGATAAAACTGAAAGCTAGCTAGCCTAACCTAATTACTAAGTTTACAAATCATGCTCGCGTGTAATGGTAACAAGAATGATGTCTGCATTTGCGCGCTGAACAGCCAGGCTGATCCTTTGCACTAAAAATGGGGGTGGTAACTGTGGTGAAATGTCTCGCAAGAAATGTTTGCGGCCGGTGACTCCACGGCCTCAGAGATTGTTACCTTTATTCCATGAAAAATATTTTTTTTCAAGAACTGTATACATATATGTATTACTAGCTGACCCGGCAGACGTTGTCCTGCCTTGAAGCTAGAACCCGATTGCAGCGCCCCCTATCGGGTCCAATTGTGAATATAAACCATCCCGGGACCCACACAAACACACACAAAAAGTTCCATCTAAACAGCAATTGATTTATATATATATATATATATATATATATATATATATATAGAGATAGAGATAATTGTCACAGAAACTGTTAGAACTAGGAAAAAAAATATCAGAAGTTACAAATAACGTCATAGCTACGCGTGTCCCCACTTCCAAGTTCTACGACCGACAGTTCCTTGTTCTAGGGTAACACCACCACCACACGAACACATACTTACCAGTCGTAGGTATATAGAAGAGGTGGCTACGAAAATCGTGAAGGAGACTACTTTTTTAACATTTTCCTATAGACTATTAGATTAATTAATTAGTTCAGCAGTTATCAATTTTCTGTTGGACAACAACATCTGAAATAGCAAAAATACACTCGAATCGAAGCGCGCTCCAACCTAGACCTCATCATTGCTTTGCACTAGGCATGATTGTCGTCAAGCGCAAGCCTATCTCACAATAAAAAAATTAAAAAAAAATTGTCTTTGAGACCACTCACTCAGGCCTTTTGCGGCGGGAAAATTTCATTATCTCATAGGAAATCAGAAATAGTAAGCGGATTAAGTCGTGGGTGACCACTAGTATCACGTAAATTTGTGACAGTAATGGCAAAAAGCGCAAAGGCTGGTTTAGCGCTTATTTACTTATAGACAAAATACACGTATTATATAGTATCTGGAGACTTTTCTTGTCAAATTCAAGAACATTCCTCCAAGAATTCCGCTTCTCAGACATAAATCATTAGTCTAAAGTATGAACTTGGACAGGTCCACTCTCCTATTATCAATATCATTAATTTGAAAACTATTAATAAACTTCGTAATTCAATCTTAGCAATTAGGTTAGCCAGCCAAGCATTAAGGACGATATTTTTATTTGTTACGTGGAAGCGTAAAACCTAACTACTTTATTTTCGTCTCGCCGCTGTACTTCAAAGACAATAAACGAGAGTAGAATTCTGAACAAACAATCCGACAGCCTATATTTCACTGGAATAACTTGTAACGTAGATAACAACGCTTTTCTCTTAAGTTAACTTTCACGAAAACTACAGTTACTGAGTTCTATAACCCGGTTTACTTATAAAAATAAGAAAGGGAAATGGCCTGATTAGAGGCAGCTATTTCGGTCGTCGAAAGCTTTCTCACGCACGCATTCGTAAAGTTTATTTTAGTAGCAATGGTTCAAAAGTATCATGTAATGACCGATTAAACACTGTGATTAAACCCAAGACCCTCAATTAAGGCTTGACGAAGTAACGTTAAATCGACGCGATGGTCATTATTTAGATACATATGACCGTTTCCTAATGCCGTGTAGTTTTAAGTTAGAAAGTAGGTACATGGGAACTATTGAATACAAACAAATCTTCAGTTCGAAATAAATCCTGTGGAAATTCTGCAATCTCGTGGCTATGCACTTGTTTAAGTCTTGGGAACCGTGTTCCAATACTTAAACAAGAGAGATAATAGAAAATGAAGAAACTAATATTTTTATGAAATGAACTAAATTTTTTAACAGACGCTGAAAGAAAAGAAAGAAAGAAAAAACATTTATTCACAGCATTGTGCCACACAAAACAATACCTTAAAGTAAATGTTACCATGGCGCTTCCAGTACCTGAGCATTAGACTCATGATCAAGTCAAAGAAGCACCATGATAACACTTGTGGTGTGTGGCACAACCTGAAAAAAGGCATCAGCTCAGCATTATGCTGAAACCCTTGCAATGAATTACAAGGGCATTCAGCGCTGATTTTCAGCTGAAGCCCTCCTCCAGGTGACACCACGTCTACGTAACTATACTAATTAAAACTAAACAATCTCTAGTTAAGGCTTTAGGTACTAAATAAATAAATAATAAATAAGTATACATTTATAATATAATATGCATATAATATACTACTTAAATAGTGAGGCTAGAACAAAAATAAAAATAAAAACCCAATCACCAGATACTTCAATATTTATACTATATTTAATAAAGTAAAATACACCATATCATTACAGTTAAAGCTAAAGAAAAGGAAACTCCGCCACATGATCCTGGTATTCTAATTGTTTACCGAGAAGGAATTTTTTAAGTTGTAGTTTAAATGAATACTTGTTTTTGAGATCTTTTATCGGAGGTGGTATATTATTCCAACATTTAGTGGCGGAGTATGTAAAAGATCCACGAAATGCAGCAGTACGATGGAATGGCACACGAAGCCGATTCCTACGCACGCTTCTAAGTCGATCGGCTTCGCCATCGCCTACCCAATTAAGTTTATTAATGAGGTATAAAGGTTTTCCCATTTTAAACATTCCAAAAAGTAGACCAGAAAGATGTAGTTTTCTCCTAGACCTCATTTTTAACAACAGATGGCTGTTTAGAAAAGGAGTAATGTGGTTTCTCGGAGATATGTCGAAACAAAAACGAGCACAGGCGTTTTGCACGCGTTGAATAATGCGCTTTGTTCTGCACAAGAGACGAGGCCCAAATACGACCGCTGCTTAAATACGGGAAAATTATAGAACAAGAAGACTCAGTGGAATAAATAAACAATTGAACTTAAGTGACTTAAAAAAAGACAAAGCAATTATATCGTAGATTTCTTGAGAAGCTAACAATGGCATTTGTACTTTGGCTGATTGCCAACAGTGTTCCTGGCATACGTAAATTGTGAAAGCGTTATCTACAAGCCACGCGCTATCCAATCTCAACCCCACGCAAATGTGGCGTAGAAAAGTGAAAATAAGGGTTATTCTACCCAGCTGTCTAGGGCGTTCATTATTTCTGAGACAAACGGATTTCTGACTTCACAATAAATTCAAATTTATACGCAGCATTCCTCGTGAGGAACGCAAATCTGAATCTTATGAATATCAAAAGGATTTTAAATAAGGGTCATTGCGCAAAACGAAGCTTGGGCGATACTGTGCACTACCTACCTGAAGAGCTTTATTCTACTTCACTTTCTCTTATTATTAGGGCAGGATTGCGTTCTAACATCTAATGCTGGTTCTGTCTGTTGTTCGTGAAATACCCATCCCATGCATTAAATTAGTTACTCTCCAGTAAGTGGAGAACTTTCAACAGTTGGCCCAGCTGGGACCACGAGCCTTTAGAATTGGTACGCACCAATCATGGTACCATTAGTATGGTACGATTACGCTCGCACTACAATATCATTTACATGGATGGGCCCTTTCATAGAAAAAAGTTGGGCGTCCGACATGTAGAGCACGTTCCACACCTGTCATAAGCCTGACTTTGTCTCCATCGTAGCGCTGTCGCGGTCGCTCGTCGTGTAGATAATTTGTTATTATTAAGTTAACATTTAAAGTAACCTTAATTAGTTTGGCAATGTATAATTTTTATTTTAAGGGACCGGCGACCGCCGCTCGCAACTTCTACTCGAACCGCAAATATAAATTTGCCGGTATATTGCTATCCCTATTTGGCTGAAGACACATGATCGCGTGCAAGCGCGATAGCAATATGAGCGTACAGAATTTATTATACATTTAGTCTTGTTCCGTGAATACCAAAAATGATGAATGAAAAATTGTTGTGTTTTTAACTTCGTGTTGTTATTCTGTAACTTGACAATATAGGCTATGTTCCTGATCAATTAGTACGTGAAATATCGTTGGTTTTAATATAACACAAATAAGGAGAAAACATGTCCTTTATGTCGCAAAAACATGCAAAACGCAATGTGCTTACATTTAATTTTGGGAAAGTATTTTGGAAAAATAATTATCCAGGGACCTAGATAAATACAAGTTCAATCTTAATAATCGCATAATATGGAGGAAATATGCTCGAATTACTAATTATTTTGGTATTACGTTTGTATGAGCAATTAGCCCTCCGCTGGCGCCTTAAGGTAAGTGTTTCAATTCACAATTACAAACTTCCAAAAAAACGTTATTTAATTCTCCTATTTAATACTAGCTGATGCCCGCGACTTCGTCCGCGTGGACTAAGTTTTTTCGATTCCCGCGGGAACTCATTAATTTTCCGGGATAAAAAGTAGCCTATGTATGTATGTATGTATATTCTTTGTAGCTGATGCCCGCGACTTCGTCCGCGTGGAATAAGTTTTTCAGTTAATTTTCCAGGATAAAAAGTAGCCTATATTACTATCCCACGGTATAATCGCCCTATAATGGTGAAACACGTACTTCTTCATATTTTAACGAAAGCCCATATGCTGTTTCATGGCTATAACTTGAGAAATTAAGGATTTTCATACAAACTCTCAACCCCTATTTCACCCCTTCGGGGGTAGAATTTCGGGATAAAAAGTATCCTATGTCCTACCTCGTAGTATGGGCTCAAATCGTGCCAAGTTTCGTTTGAATTCATTCAGTAGTTTCGGCGTGATGCGCGGCCAAGATACAGACAGACAGACAGACAGACAGACAAAAATGAAAAAAATTACAGATTTGGCTTCAGTATCGAATAATGAGTGCCCTCCTAAAAAAATTTTAAAAATATCTTCAATGTACAGAATTGGACCTGTTACAGTTTTAATATAAGTATAGATTTCTATCCGTTACGCAATCACTTAATTTCCGCGGCAAACTGTATGATATTTTTTTTTACTAACTGGCCTTACGGCTTCTATGACTATGACCTATACTATCTATGGCCGAGTCATACGTTTTCAAGCTGTCATTCAAGATTTTGCATATGTTGCAAGCAAGTTCCCGCTTTTCAAACTAGATGGCGTTACTAAAAATAAGTCCACAGTCTTTGTTTGACAGGGCCCGTCTATGTAAATTGAGGTCGTTGTTTACAATCATATTAAATGACCTATCAACAAAACCTTGTACCTATTAATGCCTATTACATAATACATATATGTACGATATTGGTAAAAGTACCTACCTACTTAATCAATTGAAAGTCAAACTAAATTTAAGGTCTTTTGTAGGTACTGAAAGGAATTAGCCTGCCAAAATTGAATTATATGGACCTGTAGAGTGTAGACGTGGTCGTCAAGTTGGTCACGTACGAAATAAGGTCGGTCCAGAAATGGCTGTCGCGATACCCTTTCCTAATTAAATGGATTACTAAAACACCACAGTCAACTGTACAATTTACATGCCGATTTATATTATTTTCTAAAATGGTGATTTTCATACGAACTATGGTGTGATTATGTGGTTAATTTATGGTGTGGTTAAGGGAGTAATATGGAAATAGCTTCCGTTACACTTTTTGTCAGCCGACGCAATAGGCGAAACTGCACCAATGCGATGAGCCTCAACTACATATTATTGCCTATTGCTTGGCAACTTGAACTCTTGGCATCGAACTTAAAATACACAATAACAGTACTCCCTGCACTGTCAGCTTATGCACTTACCTCTTTAAGTACCAAAATGGCGGCACAACCCGCCATGTAAACAACTGAGAAGCCATTGCATTCTTCTGACATTTAAAAAAACTTGCAGGGTCTCCCGCTGGCCCACCCGCCCACATGCACGCTGACCGTACGGCTACTATGCAATATACAGAAAAATGTTAATGTGTATGCGTGCACTACTCTATTCATTCTTCAAAACTCTTTGTACACTCGTTTAATTAACAGATTAACAGATTGCACAAATTTGACAATGTGTCCTAATTTCGAAATAAGTTAAAGTGGCTTGCTTTTCGACTTCCCCAAAATATTATGTGATATGAATATTATTTGGTAATAATGTGTATTATTTACTACGAAGAAAAATAAACAAATTAAATATTTGCGCAAACTCTAATTTAGTTTGACGTAATAGCATTGATCACTTGATCAATAATTGGCCCAACAGAATTGGCTGTTTCGTTGACGCTGGTCCCGTCCTACAGAAATCAGAATGATCCTGTCGGTCTAGGTCTTACCCATATTATAACGTATGAATATTAACGCATAAGTTTCCGAAAAGAATCATTCAGTCGTTTCCATATGACTTACGATGTTCACTGTAATTGCCTTCTTCAAGTATTATACTTCAAATACCAATAAATGCTATTTTTATGGTGTGTTATTATTGGAAACGCTCAGTGACAAATTGCAGTGATTGTCTTTCACTGGTAACAGCTAGACTGATAAATGACGTCTACTTTGCTAATAATAAATTCTGCTTTATATCCATACTAATATTATAAATGCGAAAGTGTGTCTGTCTGTCTGTCTGTCTGTCTGTCTGTCTGTCTGTCTGTCTGTCTGCTACGCTTTCACGGCCCAACCGTTCAACCGATTTTGATGAAATTTGGTACAGGGATAGGTTGCATCATGGGGAAGGACATAGGCTACTTTTTATCCCGGAAAAACAAACAGTTCCTGTGGGATAACATGCTCTTTTTCTCGCATTTTTCTTCAATCACGCTTCAACGGCGCAACGGATCGACGTGATTTTTGGCATGGGTATATTTGAGGACCTGGAGAGTGACATAGGCCAACTTTTATCCCGGAAAAACAAACAGTTCTTGTGGGATAACATGCTCTTTTTCTCGCATTTTTCTTCAATTAAGTGGCAACGGCGCAACGGATCGACGTGATTTTTTGCATGGGTATATTTGAGAACCTGGAAAGTGACACAGGCCACTTTTCATCCTGGAAAAACTAACAGTCCCTGTGGGATAGTATGCTCTTTTTCTTGCATTTGTTTCACCGTTACCACGTTCACACGTTCAGATTAGCCCACGTTCAGGTTATCATAACCTTCCGGTTAGCCCACGTTCAGGTCAGCCGACGTTTAGGTAAGCCCACGTTCAGGTTATCATACCCGTCCGGTTAGCCCACGTTCAGGTTAGCCGACGTTCAGGTTAGCACAAGTTCAGGTTAGTTGTCGGTCAGGTTAGCCATCGTTCAAGTTAGCCGACGTCCAAGTTACCTGACATTCAAGTTAGCCCACGTTCAGGTTAGCCCACGTTCAGGTGAGCTGACGTTAAGATTTATTTTAGGACAAGGAAAGTAACATGTGCTACCTTAGTAACATCGTGTCATACTAATCCATACTAATATTATAAATGCGAAAGTGTGTCTGTCTGTCTGTCTGTCTGTCTGTCTGTCTGTCTGTCTGTCTGTCTGCTACGCTTTCACGGCCCAACCGTTCAACCGATTTTGATGAAATTTGGTACAGGGATAGGTTGCATCCCGGGGAAGGACATAGGCTACTTTTTATCCCGGAAAAACAAACAGTTCCTGTGGGATAACATGCTCTTTTTCTCGCATTTTTCTTCAATCACGCTTCAACGGCGCAACGGATCGACGTGATTTTTGGCATGGGTATATTTGAGGACCTGGAGAGTGACATAGGCCAATTTTTATCCCGGAAAAACAAACAGTTCCTGTGGGATAACATGCTCTTTTTCTCGCATTTTTCTTCAATTAAGTGGCAACGGCGCAACGGATCGACGTGATTTTTTGCATGGGTATATTTGAGAACCTGGAAAGTGACACAGGCCACTTTTCATCCTGGAAAAACTAACAGTCCCTGTGGGATAGTATGCTCTTTTTCTTGCATTTGTTTCACCGTTACCACGTTCACACGTTCAGATTAGCCCACGTTCAGGTTATCATAACCTTCCGGTTAGCCCACGTTCAGGTCAGCCGACGTTTAGGTAAGCCCACGTTCAGGTTATCATACCCGTCCGGTTAGCCCACGTTCAGGTTAGCCGACGTTCAGGTTAGCACAAGTTCAGGTTAGTTGTCGGTCAGGTTAGCCATCGTTCAAGTTAGCCGACGTCCAAGTTACCTGACATTCAAGTTAGCCCACGTTCAGGTTAGCCCACGTTCAGGTGAGCTGACGTTAAGATTTATTTTAGGACAAGGAAAGTAACATGTGCTACCTTAGTAACATCGTGTCATACTAATAATATTATAAATGCGAAAGTGTTCTTGGAAGTTGTTCTCATTAAAGTAAAAAAAAAATTGCAGTCAGGACTGCCGATAGAAGGGAAAACTAATATTAAAATATAAACCGTAAAACTAAGGCATTACAGTTTTATTATATTTAAGACCTTTAATAATAAGACCAATAATTTATATTTAAGACCTTTTGTCTTCGTAACAACGCATGGTGTCAGTCACGGTTACATATCACTTTTAATTAATATAAACCTTAAAACAAAGGCATTAGTTTTTAGTTTGCAGACGAAAAAAAAACAAAAATTTTCTTTTTGGGGGGTAAATAGTAAGTATAAGAATGACTAAAAAAAATAGAAATAGAATAGAAGAGATATTCGGGTTCAGAATTCAGAGTGCAGAGTTCAGAGTACAAAGTGCAAAGTTCAGAGTTCAGAGTGCAGAGTTCAGACTTCAGAGTGCAGAGTTCAGAGTGCAGAGTTCAGACTTCAGAGTGCAGGGTTCAGAGTTCAGAGTTCAGAGTGCAGAGTTCAGAGTGCAGAGTTCAGAGTTCAGAGTTCAGAATGCAGAGTTCAGACTTCAGAGTGCAGAGTTCAGAGTGCAGAGTTCAGACTTCAGAGTGCAGAGTTCAGAGTTCAGAGTGCAGAGTTCAGAGTGCATAGTTAAGAGTGCAGAGTTCAGACTTCAGAGTGCAGAGTTCAGAGTGCAGAGGTCAGAGTTCAGAGTGCATAGTTCAGAGTTCAGAGTACAGAGTGCAGAGTTCAGAGTGAAGAGTTCAGAGTGCAGAGTTTAGAGTTCAGAGTGCAGAGTTCAGAGTTCAGAGTATAGAGTGCAGAGTTCAGAGTGCAGAGTTCAGAAATCAGAGTTCAGAGTTCAAAGTGCAGAGTTAAGAATTCAGAGTGCAGAGTTCAGAGTTCAGAGTGCAGAGTTCAGAGTGCAGAGTTCAGAGTGCAGAGTTCAGAGTTCAGAGTGCAGAGTTCAGACTGCAGAGTTCAGAGTGCAGAGGTCAGAGTTTAGAGTGCAGAGTTCAGAGTGCAGAGTTCAGAGTGCATAGTTAAGAGTGCAGAGTTCAGACTTCAGAGTGCAGAGGTCAGAGTTCAGAGTGCATAGTTCAGAGTTCAGAGTACAGAGTGCAGAGATCAGAGTGAAGAGTTCAGAGTGCAGAGTTCAGAGTTCAGAGTGCAGAGTTCAGAGTTCAGAGTTCAGAATGGAGAGTACAGACTTCAGAGTGCAGAGTTCAGAGTGCAGAGGTCACAGTTCAGAGTGCAGAGTTCAGAGTACAGAGTTCAGAGTGCATAGTTCAGAGTGCAGAGTTCAGAGTGCAGAGTTCAGAGTGCAGAGTTCAGAGTTCAGAGTTCACAATGCAGAGTTCAGACTTCAGAGTTCAGAGTGCAGAGGTCAGAGTTTAGAGTGCAGAGTTCAGAGTGCAGAGTTCAGAGTGCATAGTTAAGAATGCAGAGTTCAGACTTCAGAGTGCAGAGGTCAGAGTTCAGAGTACAGAGTGCAGAGTTCAGAGTGAAGAGTTCAGAGTTCAGAGTTCAGAGTGCAGAGTTCAGAGTTCAGAATGTAGAGTTCAGACTTCAGAGTGCAGAGTTCAGAGTGCAGAGGTCACAATTCAGAGTGCAGAGTTCAGAGTACAGAGTTCAGAGTGCATAGTTCAGAGTGCAGAGTTCAGAGTGCAGAGTTCAGAGTGCAGAGTTCGGAGTGCAGAGTTTAGAGTTCAGAGTGCAGAGTTCAGAGTTCAGAGTATAGAGTTCAGAGTTCAGAGTGCAGGGTTCAGAGTTCAGAGTGCAGAGTTCAGAGCGCTGAGTGAAATGTCTCAAACAGGCAGTCACAGTTAAGTTGATAATTGACAATCTTTCACATAAAACTCAGTTATTGTTCCCTTGAGCCACGCGAGCGAAGCCGCGGGTAATAGCTAGTACTTCTATAACTTGAAGGTATATAATATTATACTTTATTATTAGACTAGCTGAGCCGCCCCGGCTTCACACCTTACATAAGTACTTTTTAGGGTTCCGTAGCCAAATGGCAAAAAACGGAACCCTTATGGATTCGTCATGTCTGTATGTCTGTCTGTCCGTCCGTATATCACAGCGACTTTTTTCCGAATCTATAAGAACTATACTGTTGAAACTTAATGGTAAGTAGATTTATTCTGTGAACCGCATTAAGATTTTTACACAAAAATAGAAAAAAAACAATAAATTTCGGGGGTTCCCTATACTTAGAACTGAAACTCAAAAATTTTTTTTCATCAAACCCATACGTGTGTGGTATCTATGGATAGGTCTTCAAAAATTAGATATATGTTATTTAATATATATGTACCTATTTAATGAAATAAGTAGAACTTTAACTCGCTATAATCCGCCACAGTAAGTAAATATCTATGTGGTACAGTATGTATCTTGCTCTTGTAGCTTGCGATATTCACCACACCACACAAATCTTCCAAATTATTCTCGACGTACGTTGCACTCCGACACCGGAGCATCTTCAGGAGATGTTGACTTGACAATGCACGAAGATTTATTTTATTATCATGGACTTCC
Organism: Erebia ligea; assembly: GCA_917051295.2. Classification (NCBI taxonomy): domain Eukaryota; kingdom Metazoa; phylum Arthropoda; class Insecta; order Lepidoptera; family Nymphalidae; genus Erebia; species Erebia ligea. The sequence continues at coordinate 7,581,294 of OU785232.1, forward strand.
GCAAAGTAACGCCTGCTTCTATCCAATAGGTATTTATGTATTAAACTAGCTATTACCCGCGGCTTCGCTCGCGTGGCTCAAGGGAACAATAACTGAGTTTTATGTGAAAGATTGTCAATTATCAACTTAACTGTGACTGCCTGTTTGAGACATTTCACTCAGCGCTCTGAACTCTGCACTCTGAACTCTGAACCTTGCACTCTGAACTCTGAACTCTATACTCTGAACTCTGAACTCTGCACTCTGAACTCTAAACTCTGCACTCCGAACTCTGCACTCTGAACTCTGCACTCTGAACTCTGCACTCTGAACTATGCACTCTGAACTCTGTACTCTGAACTCTGCACTCTGAATTGTGACCTCTGCACTCTGAACTCTGCACTCTGAAGTCTGAACTCTACATTCTGAACTCTGAACTCTGCACTCTGAACTCTGAACTCTGAACTCTTCACTCTGAACTCTGCACTCTGTACTCTGAACTCTGACCTCTGCACTCTGAAGTCTGAACTCTGCATTCTTAACTATGCACTCTGAACTCTGCACTCTGAACTCTGCACTCTAAACTCTGACCTCTGCACTCTGAACTCTGAAGTCTGAACTCTGCATTGTGAACTCTGAACTCTGAACTCTGCACTCTGAACTCTGCACTCTGAACTCTGCACTCTGAACTATGCACTCTGAACTCTGTACTCTGAACTCTGCACTCTGAACTGTGACCTCTGCACTCTGAACTCTGCACTCTGAAGTCTGTACTCTCCATTCTGAACTCTGAACTCTGAACTCTGCACTCTGAACTCTGAACTCTGCACTCTGAACTCTTCACTCTGATCTCTGCACTCTGTACTCTGAACTCTGAACTATGCACTCTGAACTCTGACCTCTGCACTCTGAAGTCTGAACTCTGCACTCTTAACTATGCACTCTGAACTCTGCACTCTGAACTCTGCACTCTAAACTCTGACCTCTGCACTCTGAACTCTGAAGTCTGAACTCTGCATTCTGAACTCTGAACTCTGCACTCTGAACTCTGCACTCTGAACTCTGCACTCTGAACTCTGAACTCTGCACTCTGAATTCTTAACTCTGCACTTTGAACTCTGAACTCTGATTTCTGAACTCTGCACTCTGAACTCTGAACTCTATACTCTGAACTCTGAACTCTGCACTCTGAACTCTAAACTCTGCACTCTGAACTCTTCACTCTGAACTCTGCACTCTGTACTCTGAACTCTGAACTATGCACTCTGAACTCTGACCTCTGCACTCTGAACTCTGCACTCTGAAGTCTGAACTCTGCACTCTGAACTCTGCACTCTGAACTCTGCACTCTGAACTCTGAACTCTGCACTCTGAAGTCTGACCTCTGCACTCTGAACTCTGCACTCTGAAGTCTGAACTCTGCATTCTGAACTCTGAACTCTGAACTCTGCACTCTGAACTCTGCACTCTGAACTCTGAACTCTGAACCCTGCACTCTGAAGTCTGAACTCTGCACTCTGAACTCTGCACTCTGAAGTCTGAACTCTGCACTCTGAACTCTGAACTTTGCACTTTGTACTCTGAACTCTGCACTCTGAATTCTGAACCCGAATATCTCTTCTATTCTATTTCTATTTTTTTTAGTCATTCTTATACTTACTATTTACCCCCCAAAAAGAAAATTTTTGTTTTTTTTTCGTCTGCAAACTAAAAACTAATGCCTTTGTTTTAAGGTTTATATTAATTAAAAGTGATATGTAACCGTGACTGACACCATGCGTTGTTACGAAGACAAAAGGTCTAAAATATATATAATTGGTCTTATTATTAAAGGTCTTAAATATAATAAAACTGTAATGCCTTAGTTTTACGGTTTATATTTTAATATTAGTTTTCCCTTCTATCGGCAGTCCTGACTGCAATTTTTTTTTTACTTTAATGAGAACCACTTCCAAGAACACTTTCGCATTTATAATATTATTAGTATGACACGATGTTACTAAGGTAGCACATGTTACTTTCCTTGTCCTAAAATAAATCTTAACGTCAGCTCACCTGAACGTGGGCTAACCTGAACGTGGGCTAACTTGAATGTCAGGTAACTTGGACGTCGGCTAACTTGAACGATGGCTAACCTGACCGACAACTAACCTGAACTTGTGCTAACCTGAACGTCGGCTAACCTGAACGTGGGCTAACCGGACGGGTATGATAACCTGAACGTGGGCTTACCTAAACGTCGGCTGACCTGAACGTGGGCTAACCGGAAGGTTATGATAACCTGAACGTGGGCTAATCTGAACGTGTGAACGTGGTAACGGTGAAACAAATGCAAGAAAAAGAGCATACTATCCCACAGGGACTGTTAGTTTTTCCAGGATGAAAAGTGGCCTGTGTCACTTTCCAGGTTCTCAAATATACCCATGCAAAAAATCACGTCGATCCGTTGCGCCGTTGCCACTTAATTGAAGAAAAATGCGAGAAAAAGAGCATGTTATCCCACAGGAACTGTTTGTTTTTCCGGGATAAAAATTGGCCTATGTCACTCTCCAGGTCCTCAAATATACCCATGCCAAAAATCACGTCGATCCGTTGCGCCGTTGAAGCGTGATTGAAGAAAAATGCGAGAAAAAGAGCATGTTATCCCACAGGAACTGTTTGTTTTTCCGGGATAAAAAGTAGCCTATGTCCTTCCCCGGGATGCAACCTATCCCTGTACCAAATTTCATCAAAATCGGTTGAACGGTTGGGCCGTGAAAGCGTAGCAGACAGACAGACAGACAGACAGACAGACAGACAGACAGACAGACAGACACACTTTCGCATTTATAATATTAGTATGGAAGTATGGAAGTATGGATTAGTATGACACGATGTTACTAAGGTAGCACATGTTACTTTCCTTGTCCTAAAATAAATCTTAACGTCAGCTCACCTGAACGTGGGCTAACCTGAACGTGGGCTAACTTGAATGTCAGGTAACTTGGACGTCGGCTAACTTGAACGATGGCTAACCTGACCGACAACTAACCTGAACTTGTGCTAACCTGAACGTCGGCTAACCTGAACGTGGGCTAACCGGACGGGTATGATAACCTGAACGTGGGCTTACCTAAACGTCGGCTGACCTGAACGTGGGCTAACCGGAAGGTTATGATAACCTGAACGTGGGCTAATCTGAACGTGTGAACGTGGTAACGGTGAAACAAATGCAAGAAAAAGAGCATACTATCCCACAGGGACTGTTAGTTTTTCCAGGATGAAAAGTGGCCTGTGTCACTTTCCAGGTTCTCAAATATACCCATGCAAAAAATCACGTCGATCCGTTGCGCCGTTGCCACTTAATTGAAGAAAAATGCGAGAAAAAGAGCATGTTATCCCACAGGAACTGTTTGTTTTTCCGGGATAAAAATTGGCCTATGTCACTCTCCAGGTCCTCAAATATACCCATGCCAAAAATCACGTCGATCCGTTGCGCCGTTGAAGCGTGATTGAAGAAAAATGCGAGAAAAAGAGCATGTTATCCCACAGGAACTGTTTGTTTTTCCGGGATAAAAAGTAGCCTATGTCCTTCCCCGGGATGCAACCTATCCCTGTACCAAATTTCATCAAAATCGGTTGAACGGTTGGGCCGTGAAAGCGTAGCAGACAGACAGACAGACAGACAGACAGACAGACAGACAGACAGACAGACACACTTTCGCATTTATAATATTAGTATAATATTAGTATGGATATGTATTATCCATACTAATATTATACATGCGAAAGTGTGTCTGTCTGTCTGCTACGCTTTCACGGCTCACCTGTTCAACCGATTTTGATGTTTGGTACAGAGATAGTTTGTATATCCCGGGGAAGGACAGGCCTACTTTTTATCCCGGAAAATTGAGGATATAACAAAAATATTCATTCATCATTCATTCAATCATGAAAATATCTCAACAAATGAAAAAGTTACGGAACTTTAAAGTTGCGCTTGCAAGAATAATTTCGTTAAGTAGTGTGACGTCACTCTATCTTAACGGTCGACATTAAAAAACCGAACAAATGGTGTAAAATAATGAGGGGTGACTTAATTGGACCTAAAAGCACTTTTTATGTGGGTGAAGATAATTTTATAATGTAAATATTATTAGTACTGGGCCGCTAGTACTTTATATCTCGGATAGGTTACACTCAAGGTTACATTGGAGTAGGTAAAAGACGCAATCGTGGTGCGTTGAAATACTTGAACTTAAATAATTAATTTCTCAGTCATGTATTGTAGGTTTTCAAAAAAAGTTCACAGATTTATTAGCTTTAATTTTATTGCAAGTTTCATAATGTTGCTAATATCATCAAAAATGATAAATGTAATTAAAATTGCCATAAAAACAGAATTATCAAATTTATAATTTTTTCATACCAATCATTATTTTATACGTTACATTATGAAACTTCTCCATTGATTTGCTGGAACCCGTTGAGGAGTTCCGCCCACAATCTCCGAATAATTCATCAGATCATCACGAAGCCCACAAGGTACCAACCTCACAGCATAAACTTTGTACGTAAAGTGAAAAGAATTATCAAAATCAATTCAAATTTGACAGAATTATTGAGTGCGATCAAGCAAAACTTTTATCGCATATACGGAAGGAACTCAGTTGTTTTTCGCGATGAATAATCATACTAATATTATAAATGCAAAAGTGTGTTTGTTTGTTGGTTTATCCTTCAATCACGCCAAAACGGAGCAACGAATCGACGTGATTTTTGGCATGGGTATAGTTGAGGACCTGGAGAGTGACAAAGGCTACTTTTTATCACGGAAAATTAAGGAGTTCCCGCGGGAATCTAAAAAATTAAACCACACAGGCGAAGTCACGGGCATCAGCTAGTACCCTAAATTTATTCAGAGTGTTAGCTATAACTATAAGTGTGCCAAATTGCATCCAAAACCATTACGTAGTTTCAGCGTGCGACTCTATCTACACGAAAACATGTTCCAAACTAAATTTTAAAAAAATATATATACAACAGTCGTCACGTTATGTACATGTGACATATACAGAAAGATACGCGCTATTCTTTTGTGCTATCTTTTGTGTGTGAATTCACACACAGAATGTTCAGTACGCAAAATGAACAATTCATTTACGTATGAGTGATAGTTGTTACCTATATATTTTCACAATGAAAAACTGATAGAAAGATAAATTTTGAGCCCAATAAAATTGATCCCATACATTATACGAGTACATATTATGATATTCTATTATTAGGCTGCGCACGTGACATGTAGGCATAAGGGTTCCGAATTTATTAATAAATTTCATCTGTTGAATGTAGGCGAGGACATTTACGTGATGTTGTAAAATAGCTCAGGTTATATTCTGTTTTTATCGATAGCCTTCTAATCATAGACACTGTTGTTATAAATATCCCTGGTAGTTGGTGAATGGTGAGTTACATAATTTAGTGCGACGCTCGTCGATCGATGCCGAAGGGCCATTTTAGTTGCCTCATTTGCCAACATTTTACTAACGATCCCTAATCTAAACTTTTATAGAAGTTACTCCCATTTAGGCGTTCGCCTAAACGGTTCCATATTTTGTTAGCATTTAAATAATGTCTCAAATTAAATCACTATAGTCCGAACGCGCTAACGCCTTTTTTGAAATTTCCATGAATTTCCCGATAATTTTCTGCTGTTACTATACAATTTTTTGACCACTTTTTTTAATTACGTCATACTTTATTTTACTGAGTAGTGAATGGTATTTATTTTGTAAAGAAATTTTAATTTTTACTGTATTAAAAAGTCTGAATAGAAAACCATGTTTTTCGTTGTCATAGAACATTTAACATTAATTTCTCAATTATATTCGTCTTTTTATTTATTATAATTAATCGTTGTGACAGAAGGCGCTCGCTCAGTTTTTGCGCAAAGGATCAGCCTGGCTGTCCAGCGCGGAAATGCAGCCAGAATTCTTGCCACCATGCCACGCGGGCATGATTTATGTAGTAATTAGGTAAGGGTAGCTGGCTTTAATTTCTATTGTAATGTTTTCATTAAAGGTAAAAAAAATCGTTGTATGCATTAAGTTATTTATTGATTCGGGTTCATATTATTCATTCATTAAATCATTTAAATCTCGCTCTCTCTGCTACCGTCACTGATTCTAAGAAGCTCTATGGAGCCACGTTAAGTAGGTAGGTGTATATCAGTATTTTATTGAAGCAATAAAGTGCCCGTAATATGATTAATGGATCTGCAATCTCGCTCCGACGCCCACTCGCTGACGAGACTCAATACTGATACTGATTCATGCCTCTCAGTATCCACAAAGGAATTATTATAAGGTACCTAAAAAACCAATTCATCGGAACTTTTGATACGCAGTCAATACCAACAACGACTACAAAGATATAGCGAGCTTTGTTGTACTTCTTTTGGAAAATAAACTTACATCGTAACTTTATGCTTGGAACAAATATGTACGAGTATGTATGTAAACTCTGCAGATATATACGCGTATCCTCGAACTTCTTAGTTTCGATTATTGAACTATGAACGAAGCGAAATATGAACTTTATTTTGAGGTCAGTTCGAATTCGATTGTTTGTGCATGCATTACGCATAAACCAAAGACTGAGCTTTTTCGATTTAAAGGTAATGTACCACACTTCCAAAGTTTAAATCAGTCAACGAAAATCTTATATTCCACGCTATAATGCTTTATTATGTAATGGATCAATGTGTCATTTTGCTTTTTTATATTTTAAAGTGGAACGCAACGTGTTTTTTACCTCTCATGCTCTAAAAAGACGTCAATTATAGCTTAGCGTAGGCGGACTAAAGTTACCATTTAGGGTCTAGGGATTAAAGTAATTTTTTTTTAATAATTGCTGGCGTTATTAAGATAAAGGCAGTAAATGGGTAGTAAAAATTTATAGTCTATGGTTAATATCAACAGCCCAAACTATTGTCACAGACACAGTCTAATAAGATACCTACCAGTCGTTCAACGAAGGCATCTAGACAAAGCAGAGCGGCGGGGTGATAGGGGCGTAACGGAACTAGCAGAATTTTTATAATACAGAATTATATTACTCTAATGTGTTTTATGCAGTACCGTACATCTAGGACTGCTAAAACTGTCATGGTATGATGGTAGTCAGGTCTCACATTTGTGTGAGCGTCGACCCACTGTATGAAATGAATAAATAGTTACGCTATGTATTAAATACGATCCACACAGAATCTACTTTTTTATGTTCGATTTTTGAAATAATTTGCACGCAATCCTTTGTTGAATGTAAGTATGCGTCAATGTGCTAATGTTACCCATCGTCACCTAGTACGTGCGTACAGCTCAATGTATATGGTTCTTAATGATTTTTTTTTTAATTCCTTCTTGTTAACAATAAGGAGAAAAATAAAGTTGGTATTGCGGATTGCCGCGAAATCTCTAATATTTTTATTGTAATTAATACATTTATTTAAAGGGATGTTTATTTAATCCATTTCGGATTTCGATGCACAATACTTATTACAAGGTGAAGGCATAGGGTAAACCGAATGTGACTATTTATTTGTTAATATCATTAAGTGAAAATAAAGATCTTACTCCTACTATTAAAATGAAACAATAGAATGGAACAATAAAAAAATAATTAAAAATCGTTTTATTTTCTCGCAATCAAAGTGAAAAGTAGAGTGTTTACCACGGGACTAAAAGCTATTCTACTCGACACCTCGTATGAAATGACTCATTTTAGTCCCTTGATGAACAATCTACTATTAAATGCTAAAATGTAGTGTTATGGTTTCGTTAATACAGTCGTACGAAGCATAATCTGTCGTAAAACACCAAACGAAACCATGTTAGCTAACAGGGATACTGTGACGATGCTACGCCGTAGGGCTACGGCGTAGCCTTTTATTGTGAGCTGAAACTTGCCTATTATAATAAATACGGAAATTGGATTATTTTTTAAATGATTACTATTTTATCAAAGTTTATAATTATTTTGGATGCAGGTTGTGCATAAGTATACAATAATTACCTAGTCTAAAAAACTGATTACACCTACAAAACTTAATTAATCATCATTGTTTCTTCACAGTAGCCCATCGTGTATCCGTGACATAATTAATTTGGATTAATATTACGCATTTTTTAAATAAAAATATTTCAAAAATCATATGCCCCGTCATAGTAGTTCGTCTCGACTAACTAGGAAGTTAGGCTTCCAAACTAGGTGCAGACTCGAGTAAAAAGCCTCGTTTGAGAGCAAAACCTTGCCGAACTGAAGCACGTACGACGACGCCTTGTGAATAAAATATGCGATACGCTCCAGAACTCTCCTTCCAGTCCGAAAAATAGTTAACTGCATTTTAGTTTCGATTTAATATGAAAAGAATCTTCTCCTTCATTAGGCCGATTGGCTCAGTGCTTGTTTAATATTGTATTACATTTACGATTAGGATGTGCATAATAATAAAAGAAGTTTCATAAATAGATAATCTAAGGGTATGTTTGAACACTTACCAAACGTCAATGTAAAAGTAAAAAGATTTTTTATTCAAATAAACTTTTACAAGTGCTTTCAAATACTCACTTATTTAAATACTTATGGTAGAAATATACTCGTATAGAAGAAAGGTTAAAATTTAAATCCTTTCAGATTTAACACTCTCGCAATTAAAACAAAATTAAAGTCTTCCTTATCAAGACGTTAAAAGCACTACTGAAAGCCAAAAACCAAGAAAAGAAGTTGAAAACGTAAAAACGTTATCGATAATCAAGTCCTACCTAGCAGATACAAGTACCTAACGCTCTCTATGTAAAGTATCTAACACGTCGTACCCACTAAATAAGTACCTAAAGCTAAACTAAACTTTTTTTCATTGAAAAAAATCCACCCTTTCTTCGTCAACCATTCCGAATACTAAGCTTACATAAGATAGTTATCTTATACGGATTCCTATCTTTATTAAAACGTTTGAATAACAATTTGAGGATCCAAGCACTTAAGCTGAGTCAAGAAAAATATAACATACGTAGAATTCTATTGTAAGGTAAATTGAACGTTTCTAAGTGTGTTGTTCAAGAATTGTAAGTACAGTAACGTTGAAGACATTAGTGACGAACGTTTTATCTTCTCTAGGTATTCTTCAATACCAATTTGTATTTCACGTTTATTTGTGATTTTGTTTATAAATTGTGCCCGGCTCAACTTATTAGTAACTACGACCGACCACTCCGAGTAGGTAAGTAGCTTTTTTATGCGTAACAACTTTTGTTTTCCCGGGTTAGGCTTCCAGACTTTCCAGGCTAGACTGCACTCGTTGCCCAATCCTCTGCCTGCCTTAGCCAGACCAAAATCGTCGTCATTGTCGTTGTCGTCTCAACCTATAGACGTCTACTGCTGGACGAAGGTCTCCTACATGGATCGCCACAGAGCACGGTCTTGTGCCGCTTGTTTCCAGCGGCTCCCACCTGCACGCTTGAGATCGTCCGTCCACCTAGTAGGGGGTCGTCCAACGCTGCGCTTCCTGGTGCGAGGCCGCCATTCAAGCACTTTGGGACCCCAACGCCTATCCGTTCTATCAACTATGTGCCCCGCCCATTGCCCCTTGAGCTTGGCGACTCTTCGAGCTATGTCGGTTTCTCTGGTTCGCCTACGGATCTCTTCATTTCTGATTTGACCAGACCAAAATAAAGACAGACAATAGCTTCAGAAATAGATATTCAGGTTTGGTGTTACAACCATATTTTGAGCTTAATGTAAGGTTTTGTTTCTTTTAAAATCACAGACAAACACTTAAACTTATTTCTACAGATAGATATAGACGCCGTCCGACGACGCTTGCCGCCAGCAAGTCTACGGCGCTCTCACTTGATCCTTGGATCACTCCCACGCCCACGCCTACTGTTATAAACGGGCCAGAATAACTACCAGCAACTGGCATTTAACTAATGATCACAATATCAGAGTCATTTCGTGACGTGACCCACTACAATTTATATCCCTATTGGCCTTTTGTTATTCTGACCTACGCGGGTTCGATTAAAGCGGAGATGAGTGGAGTGGAGATGTTCATAAATAAAGCAATCCGTTTATTGAGGGACGTAATAATTTTATCATGACGTCATCCCACAATAATTTTATTAGTCAGCATTGTTTAGCTATTTCGACCGCTCCGCTCGTCTACACTACACTGAGGTGAAGTGGAAGAGATACTGTTTGGTGCATTCAAAATGCCAACCATTTAATTATTAACGTTGAGTGCATACATACCCATGAGTGCGACATTTTGCAGTTCACATAGGAAACTATCAAACAAATTGCACACATCAATATGTGTATTATCTATGGCACACATGCACGACGCGACGGCACGATTATAGGCTTGGTTTGTAGCTCGTAGTTTCTAGCACAGAATACTTAATAGTACCTTAATACCCAATAATAATTACTATTTTTTTTAGTCAAAAATCTTTTCAATAAACTTGATTTATGAATTACTTAATAAACACTGTGACTTTGTTTAATTGAGCGAAGTTTTTGTAGTGTAGCTGTATTCAGTAAAGAAACCTACAAAAAAAGTACCTTATTAAAATTTAAACAAACGCTTTTTCCCGCGAGTTTCTGAAACATTTTACATTTCTCGGATACATTTCGCAAGTTATAAACTTGAAAAGGCTATTGTTTAACTTCATGTCAAAGCAAGTAGGTACCAGCCAACTTTTAAAGCTGCAAAATTGCTAAGAACTTTGAAATTTGAATTGTAACTTAAAACCGAACCCCGAGTCAAAACAAATTGTACCTAATCCAGTTTACCTATTCATATTAATTAAAATGCAATTATTATTTAATTACGATTAAAAAAATATGATAAATATTGATAAGTTTTACTTATGTGCACCTAAGCCCCATCACTATACCGTATTTACTTCTCATCAATAAAATGGAACCTCGCAACAACTTTAAGTGTAAATGTTATGATTTTATTGATGAAATGACAATATTCTATGCTAAGATAATTTAGGTGCGTTGCGCATAGGTTAGTTCTTAGTACTAATGTTATAGATATCATAAAAATGTGCCTGTCAACTTTTACGGCTCAAACTCAATTCTGATGTGCACTGGGATACCTTACATACAACAAATTCAAGTACTCGTACATAAGATTAATTATATTCCGGATAATCAAAAAGTTTCCACAGGACTTTTCAAAAATGTAAGCCTGCGTGGACGGATATGGTATGTAGTACAATAATATGTATTTTTTTTTTTTATGCGTTACAGTTTAGCCCTTGACTGCGATCTCACCGGATGGTAAGTGATGATGCAGTCTAAGATGGTAGCGGGCTAAACTGTTAGGGGCATGGCAGTTACATTAAACCCATATGCCAGCCTATTCGGTTTCTACACGGAATCGTACCGGAACGCTAAATCGCTAGGCAGCACGTCTTTGCCGGTAGGGTGGTAACTAGCCACGGCCGAAGCCTCCCATCAGGCGAATATATACTCTCATGTAAGAACTCATAAGGGCAACTCATTAATAGGTCTAAAAGTAGAATACTTATTATATTATGACGCCTACTCAATAGACAGCAATTTCGCAAACAGTTCCTTTTTTCAAAGTGAGTAGGTACTAACAACTTAACTACCAACCCTCAGAAGATGGATATAAAGTTAAATTACATTTTCCCTTTTTGCTTGCTCTTTAGGTAAACCAAGTTTTATTAGAGTTTGAAGGTAGGTATTATCGTCGTATATTATTAGTAGGTACGATCAACAATGATACTCGTTCCCACCTAATTAAGAGGAAATGTCTAAGGTACTTATTAATATTAAAAAAGTTCGTATAGCATAGTTTTTCTAAATAATTTTTGGTCTAAAGATAGGTACCTAGGATTATACCAGCCGAAAGTTTTCACTCTTACTTTAAATTGACTCTAAACTTCAAACGCGTATTTATCTGTAACAAGTAGGTACCTACTTATTACATAAAACAGATAGGTACCTACATTTTATTCTTAAAAAACTAATCTTTCTGATATTTGATTAGCCGCAAATTAAAGAAATGCTATCCCTTTAGTAGAAAATGCAATCGTGTAATATACTCTTATAGCTTCCCAAGTGGCAGACGTTATCACTAAAATCATAAAAAATAGTTTTAGTAGGCTCCCGTTAGCCTGAATGGTCTCGAGGCCTGTTTACGAATGCACAAGTCGTAGCGACGTAGCCGCGAAGCTACTCGTACAAGAAGAGGGCGCTCGCAATCGAGCTGTGGCCTCACTTTCCCCGGCGTTGCTAAAAATAGACGCTCAACGCTGAGTAGCCGGCTATCTTCGTAAACGCGGACTTGGGTAACATAAATATGTAGCTATATAACTATCGATTCACTCCTCATTCTAACTTTAACTTTAATGGGCATACCGAGGCTGTATTTCTTCAGTATAAAGGCCCGCGTCCACTAGGCTCGCCGAGCCGAGTCGAATCGAATCGCAGAAAGTCGCCTCCTATATATTTACTATGTAACTGCGTCCATTAGCGACGAGCCGCGGCGCGCCGAATCGAATCGACCGCGCGAATTGCTCGACAGGCGAATTTCTTCGCCGATGCGATTCGATTCGACTCGGCGCGCCTCAGTCGACGCGGAGAAGCGGATGCGCGCCAACGTATTTTTTGGTTTCGATTCCATAAATCTTTTTATTTAAAATGAATAAAGAATTATTAATATCACTGGTCCAACAATATACAAGTAAAGTCCAAGTAAGTCTAGCAAAACTTGAAATTTTTCATAGGATAAACGAAAATATTCAAAAAATTTAACAGGATCCCTCTTCAAATCTGGATATAAATGATGAAATTCGCCATAGTTATTTCTTTTCATATTAATAATATTTGGGAGCACGCCGCGCCGTTTCCTTTTTCTATTTTCCTCTTCTTCATCAAAAAGTATTTGAAATAAAAACATCTCTTCATACGAGCTGTCCATGACGCAAAAACGACCTAATTTGATGAAAAGTTGCGATGAATGACCAATTCGATTCGATTCTTCAGAGATGGACGCACTAGGAATAAATGCGACTCGCTTCGATTCGACGCGTTTCTGCTGTAGTCGACGCCAGGCTTAACGAGTATACATGCGAAAACACACTAGGTACAAAAAAAAACGTGTGTAGATGGTAAATATTTATATGGAGTGCCCACACTAACTCGAAAGCACAAAACGTCGTTCCCTGCGCAAATGTTTTTTTTATATTCGAGCCCTTGTGCGCTTACGCTTTCTTCTATGTTGAACAAGACAAGATAAGCCTGCGTTTATCCTAAGTAATATTTTTCTGTGAATACCTACTGAAAAGTGAAAAACGCGTTAAATACTAAAAAGTTTTCAACGTAAAATCTTTACCACTTGATATTATAATCAGACAAGACTACTTATCTTCATTAGTGATCACCTAATAATGTTTCGAAAGATGGTACAGAGCCTATAAATAATGAATTGAATTCAGAATCATCCAAGTAAAATACAATGTAAAGGCAGGTATGTGAAGTACGTATATCTATCTATTTATTTATTTTTATATTATATTTAGCAAAAAAAAATTATCTTATAAATCCGAAAGTCGTCTGTCTATTTGTTGTCTTTTCACTACTCAATTGCTGGACCAATCTAAACTTAATTTGATGTTGTTTGCATCCCGATAACGATAAAGGATAATTTTTATCCCGGAAAATCCACTGTTTAAAGATTGCCCACGGTAGGTACTATAAGAAAGATCTATCCACGAGGACGAAATAGCGAGCATGAGGTCGTCCTAGAATAACAAATAAGTAACCTTGTGTCGAAAAAAGTTTAGGGTTCTTCAAACGACAAATCCTAAATCAATGTATTCAAAGAACCCTTCTAAACCCCTCTTGGTTGTGATGAGATTACACGTATCTACCTTACCACTTGTGTAGGGCTTTTGGAAGCTTTCATCTATCTAGTGTCGAATCAATTAAATACTTTGGGAGTAAGTAGATACCTGTTTCGTGTTAATTAACTATTTGTTTCCGCTTTCACTGTGTTAATTTAATCATTGTTTGGCATCATCATACTAATATTATAAATGCGAAAGTGTGTTTAAAGTTTTTGGGTTTATTGGTTTGTTGGTTTCTCCTTTAATCACGCCGCAACGGATTGACGTGATTATTGGCATGGGTATAGTTGAGGACCTGGAGAGTGACATAGATACTGTCCGCAAAGCAACTCACGTGCAACTATCAATATTTCATTTATTCCAACACTATAATTAACAGAAAAAGTCGCCGAAAAGCGCATATTATTTAATGCGAGGAAGACGTGAAAAACTTATTTTAATGGTGCAAGTGATTTGCAAAATTAATGGTGTCTTGCACATCATTGCAGGTCAAAGGTTATGTTGCAAATGCAGGAACCACTGGACGACTGCTGCAGATCAACACTAATCTCTGCTGACGTATCAACTTTTGCCTGGTGGGAGGCGTTGGCCGTGGCTATAGTAACCACCCTACCGGTAAAGACCGCCAAGCGATTGCCATGTATAAGCCGATTAGGCTGCCAACCCTAACAGGTTAGCCTGCTACCATCTTAGACTGCATCTTCAACTAAGTGAACCTACCTAACCTACCGCACCTACCTAAGGGTACCTAAGTACCACCAGGTGAGATCGCAGTCAAGGACTAACTTGTAGTGGATAACATAAAATAAATAACTTAAGCGTTAGCGTGCGCTCTTTTAGCAATGATGGTTATTGATACCTATTGCGGGTCATCTCTAGATTATTAGGTTAACTTAATAAAGTAGACTTCTACTTAAGGAAGGATTTTAAGGCTGTCTTACACAACACTGCTTAAACTGATTAAGTTTAATTAATTGATGCTTTGACTTTTTGATAACTTTATTACGGGGTTGACATGAAAAGGACAGGTAAACAAAATTTAATTTAAACACATAATATAACAGCCTCGAGCAAGTGGGCCTAAGAAATTAAAACCGAATTAATTAAAAACGAAGAAACGAGACGAATCAACTAGTCAAATTCTACTAAGAGATTCTGCTTTGACGCTTTGGCTTTTATTAAATATGCTTTGACCTGTCAACCTCAAAGGTCTTGACATCCACGCTCCTCCGACCTACGTGCTTAACTCTCGGTATCAGAGCAGAGAACTAATTGGTAGATTAAACGTGTAGTAGCAACCATTTACCAAAGTTCACCTCGTTGATGAGTAAAGCCTGAAATACACAACTCGTTACAGAAGCGCGGCGCCTCGACAACGTTTCAAACGCAGCTTCTACTTACCTAAAAACAATGTCTCAAAGCACACACTGACTCAAGGAGGACTGCATTTTGTGGGTAGACTTTTTGTAATGACAAATAAGTCATTTACTGCTGTCTTCCTGGATCCAGTCTAAGATAGAAGCGGACTAACTTGGAAAAGTGATGGCAGTTTCACTAAACCATACGGTTTCTATACGGCATCGTACCGAAACGCTCAATTACTTGGCGGCACGGCTTCACCGGTAGTGTAACTATAGCCACGGCCGTAGCCTCTCAACAGAAACTAACCATGAAAACCAAAACATGTTTCATTCAATGCACAACAAATCGTATACACATACGCGCGCATTTAATGGTGGTGTCCTCCAGCTGTGCAACTGCCCTCGCACGTTGAATTTATTTCAGGATTTGATATTTAACAACCTTTAAACGTATTTTAACATAGTTAATACCTATTTATACAAGGTCAAGTCACCCTTTATAGTATAAGGTCAATTAATCAAAATCTAACATCAGTCCATCACAATAAGGCCGCTTTGCACTGTAGGTAGGTACGAGGGGAGGTCCAAAAGTTCGTGTAACTGATATTTTTATTGATTAATAGTTATTGATTTTTATTTGACGTTTCCAATGCATCAGAATAATTATAATTTATTGTCATGCTAATATATTAACATGAAGTGTGGTGGCAGCGACTTCGTCCGCGAGGGTAAAAGTTTTTTAAAAACCCCGTGGTAACTCGAATTTTTCGAGATACAAATTAGCCTAAGCTTTCTCCCAAATGCACAAACTATCTCTGTACCAAATTTAATCAAAATCAGTTGACCAGATGGGCCGTGAAAACGTATCAGACGGACAGACAAACAGACACACTTTCGTATTTTTAAAATATTAGTAGGTATGGATTTTTAATAGTTTGTTCAACCAACTAAATTCTGGTAGAATTGGTTGTTCAACACAGATTTAACCAGTTTTACAAATAAAATCAACATAAAAATTACTTTAATGTAGATACTTCATAAGTACAACTCGACAAACTATGTTATGATGTTCACACATTCAAGTTCGAAAACTCAATTAAAATAGTTGTTTAAACTTTTTACACGTGCCGGGATGAGTTCAGGGTCGGTAATCAGTATCTACTCGTATAAATGGCCACTGTGACACTACAATAGTTATTTGTTCAACAAGATGGCAAAGTTCGTTTTTGTTGCGAGTGCCTAGATTGAATCCCGAGCGAGCGAAAGATTCTATAAAAGAATCCTGAGTGTCGTGAGGGTTTCTTGTGCCTTTTATTAAATAGGCACAAGAAACTAAAAACTTTGCTATCGTGTGATACATACAACTTTTCACCTCAATAGCGAAAAAATACAAGATGTAAGAAAAATCTTTTGATCAAGGTTAGGTATTTTACTATGAACTTTTCAATATCATGATCGGGAAAACTGACGATTTTTTAGATTTATGCCCATCTGACTTTTTTTTTAAATGCAATCAGTTTCGGAAAGGTTTCAATGTGTTTCAATTATTTCTAATTGCTCCCAAACAATAAATAAATAATTAAACACAATAATAAATGATTTGAGTTTTTAAATGAACAAATAAATGGTAAAAGCCGGATAGTTGCCCCACTTTTTAAAAAAGCTCCATTTTAAAAAAAATATTATTTGCTGAGAATTATGCATTATGTATCTCAAAACATAGGTGTTTTATCTTCTATAATAGCCTATTTTTGTAAAGAAAATTAACAATGGGTTTGAATAAATCCTGTTTTATTTGACCTCTTAAAAAACGGATAGTTGCCTATGGTGGCGGATAGTAGCCTAGCGTAGAAAATGCTTCGGGGGATACTTGCCTCGTGCGGGGATAGTCACCTCGATATTTTTTTTTTGGATAGAAACAAATTTACCTATATTAATTTAAGTAATCTTTATTATTTATTTATCAGTCTTTATAATTCAACAACAACAAAATTAAATTTATGTAAGTTATTAGTAAAATATTAGCATTTATCTTAAAAATACAATAATATGGCAATCAACTTTGGCATTAACATTAATTATTACCAGAAGCTTTCAACTTCACATCACATGCAATAGCTTTTGAACGTTGTACAAGTTTCATGCAACCACATTCGACAAATCTCACATTCAATCCAATCTTATTTTGATTTAGTACAATTATAATTCTCAAACATTCTGCGCAATAATTATCAATTGAAACTTTTTAGTCGTATTTTCTACTATTGAATTAGCGTTTTTGACTTGTAATATTTTTTGAGTGTCTCTTATCGATTTTTAGTCCTTTTTCCTTTTGATAGCTTGATGTCCTTCGGTAGCTTTTCCTTTAGATCTTTTTGAACTTAATTTTTTTTTCATTTTCACTGTTATAGCTGTTAGGTAGAACTGTACATTTGTAATCTTCTCTTCCTTAAAACTTTTACTTGGTTTTGTTTCATAAAATCTGCGCT
The DNA here is from genome assembly GCA_917051295.2 of Erebia ligea. NCBI lineage: Eukaryota > Metazoa > Arthropoda > Insecta > Lepidoptera > Nymphalidae > Erebia > Erebia ligea. The sequence continues at coordinate 7,599,054 of OU785232.1, forward strand.
ATCAGCTGCAGTTTAACTGCTAGTCATATCAACATACTTATTTTTTGGTATTTTTCTTTTTTTGCGGTTGCCCTTTTTTCTTCTCAATGCTTTTCTTGTTACCAGCTGGTTTAGTTTTTACTGTCTTAGAATTTTTTTTTCTCTGTGATAATTTAAGTTTCTGTAATTTTATTTGTTTTCTTTATTTTCTCTGCTTTATTCTTCTTCTGGACAATTTTATCGTTGGAATTTAAAGTTTCTGCAGATTGTTTAGCTCTTTTAGTCATGCTCAGTGGTATTCTTGGTATAGGAGATGATTGATGTAAAAATTTAGATGTTGTTTCTTTTTCAAGATTATGGTTCTGTAGTTCATTTAAAGATATCAGCGATGCCAATGATACCTCAGTACCATCAAAGATGTAATTTCCAATGTTGCTATCTCCTAAGGCTAAACAGTCTTGAGAAAGAGTTAAAAGGCTTGAAAACGGCCTAGGTGGCGTGTAATTTTGGTTCACGCTATTCTGATATATGTAAAACAATCATTGATACATTTTTTCTGTTTTTTATCCAATTCTTCGAATGCAAGTGCTAAGCTCTCTTCTGTCCAGCTGATGTGGCGTAGCACCACGCCTGGTATTCGCTTATACCTACTTGCGAGGCATTTTGCTCACCTAGAATGAATATATGAAATAGTTAAGAATTTATTTTGTTTAAACCAAATTATAGTCACAGTAAATTGGAAAAAACAAGAAAAGAAAAGAAATCTGCCTTTGCTCGTTAAAGAATTCATAGTCACTCTAAGGGCAACTATCCGCGAAAGTAAGTAGGGCGACTATCCTTTTTGATGCGGATACTTGCCCTTTTTATTTATAAAATAAATAAAAACTATTCAGCAATAAAAAAGAATAAACAATGTATTTTAAACTCTAATGCATGCAAAAAAACAAAAAGTTGACTGAAAACACGATCAGTAATAAAAATATGCAATAAAAATTACTTACCAAAATAATTTCAACGCCTGTCAAAGTTTCGCCGCGGCAGATTTTCACTCACAGAGACAAAACTTGTGTGCCTACTCCGATGGCTTAAACGGCATTGAGGCCTGCGGGGGGGTCACTTCTTATTGTAGTCAAGCGCTAACACAACTTATATTCCTAACATAGTGTATTTAAAACCGGGGCATGTATCCGTCTGAGGCAACTATCCGGCTTTTACCCTATCTAATTCACCTTTACTCAATTTATACAGTAACAGGGGGGAGGGGGCGGGACTTCAGTATGAGTCATGCCAAAAAAGGTATAAAACCCGGAACTTTCGACACGATCGTCACTTTACAATCGTGCATTGTCGAGTCAACATCTGAAGATGCTCCGGTTTCGGAGTGAAACGTACGTTGAGAGTGATTTGGAAGATTTATGTGGTGTGGTGCTGTGCCAGTGCGAATTGTTGGGTGGTGGGTGTTCGCATACTATTGGTGAAGGACACGCACTGTACCACATAGATTTGTCTACTGTCGCGATTATAGCGAACTAGCGGATGCACGCGACTTCGTTCGCGTGGCATAAGTTTTTTAAATTCCCGCATGCACTCCTTAATTTTCCGGGATAAAAGTAACATATATCACTCTCCAACTATACCCATGCAAAAAATCACGTTGTACCGTTGCTCTGTCGCGGCGTGATTGAAGTTGAACAAACTCTCTATTTAACGTCCTTGGGGATAACATTTTCAAAAACTGTGAAACACGTATTTTTTTATTTTAAACCAGAAGCCCAAATACCAACTTTCATGTCTATAACTTGAAAAATGGAGGACTTTCATACAAACTTTCAACCCCTATTTACCACTTTGGGGATGGAATTCTGAAAAACTTTTACTTTTCTTGAGCAATGACGGACTTTCATACAAACTTTCACCCCCTTAGGGGTGGAATTTTGATAAATCCTTCATTAATAAGCGCCTACGTCACAAAAGGAACCTACTGTCAAAATTTCAAGTTTCTAAGTCAAATCAAATCAAGGAATCAAAAACTCATCAATCAAATAAGGGAATCAAAAACTTATGCCACGCGAACGAAGTCGCGGGCGTGCGCTAGTATATATATAGATAAAATCGTTAGGTTATCAACGCACAGCCTAAACCACTGGGGTTAGAAAATTGAAATTTTGACAGTAGGTTCCTTTTGTGACGTAGGCGTTCACTAAGGGCCGGTTTTTTGAGACATAGTCAACAGAGAGTTGACAATTAGTTAAGTTTACTATAGTTAAGACGCTAACAAATGGTTAAACCACTGTTTCGTTTTTTGATCGCGATTTTAACTATAGTTAGCATTAACTAATAGCCATAGTATTGCCATTGCTATGAACACTTTATTTCCGTAAATCGAGATCATTTCTCGCAGGGAGTCATTATTTTTATGGCAACACTTGAAGAGTCCAATGTAATATGACGTTGACAGATGACATTATCGTGACATCGTTATGTTTGTGAATGCCTCGTTTGTCGAGTCACTAGTGGTAAGCATGTTCGACTGCGGCCGACGAGGTCCCGGGTTCCAGTCCCGGGTCGGGCCATAACAAGTATTGGGTTTTTTATGTGTTTTTTATGCCCGGAGTTAGGAAGTTGGTGATGTTTCACCCCCGTGCCTCGGAAAGCACGATAAGCCGTCGGTCCTGCGCCTGATCTCTCTCCGGCCGTGTCGGATTTTTCGTGTCACTATAATATCTCCCGCGCAGATGGCTAATCTCTCTGCAGATTGGACGCCGTGACCGAAATTCGGTCGGGAGGACGTTATTATTATTATTATGTTTGTGACTTGTGCGGTGATTTATAATATGTTAATTCGTTATTTTATATAAAGTAATAAGCAACTGCTCGAGGGGTAGTAGGTACTGCATGATTTCTTGTAGTGGACGTTTGTAATTCTACACCTATTTGTTCGACTGTCCAGGCAACAGTTTCTTTAGATAACCGAGATCGTTTCAAAAAATCGACGTCATCCCAATGGTTCGTGGTCAAAATACTTTAGGTCTTATCATTAGGACGTATTCCGTGAATGTTTCATCATCAGATGAACTCTCAGAATTCTCAAAATATCTGGTAATATTGTTCATCATAAAATCAGCAAAAACACAAATTTTTCTACTGAATATAATCTCACTTCAACGAATAATGTTCACAAAATGTTGTTTAAAGCAAAAAACAGTTGAAAAGAACAGATGTTCTAACAATAGTTAACCATCCACCATCTGCATAACCCTCGGCATTGCTGTAGTTAAATATTTAACAAATGGTCAGGTTTATTGACCATTAGTTAGGCTAACTTTGTCTCAAAAAACGTTTTTTCCGAAATTTAACTATTTGTTACAAATTTTAACTATTGGTTGCCTTAACTATGTCTCAAAAAACCGGCCCTAAGGAAGGATCTTGCAAAATTCCACCCCTAAGGGGTTGAAATAGGGGGTTATAGTTTGAATGAAAGTCCGTCATTTCTCAAGTTATATCCATGAAACTTGGTATATGAACTACCAGTTAAAAATAAAGAAATATGTCACAGTTTTTCAAAATTCTACCCCCAAAGGGGTAAAATAGGGGTTGAAAGTTTGTACGAAAGTCATTCATTTCTCAAGTTATAGCCATAAAACTTAGCATTTGGGCTTTCAGTTAGATATGAAGAATTATGTATTTCACCATTTTTGAAAATTCAACACCCAAAGGGGTGGAATAGGGGATGAAAGTTTGTAAAAAAGTCCTTCATTTCTCAAAATATTTCTCAATTTATATCAACGAACCTTGGTATTTTGGCTTTCGGTAAAAAATGAAGAAGTACGTGTGTCATAATTTTTCAAAATTCCATCCCCAAAGTGGTAAAATAGGGGTTAAAAGTTTGTATGAAAGTCTTTCATTTCTCAAGTTATAGCCATGAAACTTAGCATTTGGACTTTTGGTTAAATATGAAGAAGTACCTACATGTTTCACCATTTTTGAAAATTCGATCCCCAAGGCCGTTAAATAGAGTTTGTCCTTCAATCACACTGCAGCAACGGATCAACGTGATTTTTTGCATGGGTATAGTTGAGGTACCTGGTGAGTGACATAGGCTACTTTTTATCCCGGAAACTTAGGCAGTGCATGTGGGGGAAAAAAAACTTAAACCACGCGGACGAAGTCGCGGGCATAAGCTAGTATATATATAGATAGATTAAACTGCCCGTTCATTCATTATCATGGACTTCCGCAAAGTAACGCCTGCTTCGATTCAATAAAAAAGTGCGGTTTTTTTTATCCACTACAAGTTAGCCCTTGACTGCGTTCTCACCCGATGGTAAGTGATGATGCAGTCTCAGATGGTAGCGGGCTAACCTGTTAGGGGCATGGCAGTTATATTAAACCCATACCCCTATTCGGTTTCTACACGGCATCGTACCGGAACGCTAAATCGATTGGCGGCACGTCTTTGCCGGTAGGGTGGTAACTAGCCACGGCCGAAACCTCCCACCAGGCCAGACCAGGGAAAATTCAGAAATTATAAATTCCCAAATTGACCCTGCCGGGGATCGAACCCGGGACCTCCGCACGTTAAGACAACAGCGCTACACACTGCGCCACGGAGATCCTCAAAGCATCAACTTTAATGACGTCACTGTCTGTCCGTCTGTCTGTCTGTCTGCTGCGCTTTCACGGCCCATCTGTTCAACCGATTTTTATGAAATTTGGTATGGGGATAATTTGTATCCCGGGAAAGGACATAGGCTACTTTTTATCCCGGAAAATTAAAGAGTTCCCGCGGGAATCAAAAAATCTTAATTCACGCGGACGAATTCGCGGGCATCATCTAGTTTCATATAAATCCCATACTTTTTTAGTATGCTTAATGCTTAATGTAACTAATTAATTTTAATTTTCTTTTATGTTTCATGTCGTTATACAAAATTATAATGTCTTAAAAACATATTTGAATCAAAAGTATTTAGTTTAGTTTAAACAATAAAATAGACAATTTAAAAAAAATATATGGAATAAAATCTTGGGGTATACAATGATCTAGATACATAGATAACTAGACCTTTTATTGTTTTAATCACAGTATCGGTGGTATTTCAAGTGAGGTGAGAGTTTAAAATAGCAATAAAAAATTTGATGACTGAATAGGCTGTATGGTCTAGATAGATCGTTACTTTTTTTTTGTTTTAATCCCAGGTTTGGTAGTAGGTATTTATATTAATTTATTATTTGACTCTCAGCTTTCTCTAAACAGACTTTACGTTTTATTATAATTATTAAATAACCTATTGCCCAAAAACAATAAAAATTACTCGTTCGCAATACGATATCGGTCAGTTGCATTATTTATACATCGTTATCTTATTTTAAAAAATAAGAAAAATAGAGATCGCGCGCGAGTTCTTTTGTTTTTTTTTTGAATTTGTACTCTAGTAGTGATAGAAAGAAAGAAAGAAAACAAACATTTATTTTCAAATTGTGCCATACATTACAAGCATACCTACCTAAAGATCTATTGATCACCCCTGCACCTCAACGATCTTAACAAAATCTAGAATCTATAAAACAACAACGATGAGGCGCCGGGATGAACCGTAATAGCGAAGTTTCAAAATTCAAAGTATTATCACAGAATAGGTTATAGGTATAATCGCTTATTTTCCTCTCTGTAGTATAAAGCACTATGTATCACTCGGGAGAAAGTACGATTCCTAACTCGCGTGTATTGAGCCTCTTAACTACACCCTCGTTAGTAATCGGTCATTTTCTTCCCTCAGTGAACAATGTACTATTGCTCACTGGTTTTAGGCTGCAAAGGCACCCTTTTGGAACTAGTGAGGTGAAAAGTTGTTTTCAAGTGTCCAATACATCTCCAAATCCCTATTCAGAAAAATTCTCAAATAAACATGTACAAGTGCTTTTTGAATCTTCAAGTGAATCTACCACTCTATGCTACTACTGAAATACCATTCCTACCTAGAATAACCAGCGACAAACTCAGAGGTTACTCTTTTTAAAAGATTATTGGATTCATTTACCCGCTTGATTATTATTATATTTATATTGAACTTGTTTTATTTTCAGAGTGCCCGCCAGCCGCGGACGGCATGGAGAGGTTCGCGTGCCCCACGCCGGACCGCCAAGGGCGCTACCGCTGCATCGATGACCATGTCCTGTGCGACGGCTTCATTGACTGCCCCAATGGGGAAGACGAGGATCGGCAGGCGTGCATGTTTTATAAAACGGTAATGTTTTAATCAGTTTTTTAGCTTCACTTTCGTATAGTTTTGACCTCCGTGGCGCAGTGTTGAGCGCTGTTGTCATAACGTGCGGAGGTCCTGGGTTCGATTCCCGGCAGGGTCAATTTGGGAATTTATAATTTCTGAATTTTCCCTGGTCTGGCCTGGTAGGAGGCTTCGGCCGTGGCTAGTTACCACTCTACCGGCAAAGACGTGCCGCCAAGCGATTTAGCGTTCCGGTACGATGCCGTGTAGAAACCGAATAGGGGTATGGGTTTAATATAACTGTCATGCCCCTAACAGGTTAGCCCGCTACCATCTTAGACTGCATCATCACTCTCCATCAGGTGAGATTGCAGTCAAGGGCTAAGTTGTAGTGGATAAAGTGAATGATACATTTTAGCGATGTCCAATAAGTTGTTCTTCGTAGTTCCTTGGACATGTTAAATGTATACATTCGAACTATATATCTGAGAGAACGATTTGCTTATTATTATATTATATACATACCTAATATATAAAAATCAATTGCTGTTCGTTTATCTCGCTAAAACTCGAGAACGGCTGAGCCGATTTTGATGGAATTTTTTGAGTGTGTTTGTGTGGGTCCCGGGATGGTTTATTTTCACAATTGGATCCGATAGGTGGCGCTGCAATCGGATTCTAGCTTCAAGGCAGGACAACGTCTGCCGGGTCAGCTAGTTAATTATAACTTTGGGATTTAAACTGCCTTATATTATATTATACAATACTAATTTATTTTTCCAGACGAAGGCCCATCTCGACGTTCTAGCCGACGCGCTTTTGCGGTGGGCGCGTGGACGCTAAGTGAACCATACCTCCCGGAACCTGATACCCCAGTGCTGTTACAAACGTTCTGATATCCATATTATGCACTTGTATACAGTGAGAGCTGCAAATCCCTACAAGAAATTTTCGGGCGTAACCAGTCATGTTACCTAGATAACGCGATGAACATATTGAAACATATCAAGTAGTGGTGAAATCTCTCAAAACAAACCACTGAAAGTGTAGTGTTAGGATTCCGACTGCGAACTCTGATCCGAAACTCCTGCAACTAGGAGTTCTAGAAATCGTTGGGAGAAGACTAGTAATGCGACTTGGTTTCGTCCTAATAATTATCTCTCCGCAGCTAATTTATTTCTCATTTCGTACCTTCTAGCACTTATTAACTAAAATGTGAGACTGGTAGTCGACATTGTTAGTCGGTAGAAACTTAATATACATAATTAATATTTTAGGTTCTAACTAGTACTTCATTTGTCAAATATTAACGTTATTATGAATTTGTTAAAATATTTATTCAATTAATCTTTTTGCTCTATAAGTTATTTAATTCCATAATATGAGGGTTGTAAAGTATATAAGAGATCGGTGAATATGTGTATATAGCTAAACCGAATAAATGTGTTTATTTAATTACACGGCCTACATTTTGGTAAACGGCGGCTGCTTTCAATATCGACGATGAATATATTTGCAAGCAGTCGCCTTAGGCAAGACGCCTATACGCTAATATAATATAATTTATTTAAAGCATACCGAAATGTTTTAACAGTTAACTATATACGTGAATCTCTGTTTGACTTAAACGTCTTCAGTCAGGCAGCTATTGAAATAATAAAACAATCCTATATTATACGCATAATAATTATATAATTTAAACATATATATATATCGATTATTTATCAATGAAATACTTTAATGAACTTTTATTAATTTAAGATATTATTAAGAATTTTTTCATACGAGTATAACGATGTGACTGAATGTGCTCTTTGTTATGACTCCCCAAAGAAATCGGAGGAGGCATGGGTCTAGGCTAGAAAGATTCTCCTATTGTTTCTTTAACGAGTGCTTTTGCAAACATCCCGTTGTTAAGAATCGGTTGTTAATTGTTAGGTACTATGAAAATGCACTCTTTGTTGCTTATAATATTCATAATTGAGAATTCAATGGCATTTTATATTTATTTCCAACAAAATCATCTCATTACGATTGTCGTTATGAACAATGTTTTTCAACTTTTTACGTGTTTTGTAAAAAGTTTTGTTTTGAAACCCATTGTAATTATTAGTTTAGTAGGTACCTACTCGTTAATTCTTTCCTTAATTTGAACACAAGAGATTATGCATGATGCTAGAAATAAACAGACAGCTTTTTGGTAGATACCTACGTCCTACTCAACCAATTTAATCTAATATCTAGGTACGTAAACATACATTACGCAACTACTAACGTCTAACTGCAACAATGATTTTAATGATACCGCCAACACTTCTGTTCGCATTGAGATTTTTAATGTTTAAGATATGAAAAATATGGTAATAAATCAAGTTATATCAAAGAAATAAATGTTATGTATAGCTAGTCAGCGTATATAAGTAAAACTTATGAATAAAACCCATTATAAAACGTAGAAATATAATATATTTAATGGATTTTAAATATTAATAAAAAATAATGAATATTTAGCATTAGGTACATAGTTATAGTTTTAAAAACACCTTAGATTCATTATATTATTTATTATTAATCATTTAATCTATTGCACAGACGTTGTAGATTGTATTGGTATATTAAACGCACTATATTTTTGTGAGTAGAATAAAAGAAATCAGTATCTATTTAGCATTTAAGAAATTAAATTGTAGAATAGGCAGAAAAAAATCAATTACTTACTAATATAATATGATCTATTTAAAATGCGAATTGGAGTGTATTAATGATAAGTACTTTGTGATTAAGGAGGCGCATCAAAGCATCGTAATTTTGTTAGATCAACCTATAAAATATAATTGATCATGTTTGCAACATGCAGCAAAAATTAGAATAAATACCGTTGTAGTCTGATAGAACGCAAGTTCTTGAGCCATCAGTCTCAGCGGTATTTAATACCTATTCAAGTACTCAGATTAACAGAATAAACACTTATTATATCCTACTTATTATTACCTAACTTTTACAAAGTATGAAACTTTGAATAATTATGAATATGTGTTCTACGAATGCTTTGGTGTAAAATCACTAAAAGATTTATCATAGTGGCGGCACGCAACGTAGGTACCTACTTGCCAAGAAAATAAATACTGAACAATAACCTTCAGAATCAGATTCAGAAGGATTCTAATTCTGAGTAGTAGAATGCTACTCCTAGGTAGGTATTGTCACTAGTCACATAGTCCTAATTAGGATTGAGTTACTATCGACCTATATTTCAAAATCATTTGGATTTATAAAAGTAAACTTTAACTAAGTACCTACTTATCAAGTAGGTACAGATTTTGGGCTTTTACACAATGTTTATTTAGGCGCTTATTTACCGCATTTTAGTCGCATTAGGTAGGTACCTACCTCCTGTTATGTTTTAATATTATAACATCCTTGCTAACTATAAATTAACATGTAAAGAGAAAGCATGTACCTACCTAGTTATGAACAGTTGGTCCTAAATTAAAATTATTTATCCTACTTAAATTATTTTTATTTGATTTGTATCTTTCGACATGCCGTAATTAGAAGGGAGTGTTTTTCTTCAAATATTAAATTATGTAGTTACATCACAAAGTGTTAAATTTTAATCATATTTGTCAGCCCTGCGTTATTCGATTCTGAAGTAGGTAAAAACGTGCCAATGAATTCTCAAGATAAGTATAAACACGAATTTTGTGTCAATTATAAAGTAGCAACAAAACAAAAGCATCTCAAATCGCCAGTTAAATCCATAAACGGTTCACCTCACATAAATATTATATAAATCGGCGTGCATTGGGATAATTCTAGAAAAACTAAGTACTTGTCGTTTTATATTTGTTATTATATGGGTCAACTAATTGTATATAAATTTACCTATCTTTATAAAATTAGTAGCCATGTAAAAATAAATTAGGTATTAATTTGTCTGACTGCTCAGTGCTCTGAATTTATCAACTGTATAGCATACCTACCTAATTAAATTTGGTTCTTATGTCTTCAATATATTATGAATATTGTTTATTATGATTTAACTTCTATACAATATAATATTATACATATTATATAACATTGTTCAATTGGTACTGACATACTTAACATAATGTATAAAAACTCAATTTAGTTACTGAAACACTGGAAACGCGATTTATTCTCTTACTAACGCCATCCGTTAGTGCACATGGTAATTAAAATACCACCGTTTCCCACTCTACCCGGATTAAGTTAAAGAATGAAAAATAACTGAATAATAATATATACTGATACTACTGATTGTACTACTACAATATTATACCATGTAAAAACGACATATTTGGACGACAACGATGCTGGTCATCATATTATTTCAGCGAACAATATTATGTTTTGCAGATTTGCACTTATTCACTTGTCATATTGGTATTTCTACACCGATTTATTGCCAAACAAACTTTGACAAGCAGAATTTAACTCTACACGAAATTAAAAATGCAGTAAGTACTAACTTGTGCACGAAGTCTCGAGTAACTGCTAGTTAGAAATAAAAGTACCTAATGGTAATAAATATATTAATGTAATTGCACTCAAAATTTGCCTGTTTCGTATGTGCACTGCAATTTATTGTGATATTTTTAATATTAATAGGTTAAGATGCAAATCATGATCTCGACGATAGACTAAACCTATCGATGTGATTATTAATTTATATACATAAGTGTAATATGTTACATTGATACAAGTCTGTATGAAATACGGGCTAATCGTGTGTATTATGTAGGCTTGCGGACGGCTATTTAAAAGCGTTATCGATATTGTCATTTTCATTTTATTATGCTGCTAAGTGAAAGCCACGTTTGTTAATTTTATGTAAACAAATTATTTAGAAACGATTAGCAATTTTGGTCAATTTTATCTTCATAAGATAGATATCTAATCACCTTTGTTTGATAATGAGTAATGTATGTATGTGTGGTTAGCTCGTCAAGTCTCTGATTCCCTATTAAGTACACCAGCTTGACCTCGTCATTGCTTTATCTCTGACATGTTACCATCATCTGTTCTATGAACATTAATGCTATCGTACAAATATATAATGCAAGCACAAACTCTCTCATCACGGAACGCACATCTGAAGAAAAAGTGAGGTCGAGGTGCAATGTGTACCTACCTACTTAGTATATAGTAAGTAACCAAAGTATGATGAACTTTTCGAATGATCGAATGCTCACTAGTCAATCTCCGAAGGAATTTCATTTTGTTATTAAGTATATTATCTTTATTAATATTCTTAATACCCATTTCTCGTAACACCTTTACAATGGTAGGTTTCATTACCTAATACCTAACTGGTATCTCAACGCTCAAATTACCTAAGAAAACTTTCTTTAAAGACCTTGATATACTTCAATGTACCTACTTTATTGTTGTAGAACAATATTTTTAGATGACACCCTTGTAATTGTTATTTAACCTTTTAATTTCGCGTATCAAAATTCACATTTCCGAATTTACCCGAGAATGTTTGCAATCAGAATGCTATTTTACCTTTAATAAAACAGTTAAATTATTTCGTCCTTAGTTTTTAAATACCTAAGTACCTACATTGTTTAAAAATGCAACTATTTTTGTAGATAACTTATATACGTTCATTACCACTAGATAGAGATTTACATAGTTATATTATATTTTCTCAGAATGTTATGTTTGCCAAAATGACAAACAATGTACCTATATCAAGTTGGTATTCTCTATTACTACACAAATAAAAGTGTTGCTGAATTTTTTAGATCGTTTCTACGGATTGAAATAAATAAAAATGTTAAATAATACCTATCTTCCGATTTTCTAAGATGTTTTACACTAGGCTACTATTTTCAGTTATTGTTGCGGAGCCTATTGTCAAACATTAGTATCTAGGTGTAGGTACCTCTACCTTCATTTGTTCCTGAAAGCCTGATTTCTGAAACCATTCCTTTACCTTTCACACTCATTCCGTAACCACAATTTCCTATTCTCTCAGAGAAAATTCCTAACTTTCAACTGTGCCGTTTGAGTTGCCTTTACATTCATAGGACATGTATCAGCAATTCATATGGCGATAATCTTATAACGACTACGCTATTTTGTAGGCGTAATATACTTTTGGACTATTTATTATGTATTGTTAATTACTATATATGTTGTATTAAGATTAAAAAAAACGAAAAATAAAAATAAATGTTAATAAATGCCTCAGCCAGATATAATGTGTTTTTATTTTGTTTCCTTACGCCTAGGTCGCAGCGGAGTGGGCCGAAACTAAAGATCTCTATCTATATTGTAAACTAATACTAATATTATAAATGCGAAAGTTTGGATGGATGTATGGATGGATGTTTGTTACTCAATCACGTCAGAACGGCTGAACGGATCAGGATGAAATTTGGCACAGAGATCGATTATAGTCTGGAATAGCACATAGGCTAGATACTTTTTATCCAGGAAAATTAAAGAGTTCCCGCGGGAACCAAAAAACCCCAATCCACGCGGACGAAGTCGCGGCCATCAGCTAGTAGGTAATATACTAAATATATTCTGGAACTATAGCTGATGCCCGCGACTTCGTCAGACAGACAGACAGACAGACAGACAGACAAAAATTAAAAAATTACAGATTTGGCTTCAATATCGAATAATGAGTGGCCTCCAAAAAAAATTTTCAAAATATCTTCAATGTTCAGAATTGGACCTGTTACAGTTTTATTATAAGTAAGTATAGATCTGGAATGGAATATATATACGAGTGGGATCTTTTTCTTGAAATTCAATAACATAACATACGAAACTACAGTTAGATTCATTCATTCATTCGTGAATCACTAGCATTAGCCCCGCTTTGAACGATCGAATCCTGGCACCTGGCAGTGCCAGTCGTAAAGACAGACGAAACTGCGTGTAGGCCTGCGGGGGCCCAGCTATCAGTCGCTAGAGGCCGGCTGCACATTGCTTATATTACGGTCTCGAGCTAAATTACGAATCTACTTACATCAGGTGACTGACGTTGGGTAAATGGGTACATGAAATTGAGCTCTAATTTAATGCTGTTATGGTTTACTTACTTTGCCGCAGAACTTTAACGGTTTCATCGGCCATTCTTATTGGGGGCTGCAGATTGCGATTGGATAACACTCTTCCGCTATTGGCCAAAATCTATTCTCGAAACTAGAATACTATAAATTCAGCCGGTAACAATATTGGGACGGGGACCTTATAATTGGGACTGATCTCAGATTAATTACCTAATACCTAGTAATACGTCTACCTATTACTAGGTACCTACCATGGAGGAAGGAATTACGACTATGGTACCTACTGTACGCGCCTGTGCTTTCCCGCCAAAAAAGGAAGTTTTTTTTTTTAAACTGGCTTTACGGTTCTGGGTTCTAGCCCTTTTGAGCCTCCAAAACGGGAAGTACAGTGACTGTCCACTGAACAGATCGAAAACATCGAATAACTATATTATTTAATGTAATATTATTATCACAGGTGAGTAGAATGAGTACACTATACGCTAATGCCAAAAAGTGACAGAGCGAGAAAATGTTGTCTCTTGTCCTGCTCAGCGTATCACTTTTTTTTGTTTGACCTATCCGACAGTTTAGGTCAGACAATCCTGTGTCGTTTTTGTTATTCGCCCATATTCGTACGAAATCGGAATTAGGCAAAGTGGTAACTGTGCTCGTAGCTTACGAAAAAAGTGGTTTAACTTATAGACGATAATATTGTATTGTTGTGTGTTAGGCTGCAAAAGCCGAACTGAACGTATATACGAAAACATAACCTAATACGTAAGTTTATAATTTTGAACTTATTTTGACCTGATTGTTACTGATAAAAACAGGTCATATTTGTAAAGACTCGCATGAATGCTACAAAGTATAGAAATAACAAAAAAAAATAGGTACTTATTTACCATTATGAAAATATCGCATTAAGACTACCGCTATCGCATACTGTATACGCTAACGCCCTGTCTATATCTCTTTCTCTGCTACCTACGCGACGAAAGGACACAAAACCATAGACTAACTACAAATCGACAGAGATTTATTTACCACCGACCAGAAAAAAAAATTACTGGTAGCTCTGACAGTCTCTGGTGGTGGGTGTAGTGTTCCGCCCGTAGACAGAGAAAGATGGTTCCGCCTCTGTTCCGCGCTGGTTTCGCGTTCATCTTCACTGGTCTCCAAAGCAGTGTTGCCAACGTGGGCTATTTTTCGCCATTTAGGCTATTCGAAATGGAAATCGGCGACAAAAAAATCTAAAAGGCAACTGGTCACCTTTGAGGCTACTTTAAAAAAGGTAAAAGGTCCTTTCAGTAGGTTGAAAGAATTGGGAATATCAAGATAAACAGGTGGCCACACCATTCGTTAGTTTCGGGGAATACCCTGTATTTGTCGTAGTTATACTTATAACGTAACCAAAATTAAGATGCGAGAAGAGAGATGAGAGAAGTTACGCGTAAATTCTCTTAGTTACGCGACAATAATGTAGCAGTTTTTCATTGCCTGAAAACAGGGATAAAACGACATTTTCTAAAAATGAATCCTAGCTAGATCGATAAGCATGTAGGGAAAAATTCAAATGTTACTAAAGAGCAAATACAATCTGAGGACTATATTCATGGTTGCATCGAAAGTAATCTCGCTTTTTTACGTTCAATAGGTACCTAATTCTACGGTATTGGTCTGAAAAGAAGAAGGATTTATTGGCTATGATCAGTCAATTATGTAGTTATATGCCAACTGTATTTTTCACAAAATTGCGATTGCTAATGAAGTTTTCACTTCTGCCGTGCGGTCTTAAACACACACTCTAGTTTTTTTATTTTAGTTTTTACATTTAGGCTACTTCAGCTCAAATTCGGCTACTTTAGGCTACTCAAGCTCTGAAGACATGAAAGCTATTAATAAATAAATGATTAAATGACTAAATGAAAAACGGCGACAGCTGGTCCTGAGTTGTTGGCAACACTGCTCCAAAGAGAGTAAACTAAATAATATATTCCTTTAGTCCCACAGAGTTTTTAGTCCAGAGTCCTAAACGTATATAAAAAGTACTCTGTGGTGTCTCTGCTCTCTGGCTCGCCCGTTCGCTATAAATATGATAGCACTATTCATTGTTGATTGTTGTATTTATTTTGTAGGCTTTTATGTCCGGTTTTTTCAAAGTATTGGGAATTAACTTTTAAAATGTCGAACTGTGATTCCCAAAAAACAGAAGCGGCAAAAGACAATGTCTCGACTAATTCTATTGACGAAGGATTGCCTCGAGAGCTGAGCCAGCTAAGCCTTTCAAGTGGATCTAATCCAGATGAATTCCATTGTATTCCAGGACATTCCGAAAGTACAATGAAAAATATATACGGCTATTATCAGGCACAAAAGCTATGCGATGTTGCGTTAATTGTCGGCGGTTGCAGGTAAGCAACGTAATACTTAATTACTCCGATATACCTGCAATTGGTTAATTGACTTTTGTTATAATTGCAGACGCACTTTTATAGATGTGATTGTATTGCTTATTTCACTTTCTTGTATGTTAGCAATAATTAAATAACTAGATATTGTTGTTGTAATGTAATGGCACATAAATTTTATATAATTGTATTTTAAAAATAGTTTTTACTTAATTATAAATAACTATAATCTTAATCAAGCAAGCATAATTTTAATTGCAATTTCAATATATTCATATTTTGTAACAGGATTCCAGCTCACAAAGTTGTTTTAGCATCATCCAGTGAGTACTTTGCCGCCATGTTTACAGGCTCCCTGCGGGAAGCTCAATCATCAGAAATAACTCTAGAGAGAGTAGACTCACAAACACTCAGATCACTTGTTCATTATTGCTATACAGGCATTATAGGTATGTATCTTGATATAAATACATTTCTTTGTTCCTTTGTACAAGTTGCAGTTTACCTCACTCACTTACCTCTCTTTTTTTTCAGAGCTAAGTGAAGAGACTGTAGAGATCCTACTCTCAACAGCTAGCTTGCTGCAACTACATTCAGTAACAAAGGCATGTTGTGACTTTCTAGAAAAACAGTTAGACCCATGCAATTGTTTAGGAATAGCTTTGTTTGCTGAGCAACAATCTTGTTTGGGATTGCACAAAAGTGCTTTGGATTACACCCACCAACATTTTATGCAGGTAAAAACAAATTTTTAATTAACAAAAAAAAATTAGTTCTTTCATATTTTTTTTATAGGTAAGAATAATAACCTTTATAATATGTAATGAGTATTAATATGCCATGACTATGGTCTATGGTATTACTATAATAGATTGTGTACAAGTATTTCCTTGTTAAACTCATTAACTGTTTACAACATTCCTTAAATCAAGTTTACCATAAAACTACACAATTCCTAACAAGTTAGTCATAATAAAAATACTTTACATCTGTTAACTCAGTAGTTTTTTTGTTTGATTTTAAATCTACTATACTTATAATATCAGGTAAATACTTTTGTGCATCTGCTTGACAAGCAGGTATTATTATATATATATAAGTATATTATTGATATATCATTAAGTTCACCAACAGGTTTTTTTTACTTAGCTTGAGTTACTGTTCCAGGTAGTAAAGCATCAAGAGTTCCTCACCTTACAGACAGAACACCTGTCTAATTTGCTCAAATCAGATGATCTCAATGTAGAGACTGAAGAAACTGTGTTTGAAAGCCTGATGACTTGGGTGCAGCATGATAATGCTAATAGGGATAAGCACTTGCCAGATTTGCTTAAGTTGGTTAAACTGCCTCTTCTCTCATCGGAGGTAATGACCAAATTTATAATTTTTACTAGATGATGATATTATGTTTTGATTCTCGCAGGAACTCCTAATTTTCCAGGATAAAAATATCCTAGCCTATGTCCTTCCCTGGGATGCAACCTATCTCTATACCAAATTTTATGTCAATCGGTTGCAAAAATGGGCCATTAAAGGATAGAGACAGATTTGGTATAGAGAAGGACATAGGCTTTTTTTTATCCTGGAAAATTAAGGAGTTCACGTGGGAATAAAAAAAATCCGGTCAAGTGCGAGTCAGACTCACTCACAAAGGGTTCTGTACCACCACACAATATAATTATTTTATTAAATAGCAAGAAAGATGTCATAACAATACGTAATCAGCTGTGAAATAACTGGCTTACTTATGGCACTAAATGGGTACCACCTGACAAACAATTTGACCCCCTATGAGTATGGAAACCTAATTAACGATCAGATTTTTTCGTATATTATGTGCTGTGAGAGCTTACTTCTTGCCAAATTTTGTGATTGTAGGTCAACTGGAAGTACCCAGTAATATGCATAATATAAACGGCCGTATCTTTTGATTACGTTGACTTAGAAGATTGATTTAATTACAGCTCCAAGGGACTAGACCTAAGTATTTGGTATTCATTTCAACTAGATTCCTCCATGCATTCCCGAGAAAAAGGGTGTTGACAGACACAGAATTAACCAAAAGAACAAGTACTAAAAATAATTAGCATGGCATAGTATTGGCACCTGGCTGTGTATGCAAATTATTTTTTAAACACTTATAAAATTATTATTTTTATTTACTTATTTTGAATTTCAGTACTTGATAGACAAAGTGGAACTAGTTTGTGGTGATGTTCCTGAATGCCAGCCCCTAATAATGGAGGCCGTTAAGTGGCACCTATTACCAGAAAGGCGTTCCCTTTTGTTTTCACATAGAACAAGACCTCGAACTTCGACAATTGGAAGGCTTCTGGCTATTGGAGGGATGGATGGATACAAGGTAAATTAGTAGTTTGTTCTTTCAACCAAGAAAAAGGCATGTCCTATAATTTAAATTGAAATTTTTTAGGGAGCAAGCAACATGGAAATGTATGATCCTCGAACAAATTCATGGACTCCTTTTATGAGAATGGGGGCCAGAAGATTGCAATTTGGAGTTGCAGTTATGCGAAATAAGCTTATTGTTGTAGGAGGCAGAGATGGACTGAAAACCTTGAATACGGTAACAAATCTGCATATTTCAATTAAAGACTAATAATTAATAATAAAATTAACTTAAATAAATAATAAAAAATTATTAATTTACTAAAAAAAACTTTAGTTAAGTTTTTTTATATATTATGCCTGTTGAGTGTCAACTGTCCCTACTATGTACAACTAATTTTAGATCTTTAACTTTGTTAAAGTGAAACAATTAAAATTATTGAAATGACTTGTCAGTATGACCTTTGAATAATTGCTTAACTTAATCTCCATACCTTTAATGAATGATGTTATGGTAATGTTAGGTGGAGTGTTTTGACCTCACCTCCCTGAGCTGGAGCACTCTTGCGTCCATGAATACTCACCGCCACGGGCTGGGCGTGGCCGTGCTGGGCGACGGACCCAACTCCCCCATCTACGCCGTGGGGGGCCACGATGGGTGGATCTATCTCAATTCTGTTGAAAGGTATGTCGTCTCGCGCCCATGCGCATGGGCACTCTCGCCCCCATAAACACTATCCGCCACGTGCAGCTCTACATTTTTCATGCTATCACCCCAGTCTAAGAGGACATGATCTAAAGCTGCGTCATCAATTGGCATCATCAAATCCCTTTCAACACTTTTTGAGCAAAAGAGTAGTGCTTATGTGGAACAAACTGCCCGAGGATGTGGTGATGAACAGACTGGATAAGCACTTAAGACAAAGCACAAGATGTGATATAGGCGCATCAGCGAAAGCTGCCTAGCCTATTATAAATAATAATTATCAAGATAATAATACATAAACAAATTAACATATGGGTACTAGTTTATTGAAACACTGAGTGTTCTAAAATGTTTATTGATCAGATGGGACGCATGTTCGCGCACTTGGACGATCGTATCGCCTATGGCGGGCGCGCGCAGCACTTGCGGCGTGGCGTCGCTCGGCGGGCGACTGTACGCCGTGGGCGGGCGCGACGGCGGCGCGTGCCTGCGCTCCGTCGAGTGCTACGACCCCGCCACCAACCACTGGACCAACTGCGCGCCCATGACGAGGCGGCGCGGCGGCGTCAGCGTGAGTACTTTGCGTCCTACAGCACGCGCGACTTCACCGTGGGCGGATGCGACGACTTCGCGTGACTGCGCTCCGTCGAGTGCTGCGACCCCGCCACAAACTACTGGACCAACTGCGCGCGACTACGCCATGGGCGGGCGCGACTGTGGCGCATGACTGAGCTCCGTCGAATGCTACGACACCGCTATCACTGGACCAACTATGCGCTCATGACGAGGCGGCGCGGCGGCGTCAGCGTGAGTACTCTGCGTCCTACAGCACGCGCGACGACTTCGCATGGCTGCGCTCCGTTGAGTGCTGCGACCCCGCCACAAACTACTGGGCCAACTGCGCGTGACTACTTACACCATGGGCGGGCGCGACTGTGACGCATGGCTGAGCTCCGTCGACTGTCGAGTGCTACGACCCCGCTATCACTGGACCAACTATGCGCTCATGACGAGGCGGCGCGGCGGCGTCAGCGTGAGTACTCTGCGTCCTACAGCACGCGCGACGACTTCGCATGGCTGCGCTCCGTTGAGTGCTGCGACCCCGCCACAAACTACTGGGCCAACTGCGCGTGACTACACCATGGGCGGGGCGACTGTGACGCATGGCTGAGCTCCGTCGACTGTCGAGTGCTACGACCCCGCTATCACTGGACCAACTATGCGCTCATGACGAGGCGGCGCGGCGGCGTCAGCGTGAGTACTCTGCGTCCTACAGCACGCGCGACGACTTCGCATGGCTGCGCTCCGTTGAGTGCTGCGACCCCGCCACAAACTACTGGGCCAACTGCGCGTGACTACACCATGGGCGGGGCGACTGTGACGCATGGCTGAGCTCCGTCGACTGTCGAGTGCTACGACCCCGCTATCACTGGACCAACTATGCGCTCATGACGAGGCGGCGCGGCGGCGTCAGCGTGAGTACTCTGCGTGGCGGCGCTGGACCTTCTGCGCGCCCGTGACAGGCGGCGCGGCGGCGTCGAATGAATTTACAATTGGCTACTTGACAGCTGTAACTATAAAATATGAAATATGTTAGATTTGGTAGCTTGTAGGTTAACAATAATTATGCAATATGTATTTTGCATTAAAATAAATTGTATATATTTTATATATGCAAAACAAATTTGAGATTTTTTATCTGTGGATTGCAAGACCCGAAACGCGGGCGCCATTGATTTACCATCGTGTGACGTCACAACTCTCAAACCACAGACAGGGTACTTTTTATCTCATACAAACGTCACTAAGGTCGTGTGTTATACCTATAAATCGTTTTCGTTTTGTTGAGAAAATTAACATAAAATATTTCGATTTGAGCTTGTGAAAGGTTTCACGAAATGGAGTCAGGCTATACAAAAGCTGATAGTGCAAGTCTGCCTAAAGTCGATTCATTTATGGTTGCAAATTTATTTGCGTGTAATCCTAGCTTTTGCTCTGCCGAGTTTCGTAATATTATAAAAACTTCCATGTAAGTACCGAAATAAACAAAGTAATATTACTTAGGTCTCGTGTTTAAGACCTAAGAAAGTACTGCTGTACAGTGACAGAAAAATAATTTATTTTAATTTTATGTCATGTTTTATGAAGTAAATGTTAGATCATCTTCATTTTTGCTAGATCGAGTCTTAAGTTGATTTCTTCCTAATAACTACTAACATCAAAGTGGTCTTCACATAGTAATATCGCAGATTTATCCGATTTAAATTCCGGGTCTAGGCAGATTAACTGTAACCACTGCTTTCGACGTTTATGACATACTATTGTAGGTATGTGTTTATATACAATTTGTCAGGATATTAACTAATTTTCACAATTTCATTAAAAAAGCTGTACACTTTCCACTCGAAATTACTTATGACTTGGAGCACAGAACATATAATAGAGGTTAGAAAGGCCCTAGTGCAAATTTTGTACGGAAACCGCTGTCGCCGTTTTGATCCCACCATTCTTCACTACTACTAATCTAAACGAATACACACGAGAGTTCCCATGTGTGCGTGAGGCAGAAAAAAGCGCTGCGATTGGCGAAGCTACGCACACTAGTGAAACTTTAAACTTGCGCGTGTTGTCGTGTAAAACAGCAACATACGCTAGGGATTGACTAAAATATTTTTTATCGATGTTTATTTTTCGTACGGTCGACAGCATGTCAATATTCATATTGTTAACTTAAGTTGGACTCTATGTCTGGAGATTTTACTATTTTATTTTAAACTAGCTGATGCCCGCGACTTCGTCCGCGTGGACTAAGTTTTTTCGATTGCCGCGGGAACTCATTAATTTTCCGCGATAAAAAGTATGTAGGTATGTATATTCTTTATAGCTGATGCCCGCGACTTCGTCCGCGTGGAATAAGTTTTTCAGTTAATTTTCCAGGATAAAAAGTATCCTATATTACTATCCCACGGTATAATCCCCCTATAATGGTGAAACACGTACTTCTTCATATTTTAACGAAAGTCCAAATGCTGTTTCATGGCTATAACTTGAGAAATTAAGGATTTTCATACAAACTCTCAAATTCCTATTTCACCCCTTGGGGAGTGGAATTTTGAAAAACTGTGAAACACATATGTTTTCATTTTCAACCCGCAAGTACCAAGTTTCATGGCTATAACTTGAGAAATTAAGGACTTTCATACAAACTTTCAACCCCTATTTCACCAATTCGGGGGTAGAATTTCGGGATAAAAAGTATCCTATGTCCTACCTCGTAGTATGGGCTCAAATCGTGCCAAGTTTGAATTCATTCAGTAGTTTCGGCGTGATGCGCACCAAGATACAGACAGACAGACAGATAAAAATGAAAAGAATTACAGATTTGGCTTCAGTATCGAATAATGAGTGACCTCTAAAAAAAATTCTCAAAATATCTTCAATGTACAGAATTGGACCTGTTACAGTTTTATTATAAGTATAGATTAAAAAATGTATGGAGACATAATGATATTTCTTTTGCTTATAACTACTGTTTCTTTATAAGAAATAAATAAAATAAAAAAATAACTATGGTTTACAAATGGTTTTTATTTGAATACATCAACAATATTTAAAACACACTATACAACAAAACCAACAAACACAAAATACTATACTTAACAATATTTCAAACATTTATGATTAAAATCTAAATCTGTAACCATCATTAAAAGTTCATAATAATAAACTCAGAAACAAATAAACTATTTATCGATACGGTGGAAAAATGCTACTCAGCCCTATCGACAAGTTACTCTTATTGGGTAATACCAGGTAACAAGTGGAGTTGATCGTTCATACGCACTACGCTTTACATTGCCGCTCGCGTACATGACTCTGTTGGAGCGCGTTGTTCGCACCAGCGATGTACATACAAATTTGCGATCCAGTCACACTAGTGAAGGAAAACATAATGTCTTTAGTATTTTCAATTAAATCATTTAAAATCAAGGTTTAATGTACTTACCGATGAAAAGATATCTTGCCATTAGTCACATTGACATTTTGGCTTCTAGCTCTGCAGGTTATTACCGCGCAAGAAGGCATTTTAAACACTTTTTTGCGCGTAAAACTTCCCAAGACAGTCCGCGGCCGACTGAGGTGTGTTTTTGGTACGTTTGAGCGTTCGCTCAATATAGTGGCGCGCGTGACCCGCCCACATCGCCTTTCTAACCTCTTATTATATGTTCTGTGACTTGGAGCGTCGTAGTTAGCTTTGTTTTATTTAGAGCTATGACGTCACAGCTAGCAAATGTCACGTGACCGGGTGTTTTCGCGCGAATTTGAAAATGTATTAAAAATGTTATTTTTTCTAATAAATAACGCTTTTTTTGAGAAAAAATCATTATAAGAGGTATAAAATGAATCCACGTACATTTTTAAGTACCTACTTGTCCGAAAACTGTCAAATAGCCAATTCTCGATGGATCTTACGACCACGCGCCTTGCGCGGCTTGGTGCCTTTCGTACGAATTTCGCATGACGCGGACGGTCAAAATATCATGATGCCAAATGACTTATAGGCTGCAGGTTACGGTGGGCACGGTATTGCCTGGGTTAGCGTCGTGCCAAAATTTGGATTACAGATTTCACAGTCACGATCAAATTTTGCTTTTATGGCGCCCGGTACAGTCTATTTAGATAACAGCAATCCAAATTGACTGTACCGCGATCCAGATTGATCGTGTACAGAGTGGATTGGCTGTCAATCCACTTTACCTCGTCGATCGTGTAGGCATGTGCCTACACGATCAATTTGCCGGTTGCGATCTAAATAGACTGTGTACCGGACGCCTTGCCGTCATTGGCGATTATTATAATAGTGAGTGTTGACCCTGTAGGCTGTAGAGTGACCGTGTGCGCAGGTGTGCGCGGCGAGCGGGTTCCTGTACGCGCTGGGCGGGCACGAGGCGCCGGCCAACACGGCGGGCGGGCGGCTGGCGTGTGTGGAGCGCTACGAGCCCGCCGCCGACTCGTGGGTGCTGCTCGCGCGCCTGTCCTACGGCCGCGACGCCATCGGCTCCTGCCTGCTCGGCGACCGCATCGTAGCCGTCGGTGAGTCACGTCGCCACACCAAGTGATATCACCAAAATTGGTGACATCACTTTGACCGTTGCCGATCTATTGTGGTCAATACTACTCGCTGCTAGGAACAGCAGCAGCTTCTTGGCCGGAATATTCTTTGCCTCTTCGGGATCTCCTAGGTGCTGCCCTTGGAGGAGGCTACGTTTGTGCATTAAGGCGAGGCAATAGCAGACAATGTGTAATGGCGTTTCCTCAGCCTCACAACAGAGCCTACTCACATCTGTATCTCGGAGCTTGAGGTTGAACATATATGTCTGTTAAGGCCAAAATGCCCCGTCAGGGCCCGCACTAGTATGCACAAGTTTGTCCTACTAAGCGCTAGTGCAGATGAGGCGGCCACGTCGCCACACGCACTGGCGTCCCCTCGTACAAGTTTGCACCTTGCCGGCAGGCGGCTACGACGGCGTGCAGTACCTGTGCGTGGTGGAGGTGTACGACTCGGAGAGCAACAGCTGGCGCAAGCTAGCGCCGTTGAGCACGGGCCGCGCGGGCGCCGCCGTCGTGGCCGTGCCGCCGCCGCGAAACCTCTTCTGATACGCGCACCACCAGCTCGTCGTCTACTTGCGACGCTGAGCGCTGGACCCTCGCTGCACTGAACCTGGTACACAGTGTATTGTTTCTATTTAACCTATAAATAAAAACAGCTATCTCATTTACTTTATCGGCTGCAAGGAAGAGGCAAACTACTAGCTACATACTTTGCTAATAAGGATATTGTCAGTTGTCACAATCACACAGTTATGCAGAGTAGAGACACCAGTATGCAGTGTAGAGTTAAAAATTAAGGCGAACGCAGGATTACTTGCCTGTATTTTAACTAACTTTTATTTTAGATGTACCTATTTGACCTGTATTTCATAGTTTTAGCACTGTCAGTTTATCACAAAACAATCTCCTCTAAATATATTTGCTATAACTATCACAACTCATTGTGGAAAAGGATTGCACTCGACTTAGTCCTGTATTATATTGTTGTATTAGTTTAGAGATAGTGTACAACAGAATTAGACACAATGATTGCTACATAGGTAACTAGAGTTTGTACTTTTATTGAACTAACTCACGATTAGTCTCCTACGAGTAGAATAATCTATCTTCATAATAATAAAGTTTGCTGCGCCTATGCTGCCTTTGCGATTGAACAGACATCCCTAACATAAAAAGAAGACATTTTTCTTTTAAGAATTGGCGCCTTTTGTAACGGATTTATAGGGTAAATACAAATGTTATTATTTAAAATGGTAAGTACTGCTTATAATCTTTTCCAATTAATAACAATGATTAATGATGTAATATATATTATATTGTGTGCTTTTAAAATTCTATGATCTCATTTCTTTTTACAATCAAGCTGTTCAGAAACGTTTAGTTCTTAGTAGTTTTAATTATTTTAATATTTTATATAATTTTTACCTTCAATGATTTTTAAAATGTGGACTATTTAAAAGACTGTGTATATATCTATTTTTAATCTTTATGTTACTTATTTTAAATTTATTTACTTTGTAATTTCAATTGCATATCTACTTAATTACTAATCCTACAAAACTATCTTTATTAAAAATACCTTGGGCCATACTGCCAACGCTTAAAGCCATATTGTTTCATTATAGTTGACTTTCGTGTTTAGAATTTTAATTCTTATTTTAGGAACGTCAAGGTATGTGACATCAAACTGTAATTTTGAGTAATATTGCTCAAGTATTGCTTTAAGCGTTGGCAGTATGACCCTATAATATTATTTTTATTATTAAAAAAAATATATGCTTGATTAAAGAAAAAAAAATCTTAAGCATCTGTCAATTCCAAAAATATGTGATGTTAAAATAAGAGGCTCATGAAACGCAAATATTTTTTTAGGTCAATTTCAGACAGTATTACTTATATTATTAAAATTACTTAATTAGGAATGAGATAATTTTTTTTCGGGAGTGTCCTGTGATGTTAGTTATAGAGAACGCTAGAATATGATAGCTTGTAATAAGCAGTGTTATCAAGTAAAATTATTGTAATGTACGCTTCACATGCTTAGTAAACGTAGGTACCTTTATAACTCCTAACTTGTGATAAGACAGGCGACAGCAACTATTGCAATTGGGTATTTGACAAATAGTCAAATAAGCAACTTTTTTTCAAACGTCAAAACGCGTCCTAAGTATGGGATTTATATGAAATTCTGAAATGTGACGTCATTAAAGTTCGACGCACTTTTTTAATTCAATCGATTGTTTAAAATGGTTATTCAACATAAAAATATCAGGGGACGTGGATATTATGACTTTTGGGAGATCCTCGATTTAATAATCACTAAAAAATAACTTTCATCCCACCATCTCGGAAAGAGTATTTTTACTCTTCGTTATCTGAAGGTAAAAGCCGTTATTATCCTCTAGAGTCTAGAGGATAAAGCAAGGATAAAGTAAATTGAATTTAGAACATCGTGTGCACGTTAGTAAATATCACTCGTCTATGAAGTTTGTGAATTCAAAACATCATTAAAACCTATTTACTTGTACCTCTATGGTGCCGAATTTCCATACAATCGTTTTCAATTTGTTAAAAATTCACACTCGTAACCTTCTTGGTGTACTTTTTTAATTTGCTTTGCGCGCACCATTTTCTTTCACGTCATATTGTTTAAAATTAAAACCGATTAGAAACAAGAAAATTGAAAATAAGTGAAAAACCTAAAATGAGTGATTATAGTGACGAAGAAATTAACAGAATTGAATTTAATCTTGTGATTTTTTTTGCATTTAGTCATTTCCTCGCTGAGGTGGGATGAAAAGTTACGTGTTGCACACGAGTGAAATGATTTTTCACCTCGTGCTCTTTTGATTCTCTCGCTGACGCTCAGGATTCTAATTTTTGAATCCTTCGCTTGCTCGGTCATCAAAATTGAGCACGCGGTTAAAAAACAACTTTTCACTCTTGTATAACAAATAACTATTATGTATTCGTTTAGTAGTCAAATACCCAATTGGCTGTTGGCTGTATAGTAGGTACTCTTGTAACTAGATAGTATATTTAAAATCTATTTAGTGGCGGTGTCGGCCAATTCAAAGGTTTGCGATTAATGACTTCATCTTTTATTTTTCAATGTTTCTACTCACAAAATAATGTAATTAAACGTTGTATGATAATGAACGCGCGCTTTGAAAATATCGCCTACGGCTCTGGTATTATTTGCGCATCGAGTGTAACTTTTACCATGCTGCAGCCTGCACTTGTAGTGTAATAAGGGAAATTTAATAATTTGAATTTAAACGAAATAACAAAATTGGTAGGTAGGTACTTTTTTATGATAAACACAATCAAAATCACACACTAAGGCCCACTTGCACAAGGACTCTTAAATTGATTTAGTTAAATATTTTAATGTTGTCCCTTTTTGGCAACTACAATAAGCATTTGCCAAAAAGGGACAGCATTACAAAATTTTACTAAATCAGTTTAAATGCCCTTGGCAAGCGTCCCTAAATATATGTTAGGTACCTACTATGTGTAACTTAGATAGTTTGATTGAATTTCAAATAAAAATAATAAGAATAGGGCATCTTCCAAAGATTGCTTTTTGACTTTTAAAGTTTATTATAGGTAATATCAATCATTGAAAAATGTACTCAATATATTTTCTAAGTGTATTTTGATGGATTTAAAGTAAGGACCGAAATCAGTTTTACTCATGGGTTTACATCTATCTGGTAACTTACTGACTATCATGTCGTCAATATTAACTATACATACCTACCTATACAAATTATGTTTTTTATATTAGACTAAAATATGTCCCTCAGTCCAATAGGATCCACCGGAATCGAATAGCTCTCTGGAGATGCGCGTGACTTCGTCTGCGTGGATTAAGTTTTTTAAAGAATCGAATCGAATTTAAACATATTACTGCGTTAGATATCATAAAAAAAATTAAGTTATTAAAATTGAAAAATACTGGTGACCTATATGGGGTATGTCTGTGAAAGTTATATCAAACATAATAAACGATATTGCCCCGTACTTAGCAGTAATTTTTAATGAATGTGTAGACTCAGGTACCTTTCCTAACCTGATGAAACATAGCAAGGTAATTCCTTTGTTTTAATCAGGCAGTAAAAATGACATAAATAATTATAGACCTATTTCTATCTTGCCTACACTTAGTAAAGTCTTTGAAAAAGTCATCCTTAATCAATTATTAAATCCTTTTAATATTAATAAGTTACTTCACCCCGAGCAGTATGGCTTCACCAAAGGCCGTAATACAACGGATGCCGGCGCAAAACTTTTAAAGCATATTTACGATGCTTGGAAACGTTCACAGAATGCTATTGGAGTATTCTGTGACCTATCTAAAGCATTTGACTGTGTCGATCACAAAACCTTGATTCTTAAACTTAGCCATTATGGAATCAAAAGCGTTGCACTTGACCTCATTGCCTCTTACTTAAGCGACAGAACTCAAAAAGTATGCATAAATAACGTGAAGTCTCAGGGTTCGTCTGCCTTAATGGGTGTCCCACAGGGCTCAATCTTGGGTCCACTCTTATTTTTGGTGTATATAAATGACTTACCATACTATGTCAATAATACTTGCAATATTGTGCTGTTTGCAGATGACACTTCGTTTTTAAAGTTGATAGATGTAAAGATAACTTTGACGATGTAAACGGTGCTATATCGCATGTATCACACTGGTTCACTGTCACTTGCTTTTGAACGCAAATAAAACTAAGTGTTTAGACTCTAAACATTTAGTTTTATTTAACTTAACTCTAAACTTTAGAGTTTGTACTTCCTAATGTGAAAAACATCGACAAGGCAATAGTGATGAATGGTGAAACACTGAAAATGGAGAACTCCACGGTTTTCTTGGGGGTGACCTTGGATAATAAGCTCCATTGGGGCGCTCATATAGAGGCACTAGCAGGGAAACTCAGCTCAGCTGCTTTTGCTATCAGGAAAATTAGACAGCTTACCGATATTGAGATGGCTAGGCTTGTCTATTTTGCAAATTTTCATAGTGTTATGTCGTACGGCATCTTATTGTGGGGCAGAGCTGCTGATATACAAACAATTTTTGTTTTGCAAAAGAGGGCGATTTGATCAATATATAAACTCAGATCACGCGAGTCCCTTCGTGAAAAATTTAAAGAAATTGGCATCTTTACGGTTGCATCGCAGTACATATACGTTAACATAATGTTTGTGAAACAAAATATTCATCTCTATAGACAATGAGGGGATACACAAAATCGACTTACTAGAAACCGGCATAAACTAGTAATGACGCAATGTCGTCTTCGTAAGGTGCAGAAATCCTTTGTGGGGTCGAGTATTACCTTTTATAATATGGTTCCAAAAGAATTTTTGGACTTGCTATTATACACAAATTTAAAAAAACCGTAAATGAACACTTGTTGAGTCGGGGCTATTATACAATTGACGAATTTCTTAATGACAAAGTTGTATGGAAGCAACCGACTCTGGGTCAAGCTCCCCACAGAACAGTTTAATAACTTACACTATTGTATTTAATTTACATACTTAGCCTAAAGGTCTACGTAATGTAATATATGTTGTTTACAAAAAAAAAAAGAAAAAAAAGAGCAACTGCTGAGTTTCTTGCCGGCTCTTCTCAGCAGAATCTACTTTCCGAACCGGTGGTAGAGTCAAAACATGACGTAACATAAGAGGCACCTGTTTTAAATAAATGAATTTGAATTAAATTTCCGCAGGAACTCCTTAATTTCTGAGATAAAAAGTAGCCTCTGTCCTTTCCCGGGATGCAACATATCTCTATAACAAATCAAATCTGTGGAAAAGATGGGCCGTGAAAGCATAGCAGACAGACAGACGGACACACTTTCGCATTTATAATATTAGTATGGATAAACTATTTATCACTAAACTGGGTCTTGGTGACGAAATTGACATTACAGTGTTACATTCTCCAATAGGAACAGTGGTGGATCAATGAACTTCCAGTGCTATTCGATCCACTGGTAAAGCGGGACGTTGGAGCTTAATAAAGTTGAAGTGTTGAGGATCCACCCAGAGCAATGGTGGATCCTAGTGAACTCCAGAGTGCTATTCGATTTACTGGTGGGTCCTAGTAGACTGATGGAAATATATCGTTTTAGAAATAATTTTAATACGAGGGTTAATACTGTTTTTCGCCAGCTGGTCTCCTAGATTTAGGTATGTAATCATTAATGTTGAAAATAAAAAAAGGAGCGTACTACTTATGTGTGTTTCTCATTAGTTTTAAAAATCTTTTTGCATTTAGGTATTATTGTGATGTGTGACTACCATAGTTAAGTATCTATGTAGGTATATAGTATAGACCGTGTCAAGAAAGAGGTCCTGGAACTAATACATGTTACATACCCAGTATCACATAATCACATAATAAATATTATAAATGCGAAAGTTTGGATGGATGTATGGATGTAGGTATGGATGTTTGTTACTCAATCACGCTCCAACGGCTGAACGGATCTGGATGAAATTTGGCACAGAGATAGATTATATACTGACATAGCACATAGGCTACTTTTTATCCCGGAAAATTAAAGAGTTCCCGCGGGAACCGAAAAACCTCAATCCACGCGGACGAAGTCGCGGGCATCAGCTAGTAATATAATCTTTGGATACAACATACCTACACATCTTCGTCTTTCCTAAATAATAAAAATGAATTGCTGTTCGTTAGTCTCACTAAGACTCAGAAACGGCTTGACCAATTTAGATGATTTTTTTGTGTGAGTGTTTGTGGGTCCCGGGATGGTTTAGATTCATATTTCATACCTATCTAGACCCGGTAGCGGCCGCTTAAATCGGGTTCTAGGTTCAGTCAGGGCAGGACGTTTGCCGGGCCCACTAGTTTTAAATCAACATGCAACCACTAGCACTGCCCCTAGGGGACTTCTTTCGTGACACAGACTATACTTTTAGCATTACGCAAAATTATTATTACAATAAATTTCCTTACAACTACAATAACTACAGCTACACTCTATTTTTTAATTTCGGAGACAGAAAATAAGTTTCATGTGTAGCCTGTTTTTTTACGTCCTATCTTTAATAGTGATGTGTTGAAAATAATTTTGAAATAGGTATACCTAGGCTGATTCTCAAATTGTGAGTTTTTCTTACAATTGAAAAATAGAAATAAACTCACTATTTTTTCATTGAGATAAGTATATAGAAAATCTCTATGTGTAGGTATATAATGAAAACTAAACGTATTTTTCGTCAAATATAAATCCAAATTGTGAACCTTTTATACAATATCATGCAAGCACGTATCTCTATAGTAATAAGGGATATATAAGAAATAGCTAATTTTGTTATAAGTACCTACCTAAGTAGTATATTTTTCGCACACGTCCTCTGAATAGGCATGGAAAATTTCACGAGTCATACCCATATTATAAATAACGCGAAAAAAAAATGCACGAGTCATATGAATTACATGGATCGCAAACACCTGATAAGTAACAATCCGTGAAAACGATCGATCTATCTATTATAATAAGTCGCGAAGATGATATTACGCGCGGACCACGTTACATTATAAATTATAATACCTACATATTTAAAACATCACGATTCTCTAAACTCGGTGATCGTTGATTCAACATGAAAGCCACTGAGCTCATTTTGTGCTTTAACATACATTGCTGTTTCGCAGTGTGAAGCAAAGATAACATATCATAGAAAACTTTCAATGGGTATAAAAAATAAATGCCACTGAATTGCAGAATATGGGGTCCACGCTAGTCTGGCGAAAAATGCACTAGTAAGGAATCTTATTGAATGAAATTGAAATTTATTACGAAAACAGCAAGGCTTTGATTTGCTTGAATTTTTTTGAAACGTGCTAAGGTTATTATTTTAAAGTGGAATTGAGTCTAATTTTTATTGTTAGGCTTCCATTTTCTCGAACTTTTTCATTTTATTATTACAAACGAAATCAAGTCTATTATTATTTTTAATTATAAATAATCGACTTGATTACTTAATTGTTTAATTAATTTATTAATCGTTATAATTTTAAATTATCACTGCCAAAATAAAAATAATAAGTATAACGTCAAATAAAAAATAGCTATATTTTCCATGCCTACATCAAATCTGTGATCAAAGCTTATTTAGTGTCAGTAAGTTTTTATTGTTTGTACCTACCCATAGAGTTATTATATTTACTACTGTAGTTTGTACCCAATACTTAGCTAGCCCTATTGTAATGATATAATGGTAAAATTAATAAACACATACAAATAAATTTCTGTGATTATTTATTATTAATTAATTAGTTAATTTTAATCATAATATGAACCTGTGGACCTGTTTCGGATTCATCACCAACTTCAATTATTATTATTTATTAGGTCAATCTGTCGTTTGCTCTATTTAACCCTTTCAGGACCATAAGGTTTCCAGAAGTGATTTTAAGTTTTTGGTTATAAATTATGGTTTATTTAGGGTCTAGTAAACATATTCTACAGTAAAAATAAATTAAAATTTAGTTTTTTTTTTGGAATTCTTTGGGACACATGTGTCCCTATGGGCGATAAAGGTAACTTTTTACCCAAAACTATGATTCAGAAATCACCTTATTTTTGTTACTCTTGTAATTTTTTATGACTTTTTATGGCATTTTGTGATAAACAATGTATTTATTGTTATAAATCTTTAGTTAATGCAACAATACATACATATAACTATAATCAGTGAAGCTATTTCTGTGAGCTGTGTAACTCAGATGAATGTCACACATGACCTGTGGCACACTTAGTTTTTGTGCAATTTTCTATTTTTTTTCAGCACAATTTACGCATCTTTTTCTATAGGATTTATCCATGACAAGTAAAAAAGCCATTATTTGTTTCTAAGACCTTCCTGTTGCAGTAGTTACGGTCGAGAATAAGGAGGAGCTCATTGTCTTACACAAAAGTTACTGATCACTGTAAATTTTCGAGCTACAGCTTTTTTCGCAGTCAATTAGACAGCAAAGTTCCTTGAGTCAGTGTATAAAGCATAGTATACATGCCATATACCATAAGTAAAACAAATAAATCACTGCGTATACATCTTCAAAACGAGTTCTTGGCATAACGTTGGATACATAGGGAACTGCCATATCTCAATCAATATACCAATAATAATCTGTAATTGGTGGCAAAACTTGATACCTGATGATGACCAGGATGATGAATCCAACTAAATTTATGCCAGGCATGCTTTCATTTCCTATATGTTTCCGATTATAATTCTCGGCCGTTTTGTTGAGCATACCTGACTCTGGGTTCTGACTTTCTATTTTTTGGAGCAACACTTCAAAAATAGCTATGGAACTAAAATATCTAAAGGTGCCATTGAATCGGAAATACTTTCTTCACATATTTGCACTTTGCCATCATTGTGCGAAATATATTATGGAACATAATTTCTATGATTCCACTTACTAACTGCTAGTTGGTGACGATGGGTCTGTTTTATGAGATTTGCAGCTGTTGATGTTGAAGGTTTCGATGTAGAAGGTTTAGCTGTTAGCAATTTAAAAGATTCCGGAAACAATGAAAACTCAATCTCAACATTTTGGATACCTTCCTCATCATGCAACATCAAAAACTTTTTGTCATTTTCGTCAAGTAATAATGCATCTTCGTCATCACTATTTTCACCCAAGTAAATTTTATGGATCTCATTTTCGCTGAGTACGAAAATTTCCACATACCTTGCGCACCATTATCAGCCAAAATTATGTTCAAAATGAAGGTAGATGCGATAAAAATATCAAATCAAATAGGAGACTTTTTTGATAGATTATTACCGTTATCGCCCATAGGGACGCCGGTGTCCCTTTTTGTTTTCACGAGCTAACAAAGTAAGTTAGTTATGTAACCATTTGATTCAAGTACAAAATAGTTATTTACTTACTAGACAATAATATTTTTACAAAGTTACAACTATAAAAACAATTTATGTTATAGTTTTGATTTTTTGAAAATGATGAACTAGCGACTTCACGAACTGCTAATTGCGGTACTAAATTTAGTATGAAATATGACAATTAGGAGTCAAATTCGATATCAAAATTATAAAAACTACCCTCAAAAATATATTATTCATTAAAATAATAATCTATAGTTCTTAGTTTTTTTGTACGATTGAAATTAGGTTTGGGGACAAATACGTCCCTTGGTCGTCAAAGGGTTAAAGAACCCAGATACATAATACATTTTTCACACCACATGCTCGACAATGCCGAATTACATAAATGTCATGTAAACCCACAGACATATAAATAGAAGCAGACACAACATAAATTTCACACCCACATAGACAAGTGTATGCGAATCAGTGTGACTTAGTGTGACCGTGTCCCTGCAAGCAAAAATGTGTATGTATTAATTTGCTGCAACACTGTGCTACACCAACGCACACATTGACAAAAATTCAATGCGTGGCAGTCATTATAAGACATCTATGAGACCTATGGCGTTTGTTTACATTGTGTTGTCTTGGGTGTCATAAGTTTTTTGTGAAATTTGGAGATTTATATGAATATTTACTGAAATAAAATGGTGAAGTGTTGTGTCCCCCTGTGTTACAACGCTTCGTACAGGAAAACCCCAGAAGTAACGTTCCATCGGTAAGTAAAATTCATGCTATCATGTAGCTTTGGAATGTTTTCGTATCGCATCGTATCAAGGCTAAGATATCTAATATTTTATAGTTGTTATGACGAAATATGTAACCATGCATATATTAAAACTATAATATTATGGTTTTCTGTAGAAATACATGCTTTAAGTTGTTGAATAATCTTTTTTGACATTTTGGGAACTTTAACAAATTACAGGGCCGGACTCGACGACTCTTTTATTTTAAGTATATAACTTCGACTTTTAATTTCAGGTTTCCAAAGGATGAATACCTGAGAGACCTATGCATAAAAATATTAATAGAAAAGACTGGCAGACCAACTCATGGAGTGCTATATGCTCCAAGCATTTTACAGATAATCTAAGAACGTAATATATTCCGTACAATTCTATCTCCTGGTGCAATACTGACCATTTTCAAAGAAAAGTTAGTTGAGGTCTTATACTAAGTAGGTACCAATTTACCTTATCTTCCATTAGGAGGATGAATTTCATTAATTTTTATTGAAAACCTCAATACAGATTCTAAAGCACTAATTGTAAAGTTTATTTGAATAAAAAACATGTGAGTTTAAAACACCTGTTGTAATTTTCTATTTAACCTCTTTTTGGAATAACGATTCGATTCGATTGTTTAACAACATTTATTTGGCTTACTGCCAAGAAATTATTGTCAATAGGAACTTTGAGCTAAAATCTGGCGGTATTTACACGATATCCGTTGGTACTGTTCTTCTAAATAATATCCCCATCACCTGCGCGTCGACGCAGAGCGAGAACGACGCGAGAACCACTGGCCATGATACTGACGGAGTCCTCAGAATTTGAGTTGTAACAGGAAATATAACTCCGCGCGCGACGGTGACGATATCACACGCAGCGCGGAGCTCACATCTATATTCACCACATTGACTAGGGTCCCGCACGTGGTGATGATTACCATTACTAGTGTTACTATATTGCAGTTGTGATCGCTTGTGATGAGGAAATTATAAAAGTACCAATAATAATTATTTTTAAAATCCTTACAAATTATAGCTTCCAAATGATTAGGTGTCTTTAGGTCAATTTTTTTCACGCAACCTAACCCTACATATTAATATAATGTTTTATGCAGCAACAAGGTTCGGCCCTGAGTTTTGTGTATGTGTGCGTAATGTTTTCGTGTGTTTGTAATTGCCACGCTATTTTGTACGTTATCTTGCCTCTGCTTCTCTTTATAACTCTGTGTGTAAACCTTACCGAAAGCAAGTCATTATATCTCTTGGCTTTAGCCGGGTTATTCTGTTCTATTGAATCCATACTTCCATACTAATATTATAAATGTGAAAGTGTGTCTGTCTGTCTGTCTGTCTGTCTGTCTGTCTGTCTGTCTGTCTGTCTGTCTGTCTGCTACGCTTTCCCGGCCCATCTTTTTAACCGATTTTACTGAAATTTGGTATAGAGGTAGTTTATATCCCAGGGAAGGACATAGGCTACTTACTTTATCCCGGAAAGCGATACTCAGTGAGGTCGCAAATATAGTCTATTTTTACCCAAGTAATGAATATTGCCATAAAACTAAAAAAATATCGTATAGTACATAAGTGGATTTGCTTATATTTTGCTTTTAGGGCAAAGTATCCTTGAATGGCAAAGTTTGCTAGTTTCACGGTAGTCATAGTCATCAAATAAATATTATAAATGCGAAAGTTTGGATGGATGTATGGATATGTTTGTTACTCAATCAGGCTCCAACGGCTGAACGGATCTGGATGAAATTTGGCACAGAGATAGACTGGAGAGAGAGTCTGGAATAGCACATAAGCTACTTTTTATCCCGGAAAATTAACGAGTTCCCGCGGGAACCGAAAAAACTCAATCCACGCGGACGAAGTCGCAGGCATCAGCTAGTACTGACATAAAGTAATAATTATAACAAGAGGAGACAATGTAATAATAATACCACATGTGAGCGAAGTGAGTATATACGCTAATGCCAAGGAGTGACAGAGCGAGAAAATGTTGTCTCTTGTCCTGCTCAGCGTATCACTTTTTTTGTTTGACCTATCCGACAGTTTAGGTTGGACAATCCTGGGGGTCTACTCTCTTTCTCTAAAACGAAACTTCGCAAACAAACGAACGAAATTTCGTTATCTCCTCTCCTACATAATATTATCTTTAAGTTCCTCTCTATTTCGTTTTCGTACACGCAGACGAAGTACGGATCCATAGAAAATTTTCGTGACCGATTGGATTGAACGATTTTGTGTGGTTCTAATAACCGACTAATTACGTTTGTTTGCGAAGTTTCGTTTGAGAGAAAGAGAGTAGACCCCCTGTGTCGTTTTTGTTATTCGCCCATATTCGTACGAAATTGGTATTGGACAAAGTGGTAATTGTGCTCGTAGCTTATGAAAAAAGTGGTTTACCATAAAGACGATGGTGTATTGTTGTGTGCTGCAAAAGCCGAACTGAACGCTTATACGAAAACATAACCTATTACGTAAGTTTACAATTATTCTGACTGACCTTATTTTTACCTGATTGTTACAGATAAAAACATGTTATATTTGTAAAGACATGAATGCTACAAACTATACAAATAAAAAAAAAACTTATTTTCCAGAAAATATCGCATTAAGACTATCGCTATCGCATACTGTACATACGCTGACGCCCTGTTTATATCTCTTTCTCTGTCTACGGTTACTGATGTTACATTGTCTCTGCCCTCTGGTTAATTGTGGGTTAATTGCATTGTCTCTGGTCTGTGCTTGCTGATGCTAGTGTGCTATTGAGAAAATTTTCCGGAATTCTATGATAAAATTTGTAATAGTTTCAAGAAAATAAATCTCGATAATGGCTCTTCACATACCTAAGGCACCGGGTATCCCACAAATGTTGAAAGAAGGGGCACGGGTATGTTGAAATATTATAACCAAAATCTTTAACCATGTCATGTGCAGCGTCGACCGTATGATAATTTAAGTTCAATAATTACAGTTTTTACAGTCATTTATGGTTATATAAATCCATTTACACATTATGCAAGCTAAAATATTTTAGATAAACAAACAATTTTAATTAAATTAATTATTAAAAGCTGAAAGTTGTCACTATGCTTTTGTTTAATCTCCGTATTATCCTTATCCAAAATCTATCGTACCTACCTACCTATTTAATTTATATTAAAAATTTTGGGTGCGTTCCGAAATACACTGAGAGCACTGGAAGTCCCCAGTAAAGAGCACTGCCAGTGCTCGCAGTGCTTATAACGGAACACACACTATCATTTTGTGACGCTCACGCCTATTAATTAGCAAACCATTTGCAGTTAATTTTAATAATATACTTAATTTATATTTCCAGATGTATTCTGGCTTAGAGGAAGCAGTCTACCGTAATATAAATGCATGCAAGCAATTCGCACAAAGTGTACGATCTGCATACGGCCCCAATGGAATGAACAAGATGATCATTAATCACATTGATAAACAGTTTGTGACAAGTGATGCAGGCACCATAATACGTGAGTTGGATGTGGAACATCCGGCTGCCAAACTTATGGTATTAGCTAGTCAGATGCAAGATGCAGAAGTTGGTGATGGTACAAATTTTGTTATTGTCATATCTGGTGCCTTACTTGAAGCTGCAGATGAGCTTTTACGGCTTGGGGTTACAACAAGTGAAATCGCAGATGGATATGAAAGGGCCTTGGATAAATGCTTAGAGATACTCCCTGAACTTGTGTGTCATGAAATCAAAGATTGTAAAAATGTAGAAGAGGTTATCAAATGTATCAAGCCAGCTATAATGTCCAAGCAATATGGAAATGAAGTTTTTATTGCTAGTCTTGTTGCCAGAGCATCTGTAGCAATCCTGCCTGACAAAACAACATTCAATGTTGATAATGTCAGGATATGCAAGGTAAGTTATTATTATAAAAACTTAAGTTGATAGGTGAACCTAATGAAGTAATTAATGTAGCCTTAGTATGTAAAACCTGCATCAATCATTGCCACAGTCTCAATAGTTGTGATTGAATTTTGCCCAATAGTGGAAGACTTCTAACCAATCAGAGTTTAGCAATGCTTACACTATCAATAATTTTTTCATAATAAGGCCCCAGGTCTTAATCAATTTGACATGCTCCTAACTTTTAGTGACATATCTCATTCTGCTTCATAGAATGTTTGTAATAATAAAATACGTATTAAATTATTATAGATCCTTGGAGCTGGTCTACTACAGTCAGAAGTCCTTTCAGGCATGGTCTTCAAGAGAGAAGTTGAAGGAGATGTAACTAGTGCATCAAAAGCCAAAGTTGCAATTTACTCATGCCCTGTCGACATCACTCAAACAGAAACAAAAGGCACAGTGCTTATCAAGACAGCAGATGAGCTTCTAAACTTTAGCAAGGGTGAAGAGTCTCTCTTAGAAAAACAAATTAAAGATATTGCAGACACTGGGGTCAAAGTGATTGTTGCTGGAGCTAAATTTGGTGATATGGCACTGCATTTCCTCAATAAGTATGGTATAATGGCTGTTCGTCTCAATTCTAAATTTGATCTTCGTCGTCTTGCTAAGACTGTTAATGGTGTTGTAAGTTGAATTAATTTAATAATAATAGTGATTTGACCTTTTAATTTTTATCCTTAAGAACCTTCAACCAACATCTCAAGGAACTTACCTGAAGGCAGTAAGTATTTACTTCATGAGACTGCACACATTGTAAGGAAATTACTCATTATATAGCTTGATCACTAAAAATATTATGATGTGAATAAGTAATAATATTAGTTAATTTGGAATTAGCAGTGTTTTACCCCCATGCCTCGGAGAGCATGTTAAGCTGTCGGTTCCGGTTATTATCACTAACATGATAAAAGTTGTTAAAGCCCGCCAACCCGCATTGGAGCGGTGTGGCTTAGCTCTAATTCTCCTATAAGAGTGCAGGCCTGTGCCCAGCGGTGGGATGTTAATGGGCTGTAGTGGTAATTGGGAATACAGTCAAAACTTCTTTCAACATCTCTTATAATATATCCAAAAATCAATGCCGATTTTGATGTTGCTTATAAACTGCACTTGTTATTAAAACTGGTCAGTCTTTTGCGATCTAATAATAGTGGTTCCTTCGATATTGTTATAACAGACTAATTTTACAGACTGTAATATTATTAATCCTAATTGATAACACTAAAGTGTTAGGTATACTTAAAATGTCATAGATCATATTATTATACATATTAACACTAATTTCTATTTCTATACATGCAGTATTGTCAAAGTGTTTTTAGTCACTTTAGTAATTACATTTTTAACTGTGTACTTAACAAATTGTTCAATGTCTTTTAGGTATTACCAAGGTTAACTACACCAACAGCTCAAGAACTGGGATACTGTGATTTAGTGAGAGTGGATGAGGTGGGAGACACAAGAGTAGTTGTGTTCAACATGGAGAGCAATGAGTCCCGCATTTCCACTGTGGTAATTAGAGGTTCAACAGAAAACTACATGGATGACATTGAGCGAGCCATTGATGATGGTGTGAATACATTTAAAGGCATTGCTAGAGATGGAAGGTATGCATATATTTCATGGATCAGGATGCTAGGGATCAGTGTTTATCCCATAAGCAATTATGATAAAACTTTTGTACAGCTGTTGTTGGGACTAGAAGGAATGTTTTGGACATGGTTGGTTGTAATACAAACAATCCTAGCTAATGTTTAGAAATAGATTCCAGAATAGCTATTTGGAAAAAAATTAAAGTTATGGTTCTAGTAGGAGGTACAACAAAATTGCAACAGTCTGAACCTCCAAACTTGTGATTCACCTTATCAATTATTGAGCTAGTAAATTTGAAAATCTATACTCCAATACTAATATTATACATGCGAAAGTTTTTATGGCTGGATTGATGTTTGTTACTCAATCACGCCAGAACGGCAGAACGGATCTGTATGAAATTTGACGCAGAGATAGATTTATAGTCTCGAATAACACATAGGCTACTTTTTATCCCGGAAAACAGCTCCTTAGGCTGAATATACCTATAAAAGAATATACCTATTTCTATCTCTTATAAACCCATTGCCGACTCACTTTGAGCACGAGTCACCTCTTAGAATGAGAATACTTTAGCCATAGTCATTAGTTGTGGTCGATGGCCATAGTCCACCTCGGGCTGTCAGTTTCCTCACGATGTTTTCCCTCACAGTTTGAAGCAAGTGATACTTAATTTCTTACATAACCAATAATAACCAAATTAATACATTTAAATTATCAAAATAATTTTAGATTTGTTGCGGGAGCTGGTGCAACAGAAATAGAATTAGCTCAAAAACTCCTGCAGTATGCTGATAC
Organism: Erebia ligea; assembly: GCA_917051295.2. Lineage (NCBI taxonomy): Eukaryota > Metazoa > Arthropoda > Insecta > Lepidoptera > Nymphalidae > Erebia > Erebia ligea. The sequence goes on from OU785232.1 coordinate 7,639,899, forward strand.
TCTACCAGGGTTGGAGCAGTATGCTGTCCGTAAGTTTGCTGTAGCACTTGAGAGCATTCCACGAGCTCTGGCCGACAACTCAGGAGCAAACGCCACAGAAGTTATCAACAATATCTACAAAGCACACAGGGTAATCCAAATCACCTCTATCACTTATATTTTTCGTATACCTACCTATAAAGAAATCCACATTCCAAAATTTATTTAAAACTACCAATGACATTGTCCACATATGTTCAAACTAGATGATTCCCGCGACTTCGTACGCGCGGATCAAGTTTTTTTGATTCCCGCGGGAACTCTTTAATTTTCCGGGATAAAAAGTAGCCTATGTCCTTCCCCGGGATACAAACTACCCCTGTACCAAATTTCAGCAAAATCGGCTGAAAAGATGGGCCGGGAAAGCGTAGCAGACAGACAGACAGACAGACACACTTTCGCATTTATAATATTAGTATGGATTCACATGGGAACTATTATGGGAATATATTATTTCTCGGTGATGCAAGCTAATTCTCTCATCAAAATTCAGCAGTAACAGAACAGCTAATAGAAAGGCACACTTTCGCATTATCTCTTCTGCTGTCACAAGGCAGTATAATATTTTTTTCTCGTTTATATTTTAATGAAAGGTGTTATTACTGGCTAATAACAATAAAAAAATACTGTAGTAATAAAAATAAAAATAGTAAAAAAGCTCTGTAAAACATGTTTTTTTTCTTATACAGGAAAATAACAAATATGCTGGATTTGATATAGACTCAGAAAACAATGGAGTTTGTGATGCAAAAGAAAAGGGTATTCTTGATTTATATGTATTGAAGTACTGGGGCCTGAAATATGCTGTTGGTGCCGCAACTACGATTTTAAAAGTTGATCAAATCATCATGGCTAAGAGAGCTGGCGGGCCAAAAGCTAAAGCAAAGGCAGACAGTGATGATGAATCGTAATAATAATACATAATAATAATAATACAACAGTTTTCTTAGCACCAAGCTTATTATTATTTCATGATGTTCATCACAATCATTAATATTGGCTTAATAATTTACAGAAATTTTGATACTAATATGAGTTGTGAGTTTGTGGCCTATTGAGCCAATTTTGTGTGTGTCATCTAATAAGAAGTGGTTGGAGCTGTCCAAGTTCCAGTGCTAGGACTAGATTATCTTGAAAGAATGAAAATATTTTTATGTTTAATTTAACACAATTTAGCACTTATCTTTTAGCACTCGCTAGGTTACTTGTGTCAATGCTTGATTATACTTTTATTATGACGCTTGGTATTGTAATTATATGATTACCTTCATAATATTATATTTTCCACTTAGTTACATAACGTCTTAACCATGTGGACACTGAGTATTAAAATATTATTGTAAAATTCTGTATTTTATTTAGTTTCTTATTTATATTGTCTTTATATCCCCGGGCCTTTGTTCGCGAGGCTCTAAAGAAGCTTCATAACAAACGCGCCGCACCGCAGCGCATTTTACATGCGGTAAAGGAAATTAAAAGTAAATACGTATTACCTACGTACGTATTAATTGCATGGATATCGGCGGCATAGGATAACAGCCGAACGTATTCCTTGATACAAACCGGCATACCAACATACCAAGGAACACGTTCGTGCTCGTGAACACGACACCGCCTCCGTACCGCCGCCGCACCACCTGTGGCACCACTGCGCTGTGTATACGAGACGCGCTAAGCCCGCCACCGCGCCGTCGCCGCTTGATTTCACCATGCCACTATACGGTTGTTAGATAATAGATTGCTAGCCACGAAGATCACACGCGTTGTATTGACATGTCCAGTTTAACGAAAAAAAAATAAGTTAGTGTTAGCTTACTTTATGTATAGAAAATGGCAAAATGAACGTCGTAAGACCATTAGAAAGTCGTGGGTAGGTACATCCTATTCTGATGCGACGCGACGGGAGCAATGTGGTGAATTTCATACACTTTACGAAGATCTACGAAGAGACGAGCTTAAGTTTTGTGATTATCTTCGAATGAATTACAAGACGTTCGACAAATTATTAAATTTATTAAAAAGTAAACTACAACGCAAAGATACAAATATGCGAGCAAGTATAAGTCCAACAGAGAGATTGGTTGTTACATTGAGGTATATTAACATGAAATATTTTTTTTAAATTTTTTTCATTTATTGCAGAAAAATCAAAATCATATAGGCTTGAATTCGACGGACTCACGATGCTCTGCAAAGAATCGTTTTCAGTATTATAGGAAGATGTTTGAGATTGGTTCCTTGAACTTGGTCCAGCAACCATCACAGATCAGAGAATCAACCATAGTATGCTGGAGAAGTTTCAACTGTGTGTAATTGATGTGGTCCGCTATTATTTTTAATTTTTATATTGAATGTTTCTTATAATATTCAATACTTGATATTGAAATTCAACTATATCTTGATCTTTAAAGCGTTCTACGGAAGGGGCTATTCCTTTAAAAAAAGACATCACCCTACTGTCTTCTTTATCTAATGTGTCCATAAAATGTATCATTTTCTTATCCACAGCATTCATTTCTTTGTTCTTTCTCTTGTTGACAACAGCTTTATTAGATTTATTATTTTCTTCCAGTTTATGCGATGTTTCTTCCGGTTTATTTGATCCAGATACAGATGGGCATTGGGTAATTTTTTTTAGAAACTGTAAATTATCATAATATTGACATTTATGTACTGGTTTCGCACCCGATCCAGATTTCGTTTCCCGCATCTTTTTGTCGCATTTCATCCACGCATCTCTAATGTTCTTCCATTTCTGGGCCATTAGTTTACCTGAAATTATCAAATAAATATTATACTAAGTAATATTATAAATGCGAAAGTTTGGATATGGATGTATGGAAGTTTGTTACTCAATCACACCCGCTCGGCTGAACGGATCTGGATGAAATTTGGCACAGAGATAGATTATAGTCTGGAATAACACAAAGGCTACTTTTTATCCCGGAAAACTAAGGAGTTCCCGCGGGAACCAAAAAACCTCAATCCACGCGGACGAAGTCGCGGGCATCAGCTAGTAAATATTATAAATGCGAAAGTTTGGATGGATGTATGGATGGATGTTTGTTACTCAATCACGCTGCAACGGCTGAACGGATCTGGATGAAATTTGGCACAGAGATAGATTATGGTCTGGAATAACACATAGGCTACTTTTTATCCCGGAATATTAAAGAGTTCCCGCGGGAACCGAAAAACCTCAATCCACGCGGACGAAGTCGCGGGCATCAGCTAGTAAATATTATAAATGCGAAAGTTTGGATGGATGTATGGATGGATGTTTGTTACTCAATCACGCTCCAACGGCTGAACGGATCTGGATGAAATTTGGCACAGAGATAGATTATAGTCTGGAATAACACATAGGCTACTTTTTATCCCGGAAAACTAAGGAGTTCCCGCGGGAACCAAAAACCTCAATCCACGCGGACGAAGTCGCGGGCATCAGCTAGTAAATTATATTTGCTTTATTTACAGGTAGGTACTTAGCAACAGGAACTTCATTAGCAGATCTTATCGTCTAAACGACGTCGACTAAAATATTTTGTTCTCGGGCGACAATAAATATACTTATTGAATTCCTCGCTTCGCTCAGGATTCAAAGAAACGCCCTCGAGGGACAAAATAAAACTTTAGCCCCATGTAACACTACATTTATGTCTGTGTAGGTAACACTATTAAGAAATAATTATAACAAATCATGTGATTAAACTATGACCATACTGTCATACATATACGATTCAGCCTTTAAACGAATTTTCCAAAACCTAATATAAATATAATAAGTAATTGAATAGAACTTCCTATTTTTATCATTACATACCTACTTTCAAAAAAAAAATTAAAAGTAGCCAAAATATCATTCTTTATTTGACTACCTACCAGCGCGAACTTCACTCGCGGCTAACTTCCGCGGGACATAAAGTTATTTGAGCCTCATTGACCATCGGACCACTGTTGTCAGATTGGGGGTTTTTTTCGCAATTTTGGGGGAAAAAATAACTCTTGGGGAAAAACTGGGGAAACAGAATCTTTGGGGAAAATTTTGGGGAAAATAAAAAAAATAATGGGGAACTTTGGGGCTAAAACTTTTAAAAATGTTAAAAAATAGAAAGCGCAATAAAACGAACGTACTTTTCGTTCAGTTAATATATCATGGTTAAAATACAAGAATCCAGAGCCATATTTTCCAGCATAAAAAGTAGCCCATGTCCTTCCCCGGGATAAAATCGGATAAAATCTCTATACCAAATTTCATCAAAATCGGTTGAAAAGATAGGGCGTGAAAGCATAGCAGACAGACAGACAAACACACACACTCTAGCATTTATCATTGACCGAGCGAAGCGAAGGTCTCTGAGTCTACTTGGGTGAATTGGCACTTGTCCGTCCGTCTGTCAGAGCCTTATAACTTCTGAATTACTGAACGTAATTACTTCAAATTTAAATATACTATGTAAACCGATGGCCTCCCGCCGAATATGGCTTAAAAAGTTATAAAAATCTTTATTTCAGGGGGGCTCTCATAGAAGCGAATGCGAAGTAAAATATTTTTTATAGCATTACATAGGGTTGCGGTATATCATTTTAAAGATAATGAGGAACGGAGTCCAAAAATATTTTTTTTTTAATTTTTCCCCTAAAATTGACGAAATGGGGGGCTTTCAAAGTGGTGATTTTCTGACGTCCAAAGATGACCTCAGAACTCCCAATTTTCTGAAAGGCTGAGCCTGAAACTTGATTAATTATTTGAATTATATCCTGTACTTGAACAACAAATACTAAAATTAGATAAATATTATAAGGAAACGAAATTATTTAATTTTTAATGAGCATACGTATTTTTAACAAACTTCACAATGTTGTCAATAGATGGCGCTCTGTACAAATTTATTCGTTTGTGCTTAAAAAGAAAAGGCTGAGCCTGAAACTTGATCACTTATTTGAATTATATCCTGTACTTGAACAACAAATACTAAAATTAGATAAATATTCTAAGGAAACGAAATTATTTAATTTTTAATGAGCTTCACTATTTTTAACAGAACTTCACATAGATGGCGCTCTGTAAGTTTATGGATACCGCGAGGTCTCAGTTCGCGGCGAACCACTAGTAATAGTAGGTATGGATTATAATGGAGGAAGCTTCCAAAGGTTCAAAGATGTGATTGGAGGACTGGAGAACGTTGATGCGACGCTGCAAGGATATGGCAAAAAACCAAAACAGCTGACGAGTTTTGGGGAGAAGTGTTGTCATACAGAAATGCTTGTGGAGAGGCGGTTTTTTTTAACTTAACAAGACTTGCCACGGCTATTTTGAGTTTGCCATTTTCTAACGCTGCAGTAGAACAGGCGTTTTCGATGATGAACATCGTCAAAAATAAATTGCGAAACAGAATGCATACGAAAACTGTTGATCATATTATGAGAGTGAGAAGTGCCATACAACACCACGGCGGGTGCACAAAATTTGAGCCAAGCTCTAGAATGTTAAGTTTATTTAAGTCTGAAATTGTCTATCAAACAGAAGATGAAGACAAAGTAAATTAAGTATTTGCTATTTTTAATGAAGAATAAAAAATTCAATGCTTAGTCAAGTATTTCATTCAATTTTTTTCCTCAGTAAAATAAAAGCAGTTTTAATTTTATATTTATTTTTATTGGTGACAAAAATTGGGGGATTTTTGGTTTAAAACGTATCATATTGGGGGAAAATTAAAATATATTTGGGGGAAATAATAAAATTTCATCTGGCAACCCTGCATCGGACTCACCGGACTCTATCGTGATCAGACTGTAGGTACCACAGTAGGTAGGTACCTTGTTTATGTCTGTGCTTGTTTCCTGCATCCTTCTCAGGGTATTTGACTGCTTTTAGAAAATAGTCGCATATTGTTAATAATGCTTTATTATAGCTAACAATATATTTATTTCGTCTTAATTTTCAGTATTTTAAATAGAAATCTCAAAAATAAATTCAAAAAATCCAAATGTTGTCAAAGAGAGCGTTTACGCGGCAATTTAGTGACATGACATCTATGACGTAACTATATAGTAAAAACGTAAACAAAGTGTGTGATATTTCAGTTTCCCTTGATAAAAACTTTGTTTTAGAGATTGTTTTTATAAAACTATGGTTTACCAATGGTGTGTGGTGTGCATACTACTGCAATGTACAAACAAGTCTACCAAAAGTTCCAGAGTAAACTGTTTAGAAGTGTTCCAAAGAAAGCCAAGTTACGGAAGAAGTGGTTGCAACTTGCTCGAAGAGACCCCATAGTGGTCACTGAGGGTCACTTTAAGTGTTTATTTTTGCGAGGATCGCTTTGATGTGAGTTTTACACTATCTATCTAACAAACTATTACTAAATATAATTATATAATGGTCTAAAAATGTGTAAATACTTCACCTGTTCTGTTTGAGGTTAGACATGTCCGTTTGTATTAGCTGGTTTGTAGTATGTTTATTATGTATTTACAAACACATTAATAAGTAATAACTAATTTAGAAATTCTAGCCAATTTATGTAATTCAATAATTTCAGTAGATCATTACCTACTTGGAAGTTTGAAGTGGAATTTGCAATCAAAAACTTATTATGGTATACTTATTACAGATGGAGAAAATTCTAACCTACAACCAATACAAAATGGGCTTCAGTAAAAGACTTCACATCGCAGATGGAGTTAAAGGTTAGACCTTATACAAGAATGTATGGAAAAAGCTTATATGAAAATATTACGTCGATGACAATGAGATAGAAGAAGCTGTTACTTCAGAGTCCATAGGTATGCACCAAAAATAAAATTTCTGGCAAATTGGTCTAAAATCTTTGTATGCTATGATGAACAAAAATTTGCTTAATTCAAAAACTTTGTTTCAAGAAATCCATACTAATCGGTATTATAAAAGCTAAATTCTGTCGGTCTGTCTGCTATCTCTTCACAGCTCACACATCTGTTTAACCAAATTGATGAAATTTGGTACACAGATAGCTTGCATCCCGGGAAGGACATAGGGTACCTACTTATTGTTCCCGATAATCACAGGGTTCTCAGATTTTGATTTGATTTTTTGACTTAATCAGTATGGATTTAGGTTTTTTTTTTGGAATTCCAGAAAATCCTTTCTTCACCGAGAGAGAACCTACATACAAAATTCCAAGTTTGTAGACATTGATGTATAACTTTAGTATGTTTGTAGATCCACCAGGTGGCTGTGCAATTTGCATTGATTGTCAGTAAGTTAAAGTTCTGTTTCTGTAGGTATAGAAAATTAATTTTAATGAATATTTTGTCTTTTCAGGAACCACAAACACATCACAATAAAGGAATAAACACTCAACCAATCGCAACTGCTGATAAATCTGTCCAAATAGATTATTTAAAGATGCGTCACAGAAACAAGGCAGTACAGACTATGAATGTGACAAAAGATATACTCGGTATGAATGGTATTCCAAACCAAGGGTAGATTAACTTGACAATTCAAAAGCGCTTGTAAAAGTTTATTTGAAAAAATACATTTGAGTTCGAGTGAGTTTGATAAATAAAACAATGAAATAGAAATATGATTTTTATTATACCTATCCACATATTACATAATTTAAGAAGAAACTGATAGGAGTTCATTACTGCTAAAAGATGATGTTGAAGGATGTTGAGTGTGTTTTTTAGATAATTGCTCCACTGTAATAAATTTCATGGTAGTGCCTACTCTGGATAAAGTAATTTTTTTTCCGTAGCACTCAAGAGAGGTACCTACATGAAGGTTGTTCACTACGCTGGTGAGTCCACATCAAAAAGGCCACAGCATGCTTGCAGCCTCCAGTGGATGCAGCACAATCATAGCACTCACAACTTATAAATTGAGTTTTGTCTTCATCTACTATCATAGTTACAGAATATGATTTTGCTCTCACTTTGTGCTTGGGACATAATATCTTGCATTTGAGTGTACAAATGACAGATTCGCGATGTAGCTTGACATAACCAACAGCGATAAGACTCTCGAAGCTCTATAAAGAAATAAACCAAAACTTAATATCACGATCTATGTTAGTAAATAATATAACCTAGTAAGTACTTAATTCTGCGAATGTTAGGTTTTATTCTTGGACGAAAAGGTATTAATACAATAAATTGCTTTATTTAAGAAATATATAGTATACTTACAAGGCAGTTTTCACATTTTTTAGTTCTGCAGCATAGAAATCAGGGTTATTTTTGAAAAATGTCCAATTAGGTTTAAATGCATCATCTTTTGAGAGGTTTCCACTATCTGCTTTTAAATAATTGGGTTCCTAAACTATTAATTAGGAAAAGTATGGTTGGTAATGACTAATTGAAACAATAAAAAGCACAGAAACATAAAGAAAAACGGAAAAACACTCGTAATTGTTCGAATTTACTACACCACAGTTAGATTTTACTAGATAGTTACGTCACTAACGATTCAACCAATCATAGAGCGTTTACGATCACGTGAACATAGATCGAAAATTAATTAATTTATTTCATGTTTTATAGAAAAACAATACATTATTTTTTAGTTCGGTCAAATGGAATATTACTTAAAAATAATAATCTATTAGGATGGCAACAGCAGAAACGATATTTTTAATACAGTCAAATACCCTCTATCCTTCTCTTCAATAGGTCTGTGCTTGCATCAGCGTTGCATAGGTAAGTGGGTGTTCCGATATAAGCACTGCGAGCACTGGCAGTGCTCCTTACTGGGGACTTACAGTGCTCGCAGTGTATTTCGGAACGCACCCTATTTGCCACTTTAATATTAATCTATGGTTACTTGTCTCTGGTCCTGGTGAAGTGGTGACACAGAGTTCTGTGAGTGGTGAGCTCGTCTCTCTCGTGCGTTCTCTCGTGTGAGACAATAATAGCAATGTACCATGGACTTATTATATTATACCTACATTATCCATGCAATGTACCATGGACTTATTATATTATACCTACATGCAATGTACCTACTCTGTGGTGTGCACAGAACACATAACTCCGAGACGCTTTGAAAAGGATTGGGCAAACCCATAGAAATATGAAGACTATAGAAGTAAGATTGTGTTTTTAATTTGTCACTAGGTAGGATTTTCCTAGTGATGGGTCGGATATTTGTTGATTATGTATATTATTGTCTAACATACGTAATCTATCAAATATAACTTAGGGATGATTTTTGTATAAAAAATCATTTAATAGAGGAAATAAAATAAATAAATAAATAATATTTACTTGCAGGAATATGGGTACAAATTAGATCTTAAAGTGGTAATTTCCTTAACATATTCTACCATATAATGGTGTGCAAATTGTTTGTTTTTAATGTAATTAAATTAAATTAGTTCATAAAATCATTGAATTAAAAATGCTTTAGTATCCATAAAGAACCTAAAAGTTTACAGTTACCTACAGTTTATTTTTTATTTTTGGCTGCCTGTTATCCGATCACGTTCAAACCAGTGAATACTTACTATCAAGTTGCAATATGGATTGATTGCAACTTGACATACTTTCTGCCCTGGGATACCTAACTTAGAGAATATTTTTATCCCAAAAATTATAGGGTTCCTTCGGGATAGGTGATGACAGATTTTAACAATAATTATAAAAAATATACAAGCCATAGGTACTATAGCTTGGCAAAAAAGTCGTGAAATAAATAGGAGCGCCACTGTCGCAAAATTTTCTTGAATCTAGCAACCCGAACTAGCCCGCTTAATACGACAGATTAGTTTTAATACTTAACTACTTTACTGAAATCAAAGTAGTACATTTATTGATTACAAATTTCTTATATTGGATAGAAGCAGACGTTACTTTGCAGAAGTCCATGATACTGAAAAAACTAGAAGTTTAATTCGCTATAATCCGCCACAGAATGTATATAAGTATATAAATTATACATTCTGTGGCGGATTATAGCGAATTAAACTTCTAGTTTTTTCAGTACAAATTTCTTGTTATTTATTTATTTAATACTAAAAATAATAATAAATAACCTTATTTAAACCCAAATAGCAACTAAATAATTTATAAAAGAAGGTAAAATTTTAACTAACTATATTAATAGTTACTAAATTAATTAAAACTAAAAAATTTTTTTACGTGGTTGGCACCACACTCCTTATACTAATTACGCACGGGGTTATTAATTAAAATGCAGTTTAGTTAGTAAGTTTCAATAATATATTTTATTTTATTTACATACTACATGTACAAAGAATATAATTTGCCCAAAATATCGTCTTCCAAATATCCCATGTTTTAGAAAAAAATTAGAAAAAGAATTCTAATTAGAAAAACTCGTATTATCTAAAAATTATTGCATCAGTGTAACAATCGTGATGACCTCTGATCGGCTGCACTTACGGCGTTCTTGGTGTATCAATGCATTTTAACCTTTAGCGGGAGAGTGGAAGCCATTGCGATCGTTACACCCAATCAATTTTAGAGAATACCACCAACTTTCGTAATTTGATTATGATTGCTTCATGAAGGTGTAACGGAGGAACATTCGTAAATAGCTAAATACCATCGACAGCTAAAATCATACTTCACCCTTCCTTTGGGCTTTGTCGTAGTCGGGTAAAAATTGGTACAATATAATATCCGATCTTATATAAGTATATAAAAATCTCGTGTCACTATGTAGGTATGTTCGGGATAAACCCTGAAAGTACTGAACCGATTTTGATCAAACTTCGTAACTATCTGTAATTTGGTCTAACTTAAAAGATAGGATAGTTTATTTGTTTTATTCTTATAGATAAGTTGGCGGTACGAAGTTCACCGGGTCAGCTAGTTAATTTATAAATATTAAACTTTCTTGTCGTGATAACGCCTATTTCTTGGGGTAAATTTATAGTGGGTATAGCATTTGATTTCAGTCGCCTACATTTGGTGTAGTTACTCGTTTGGCAAAAATTAGTATTCTGTGAAATGTTTTGAGCAAATACTTACGACTGCTAAGCCGGGATATCCTATTAGGCCTTTTTATCATTTCTATCCATTTCCTTTTTATTAGTTCATTTTTAAGGAAATCTACAACATAGAGATTAGAGAGTACATAATACTCGTATGTACGTACTAGTGCAATAATTATCAATAATCTATTTCACAGCACTAGTAACCTAAAAGCGTTTTGGCGAAAAATCATTATTATTATTAAATAAGTATGTAATTGAGTACTTAAACATATTTATTTACTTTTTCTTACCTTTGCTTACCTATTTACTAGTAAAATCCTTAGTCTTAAACAAGAACCATTGCCAAAACTCACCGATGAAACCCGACAGATTCTGAATCATTCTGTATCATTTTATTTTCTTAAACTATTGGATTTACGTCCCTCAAAGGCACAATACATTTTTTGTGGACACTTGGCTTTGACTTTAGAGCTTTATGCACCTTAGGAATTTACTTTAAATAAAGAAATTCTTAAAAAACTTTTCTGTAACCTCGAATGTAAACAAACAAATACTAAGCAACAAAATTATGTGTACAGATAACGACCCGTATTAGTCGTACAAGAATAGGGTATTTTGAATTTGACAGTATTAAAAGATAAAAGATATAATTTGACAATCTGAACCTTGTGACCAGTTGCTAATCGAATAGACACAAACAGCGATATTTTGTTTCACTCACACTTACGTGATGGTAATAAACAGAAATTGGATAAAATATAGTATTCTTAGTTTTTATTTTAGTCCTACTTCCTTAGACGGCAGTCGTAATTCCTTCTTCCATGGGCAAACCCCAAAGGGTAGGGATGTTCATGTAAAAAAAATATCGATATTTTTATCGATATAATATATCGTCCCGCAAACTATAAAGGTTGCCAAGCATACAAGGAGATACTAGCCCGAAAAAAAACAAAACAATAGAGTGCCACAACAGCCAAAATCAAAACCAACAGAAGATAATCATGGATACAACCAAGAAGCTAATACTACGTCCTCTAAACCCAAACCGGCTCACACACGTAGCCAAACGTACGCGGAAGCCGCAGCCTCCCATGCCCCTACAAAAGAGAACTGTGATCATTCTGAACCCACTCAACTCGCCAACGCATTAGAAAACATACTCCTTCAACAAAACAAAAAAATAGACTTTTTATTACAACAAATAAGCACCCTCATGGGTCTTATAACAACGCTCGTCACTCGAATGCAAAAATGAATTCCTTACGCATTGCGACGTGGAATATCAACGGCTTATCCGGCAGAAAGGATGAATTAGTAGCATTTATGGCAGTTAATAGGTTAGATGCTGTGCTTATTTCAGAATCACATGTCACGGAGAGAAGCTTTTTCCATATATCTGGATATTGCACCTACCTTACTCCTCACCCAGATGGCGGTGCACATGCAGGAACTGCAATTATAATTAGACAACATATTAAACACTCTTTGTTAAAGCCTTATGTAACTAGTCACCTACAGGCAACGTCTATCAGGATTAAAGATCGCGCTGATTATATCACACTCTCAGCTACGTACTGCCCACCTCGGCATAACATTAACGAGGCAATGTTTTCTGCCTACTTCTACACTCTAGGTAATCGTTTTATAAGTGGTGGCGATTGGAATGCCAAGCATACTCACTGGGGCTCGCGTTATACACATTCGCGTGGTCGAGAACTCAAGATGTGCATCGACACTAATTGTTTTCAGTCATTGTCCTCAGGAGAACCAACTTATTGGCCCACGGATCCCAAAAAACGGCCTGACCTGCTGGACTTCATTGTAACTAAAAACATTGGACATCTGTACACGACTATCGAATCTAGTCTCGACAGCTCGTCAGACCATTCACCGGTTATCCTGGAGGTCAGTTCGATCATTCCTACAGCTGATGATTACCCGGAACGACTCTACAACTCCAAAACTGACTGGGAATCCTTCCGGGATTACCTTGATGGAACAATTAATTTAAAGATGTCCCTTAAAACAGCTGATGAAGTTGATGATGCGAGTGTATACATTACCAATACAATCCAGATTGCTGCTTGGCTGAACACGCCTCAAATAACCCCTGAACCTGCAGGCGTATGGCTTCCTTCGGAAATAAGACGTAAAATCGTAGAAAAGCGACGTCTTCGGCGCGTGTGGCAGAATTCACATAACCAGAGTGATAAAACACGTCTAAACCGAGCTACCAAAGAACTCAAAGACATCCTAGAAACTGCCTCAAACAATATCACAAAAAGTAATCTTGAGCAGATGTCTTCAACAGGCCGAGGCGAGCACTCACTGTGGATTGCTACAAAGAATAGTCTAAAACATCCTCAAAAACATTTACCTCCGATCAGAGATGGTAACACCTGGGCCCGTACTGATGAAGAAAAAGCAGATGCTTTTGCCAAACATCTGACCACAGTATTTAAACCCAACGAGCCCCACAACACAAATGACATAGAAATCGATGCCATTCTTGCCCAAGACTTGCAACTTTGCTTGCCCCTGAGGCCAACTTCCCCCAGGGAAATCACGAGGACAATTGGAGAATTAGACGCTAAGAAAGCCCCTGGTTTTGACCTCATAACACCCAGATTATTAAAAGAGCTACCTAGAAAGTGTCTTACATTTTTGGCCAATCTCTTCAACGCCATTTTCCGAACATGCCACTTTCCAGAAATATGGAAAATATCACAAGTAATTATGATTCCCAAACCTGGAAAACCTGTGGAAGAAACCTCGTCCTACCGCCCCATTAGTCTTACTCCGGTGCTATCTAAACTCTGGGAGAGAATATTCTTGACAAGACTAAAAGTTAGCCTAGATGAAAACTGTGTAATACCTGAACACCAGTTTGGTTTTCGACAGAAGCACTCGACGGCGGAACAGGTACATAGAGTATACCACACGGTTCGACAATGCCTTGAAAGAAAGGAGTACATACTGTTCCGCAGCCTTCCTAGATATCCAACAGGCATTTGATAAGGTTTAGCACAAAGGCCTCCTCTCTAAGATTAAACTACTCTTACCTCACTCTATGTTTTTGATATTAGAGTCTTACCTAAAAGACAGACTCTTCCAAGTTAAGGAACACGGTGCTAGATCTGCCTTAAATGCCAGTGCTGCTGGTGTACCACAAGGATCTGTCCTGGGCCCTATCCTGTACAACATCTTCACATGTGACTTGCCACTCTTACCAGACGTTACTGTTGCAATGTTTGCGGACGATGCTGCTTTTCTTTCTTGCAACAAAGACCCGGTTCAAGCAAGCAATCAGTTGCAAAAACAACTGGATGAAACAAACATATGGCTTAACAAGTGGCGCATAAAACCCAACGCGCTTAAATCACAACACATGACTTTCGCTCTAAAGAACGGTGACTGTCCTGCTATAAAATTAGGTGAAGAAACCTTACCTGAAACCTCATGTGTCAAGTACTTAGGGTTCCACATGGATCGGCGTCTCACTTGGAAGGTCCATATCAAGCGCAAACGTGATGAGCTCAACAATCGCTTTAGAAACCTACTCTGGCTCTTGGGTAGACAGTCTAAGTTGTCCCTGAACAATAAGCTCCTAATATACTGCTCCATTCTAAAGCCTATATGGCTTTACGGTATACAGATCTGGGGCACTGCATGCAAATCAAACATACAGACCATACAACGAGCCCAGAACAGTATGCTCAGGACCATTTCCAATGCTCCCTGGTTTGCACGCAACACGGAAATACACGAATACCTAGACATGCCAACAGTTACTGAAGAAATTAATGTGTATAAGGAGAAATATCGGGAACGTTTGCTAAGGCATCCCAATTCTCTGGCAAACAGCCTATTATCCGTGCAAACACTAAAACGATTAAAGCGGGCGCATGTGCTCGATACTGTACAGACTTGAGGACAGTGGTCCTTTAGTCTGGCAAAGTCATTGAAAACACAACGAACCTGCTTATAGTCTGTCGACTGATTGCAGCTACCAAACAAAAAAAAAAAAAAAATTATCGTAGTGTTCTATCGATACTTTGCGATATATCGTACAAATATATTGATTTTTTGGATATATCGTAAGGGATTTGTATTTAACTAGTCTATAATATTGAATATTAGATAGGGTTCAGGTTAATATGAGTAAAACAGAGTGCAGAAACAAATCAACTTTATTTATTTATAAATCCCAATACTTTGACCACTTGACACTTTGGGCAATTGACCACAAGATAATTAAAACTACATATTGGGGAATTTCATGCAAATACTAAAGCATTCAATTATTTATTGTTCCATGCTAATAAATAGTAATCTTTGATAGCAATTTAAGATCACGTTATACTTGTAGGGCGTTATGGACTTCCTCGCCTTCGAAGTCTTCTTCGATGAATTTATGTTTCTCCTTGGCAACGATGCTTCACAATAATATTCTTGTTTAAATATTCTTTAGATTATTGTTAAATTTCAAAGATTATTCTTTTTCTAGCTTGATATGAAACGTCCTCAAAAAACGAGCTTTGACCTTATTCTGATGTCACTTGAAAATAGTGTGACCTTTTATTGAGGTCACTTGAAAATAGACTGACCTTTTATTGAAAATATTCTTCTCGGGGTCACCATTTGTAGGGCGTTATGGACTTCCTCGCCTGCTACAACCAACTACCTAGTCAGGATTCACTTCCTAAGTGTAGGCGTTGAAATGATACACTCGATAATGACTAACACGATAGTATATTATAATTACGACATATTGTATAATAACACTGTATAGATATATGGTAAAAGAAAGGTGGGCCTAGCAGCGCTGCTAGACGGCCACGCTTGTTCGCGTCTCTCGAGTGAATAAGCCACCGGCCGTTCGACGTTGCTTTCTGCCAATCAGCGATTCGATATTCGACTTCAGTACATAGCTCGCAGACGTATGCACTGGCCGGTGCGAAGCAAAGAGGTCAGCTAGCGGAGCACCACATACTTACTGTATAAATTGATTGATACTGTTGGTCCTTGACAATATCCTTCATATCTTGTGTCACATATTCAACTTTTCGCTCTCCTCCAGTACATTTCCAGATATGTGGCGCACAGCTTTTGTAATTCCTATTCCTAAAACATCTAATCCACAGACTCCTTCTCACTTTCGACCTATCTCGATTCTTCCGTTTCTTTCTAAAGTCCTGGAGCGCATTGTTAATAAGCAACTCAGTCTATTCCTTTACAAACATAATGTATTGTCTCCATTTCAATCTGGTTTTAGACTGGGTCACAGTACAGCCACTGCACTTATTAAAGTCTGTGACGATGTCCGACTAGGCTTGGATAATAAACTGGTTACAGTGCTTGTGCTCCTTGACTTTAGCAATGCGTTTAACACCGTTGATTTTGACTTACTCCTTGCTATCCTTAAATCTTACAATGTTTCTCCAGGTGTCGTTGACTGGATTCGCACATACCTGTGTGGTAGGCAGCAACGTGTCCGGTTCGATAATAAGTGCTCTGCACTCTCCTTGCTCTCTGCCGGTGTTCCACAGGGTGGTGTCCTTTCACCCCTCCTTTTCTCCATCTTCATTAACTCCATCACTTCTGTAATTTTTTCCTCCTATCACTTCTATGCCGACGATCTACAAATATATATTTCTGCCTCTGTTGATAATATCGCTGCTGCTATTGCCACTTTGAACTCAGACTTAGGGCGAATCTGTGAATGGTGTAAATCGTATGGCCTCTCAGTTAACCCCATTAAATCTCAAGCCATTATTTTGGGCAACCCCAAATTGATATCTAGATTAAATAATTTACCTGCTATTAGTTTCGATGGGGTGCTGCTACCGCTTAGTGACACTGTTAAGGATCTGGGCCTAGTTTTAGACAGTTCGCTCTCTTGGAAGCCGCAAGTGGCTGAAGTGAGTCGCAAGGTTTTTGCTACAATTGGCTATCTTAGGCGGTGGAAGTACCTTCTGCCCATCAAAACTAAAATTGCCCTAGCAAATACCTTGCTACTACCATTATTAGACTATGGAGACGTTTGTTACCGGATCTAACTCATGAGCTTCTAAACAAACTCGAGAGGCTGCAGAATATGTGCATTCGCTTCATTTTCAATTTAAGAAAGTATGATCACGTATCTCAGTACCGAAATCAACTAAAATGGCTGTCAGTCGGCCAGCGGAGAAACTTACACCTTCTATCGCTTCTCTACGGTATACTGTATCATGCACAAACTCCAGTCTACTTAAAATAACGTTTTCACTTTCTTGGAGCGAATAGTGCGTTTTTACTGCGCTCCAGTGTGGATAATAAGCTTGAAATACCCCTCAGTCGAACGGAGTTTTATGGCAACTCGTTCACGGTAAGCTGCGCCAAGCTCTGGAACTCTCTTCCTGCAGATATCCGACAATCCAAATCACTTAATATTTTTAAAAGTCGTTTGAAGGATTTTTATCTATCTCAGTAGTTATATAGTGAGTCATTCTATGTTAATATTTATTTATTCATGTTTATTATATATATATATATATATATTATTATATTTATTTATTCATATTTATTATATTATATAGTATAATATTTATTTATGAATGTATATATGTAGGTAATATTGTTTGCAGTTAATATGTATGTACCTTTATACTTAAAGTTTGCGCACCATCCCGTTTGTATTCTCGTATCCTGTCACCAAAGGTTGTCTGGAAGAGATCGCCTTAAGGCGATAAGACCGCCTTTGCATACTGTGTAGTCCTAGTTCGTTGTTTTAATGTCTTGTTTATTTTCGTGTTCTTGTGTGCAATAAAGATTTAATAAATAAATAAATAAATAAATCGTAAACTGTAGTAAACAAAACATAATAATTGTCACAGCTTGCTTCTTTTGTACAACTGAATAGTGGCCGTTTTTATATATCTTTATGCACACTAACTGTATTTACACATTTTGTAAACTGTATTAAACAAAACAGACAACTTTTATTTATAAGTTATTTTGTACTGAGAACGAAGTGAATAATCACAAACCATAGATTAAAGATATAGTACGAAGCCACAGATCATAAACTAAGTAGGTAGTAATTTATACAGATTATAAATTACTACTAGTGCTGCCCTCACGGAGAGTAGAAGAATTGACAGATATAATCATTTTATAAAAAAAAAAGAAATGGAATGTGCTTTTAATTTCTCCCGATAATTGATATATCGAATGAAATATATCGATTGTACGTACCGATACTAGATGATTCGATAATATCGGGTTGCATCGATATATCGCGTACATATATCGATATTTTACGAAATATCGATTTATATCGCGCACCCCTAGTTTGGGGCTCATTGAGTATAAAGGTGAACGCACACTTATCCGAGCCGAACGCGTCGAACGAATCGAAGTCAAGGAGGCCTCGCACACTAAGAAGAATCGACCGCGCCGAAAGAATCGACCGCGTCGAAGAAATCGTTTTCTATAACAATGAAGAAATAGTACTCTCGCGTTGCTCTGTCATACGCAACTGATAGAATCAGTGTTGCCAGGTGAAGTTTTCACTTTACCCCGGGCCTGGTCTCAATTTACCCTAAAATCTATGTTATATAAAAAATTTACCCTATGATTTTTTTCGTTCTTTACAAATAAAACAACATATTATTTGGATAGAAGCAGGCGTTACTTTGCGGAAGTCCATGATATTGAAAAAACTAGGAAGTTTAATTCGCTATAATCCGCCACAGAAGGTAAATCTATGTGGTACAGTGCGTATCTTGAACTGGCAGCCCGCGATATTCTCCACACCACATAAATCTTCCAAAATAACCTCAACGTACGTTTCACTCCGACACCGGAGCATCTTCAGGAGATGTTGACTCTACAATGCACGATTGTTAAGTGACGATTTTGTCGCAAAATCTGTCTTATATACCTATTTTACTTTTAGCATGAGTCAAACTATAGCCCCGCCCCATCCCCTCTACTACTATGTAAATTGAGTAAAGGTGAATTTACATAATTAATAATAAGGTTAATTTAAATAAACTTATCAAATTCACCTTCGGAGAATATCGCGGGCTGCCAGTTCAAAATACGCACTGTACCACATAGATTTACCTTCTGTGGCGGATTATAGCGAGTTAAACTTCCTAGTTTTTTCAACATATTATTATTTGCATATTTTATGCATACTTTTTCACACCTGAACGCGTAACGCCATCACTCGATGACGCCATTTTTTTACAATAATTAACACAACCAAAACACTCGCACGAAAAGAAAGAGCAAACAATAAAATATTTTAACATTTAAACTATCGTGAGTGATATTCACGAGTCGAGTAGCGGCCGCGTCGCGCGAACAGGCTCATGAATAAGGGCCCCGAACGGGTTCGAAACTAGTCGGGCATTTTTCCGACAGAACACGTGAGTTTATCCGGATATTATGTATAGTTAAAACAATAAAATAAGCTTGAGCATAACCGTCTCTATCACAGGGGATAGAGACGGCTATGGCTTGAGACTATATTTAGAGAGGGACACAAAGTAATCGGTGCGTTCACAAAACGGAATCTGTAATGGGCGCGTTCGGAAACGAAATAGTTCAGTTATTTTTTTATTGATATTGATTGTTTTACCCCAAAAAATACCCTAGGAAAATTCATACCCTAAAAATTACCCTTCTCGATTATTTTTACTCTAAATATAGGGTAAATTACCTTAAGTTGGTATCAGTGGATAAAATGCGAGCGCGTCGACCGAATCGACCGCGCCGAATCTGATGACGTCATCCGAATTCGTCTAGGATTCTGGGGTTCTTGCCGATTCTGACGATTCGACGCGGATAAGTAGGTAGGTATGCGAGGTTTCATGAGATTTCAAACACAGAATTCTAAAATTCGTTGACTTCGATTCGTTCGACGCGTTCGGCTCGGATAAGTGTGCGTTCAGCCGTTCACCCTTAGTGTTCTGTGGTCTGTGGAGTGTGGGGCTCTTATTAAAAGTAACACAAAGTCACAAACCAATTCAAGAAAAAAATCAGAGCATCAACATTTTTTATTTGAAATTGACTGAGATTTACAGTACCTATTCTTGCGTAAACATGTCGTCTTACAAGGTAAATATTGTAGCTGATTAGAATATTTTACAAAAAAAATAAATACACAAATTGAATCCTGCTGTGAAAAGATTTTAAATTTGCAAATTCCCATAATTTTAATACAATTTCAGCCCATTGACTCAAAAAGAGAAGAATTTAGACGGTATTTAGAGCGAGCAGGCGTAATGGATGCTTTAACGAAAGTTCTTGTGAGCCTTTATGAAGAACCTGACAAACCGGAAGACGCCTTGGAATATGTGCGTAAACATCTAGGTACAGATGGAGGTGAGGATGAACTGGAGGCAGCAAGAGCCCGTATTGCAGAGCTCGAAGCGGAAAATGCTATGCTTAAAGGAGAAGCAGCGCAAACAGAGGGCTGACTCCTTAGTATTACTATTATGTTGATCTCAAGGTCAAATAATGATCTCAAACTTGTTGATTCTAAAGAAATATATGAGTAATTTAGAAAAATTATTTGTTAATGAATAGTATTACGATTGTTTTAGTTACAGTGCTGGAAGCACTAAATTTTTTGTCACATTTAAGTTTATTATTTAGAATACCTCATTGAATAATTTGTTTGCACCTATGAATGCAGAATTCATTAATGTTTATGTTTACATTATTAGTTAAGTAATAATTAATAATGATGTGATATTTAATTATTTTAGACTATTTAAATAGGCAACCCTATTATTACACCACTAATTATTGATGTAAGTGTGTGATACAAATGCTACTTAGTTACTCGTATACAAGCATGTCAGCTACAGGAAAAAGCGAGCTAGTGGCATGTGTATCAATATTCTGCAAGTAACACATGTGCTATCCTGCCAGTCAATCACAAGCAGTTTGATTTTTTCCCTTAGTGGGCAAGGCGACAACTCACTTTATCTATCAACTGGCATACCAGCTACAGGACGTCTATCACATGCTGACATTCTGCCAGTACCTAGCATACCATCCACTAGCATGTGTATCATAGGCTTTAGGTACTTGCTATTAATATAAAGACATTATGTTCAAATGACCTGAAAATATGATTGTAACCCATGTCACTGCAGCTTCAAAAATGTGGATTATCAGCTATTTTACTACTCAGGTGTGATGCGCTGCTTTTGTTGGTTTAGCTACAAGTTGCAACTGTCTCCTATTCACTGCAGTTTATGGGTTACATTATTGAAAATTCACATCTATTATAAAATGTTCAAATTATAATAAAAAATCAAAACAATTATATTATTGTGTTTTCATTTAAAAAGTAGGTAAAAGTACTCAAGAGTAAATAAAGTAGGTGATCATGCCTGCTAAAAACGCACAATAAGTATATGTAAAAAAAGTGACAGTTTGAACTGCTCAGTTAAAACTGACGCCCCTTTTGCCTACGCCCTACACCAGTGGTCGTCACACTTTTTTGGTCAAGGGCCACATAGGATAATGTGAGAAAGTACTGAGGGCCGCACACTTGTGAATTGTAGGTATGTGTAAACTAGCAACGCGGGTGCAAGTGACTGTAAATAAAAACAGAAATGTTTATTTGAGATTTTTATTAGAAAAACTACTCAAGAAAAAAATTTAAAAAATGGTTAGCACTTCACGAATTATGTTGTATTTTTTTATTATTTCTTCTATGTTGGCGTCTTTGGGACTACATGCAATCCTCATGGTGTCTTCTAAGTGACTGAAAAGGCGATTGCGATTTATTTTAAAAAAATGACATTTTTGAAAATGAAGCCTCACAGAGATATGTCGAAGGGAATATAGTTAGAATAAATTGTGCGCAGTCTCGTAAACAATAATTATAGTTGCTAGGCACATTTCTCCAAAATTCAATGTACCTACTCCTGCTTTTCACGATGTTCGATGAACTGAGCTTTAAGTTGTGTGTCGTAATTTAGTTCGATAATTTCGTTCAACAATTATTGTGGTTTCGGAAATCCAAACTGGCTGAATAATTTCATGTCATCATTTTCAAAATGCCAAGGGTTTTCTACAAGAAGAAAACAGTTCCTAATATTTCTCACGTCATTAGTTAAATCTTTTTTGAATTTCTGCCAAATATTCCTTCAAAAAGGAGACCATATTATCTTGATAGACACTATCGCCAATAGATACGTCGGATCGCAGAGCAGCAACAGTTGGAAAATTAGAAAAGTCTCTAGCTTCAAGCTCACTGTACCTATAATTGCAGTTTAGCTTCAAATGCGAAAATTTTATTCGTCATTTGTCCGATTATTTTGTTAGGTTAAATTGCCCTGCAATTCTAAATTAAGATTGTTAAACTTCAGTGTAATATCGGTCACAAAAGCTGTAAGTGCCCACCATTCATCATTTTGAAGTTGAGGATATTCTTTACCACTTTGCTGTAAAAAAAGAATAATTTCAAATTTCAAATTAAAAAATCGTTCTAGCACTTTTCCTTTGCTTATCCATCTGACGGCAGTATGCAGGACAACGTCGCCATAATTAGCTTGTAATTCTTCAAGAAGTTCTTTAAATTTTCGATGGTTAAGCTCACGCGCACGAATGAAATTTATAATATTTATGACCGTTTTCATCACATCCTTCAATTTTTTATATTATAATATTAATATTGTTATTGTTTGTAAAATTATTTGGTTATGTCGCGGGCCGCACAAACACCAGCGGCGGGCCGCATGCGGCCCGGGGGCCGCAGTTTGACGACCACGGCCCTACACAGTACACGGTGAGTTTTCGTCATTTCCTTCGGTTGTAATCTTTTGGCGCTTGTAGAATCATGACATCCGAGGACAAAGCCACTGAAATTATTTTCCAAATGATCATACTCTTTTCAATATAGGCCTATTGAAGGAGCTCAAAAATTCCAAAAGATTTTAATTAATAGAATGGGTTTAGAAAACGTATACTTAAGTAGTGCATAAGTATATGTATATTTTTTGAATAAAATGGGGAAATAATATGCAATCTTAATAAAGTCTCAAATCCTTTACTCGGTAAGTAATACTTATCTTATCGCGAATCTGGCTTCGAGATTCGCGATTAGGTAGATTAATTATGAAACAATTGGGCTGATTCTGTAGTGCACAATCTCTAAACTAAACTAAAATTAGAGCATTACAAATATTGCTAACCCTTTCATAATACTCCCTACGGAAAGGGACAGAACTACATTTAAAGATGCCATTTTAGTTTAGTTTAGAGATTGTGTTACACAGAATCAGCCCCAGTAACTAATATACCTACTACCTCAAAAATCAGAGCATCTCTATTCTATAATCTATCTTATATATTGACCTTTTATTGACTTGTGTCCGTGCATTTAAAATCCAGTCCAGCGGTTATCCTCTTGACTGCATCATCACTAACCTACCACCAGGCTAAGTTGTAGTGGAAGTTTAAAAAAATACGTTTTACCGATATGACGAAACTGATAACTTGCGCAGTTCTCTGCTACAGACATTCAGTTTTACTTATCGAAAAAACCGGTCAAGTGCGAGTCAAGACTCGCGCACAAAGGGTTACGTACCACCATACCGATCGGCGATCCTAGAAATAGAGTACTAAATCATAAATCAATGGGGGGGTATGACTTATACCTACTTTACCATTAATTATTATCCTGCTACATCTGAGTGCTATACATACTATTTATGTGCATAGCTGCGGAGTCTTCCTAAGGGCGCCTCCTGTGAGGCTCAGACCTCGGCTTAGGATGACGTTGTGACGTTGTGATTGACGTTGTGTTGTGAATGAGAGGTCGGTTGAACTAGATAAGTCCGTACGACCCCGAGGCCGTGGATTTAATTTTAAACCACGTCCGGGTGACGTAAGATATCGGGGACCTCGTTTTCGCCGGCGAAGACGCTGTGCTTGATTGGTGTTTGTGTGTGGCCCCCTACCATATAGGGAGCGTTGTCGGTCGTGATTTGGTGAAAGGCGTCAGTCCTACATTGCTCTTATTAACTTCTGTCGGGAGCGTAAAGTGTATGCTCCACCCACACGAGACCAGGAAGATCTTCCTCCTCGGGGTCCCAGCTGGGCCAACTGTTGAAGGTTGAAAGTTCTATACACTAAGTTCAATTCCGAAAGAACTTCGTAATCGTGATTCAGGCGGCGAAATGTGATTGGCTAACGTTTCAGGGGCTAACGAAATTTCGTTTCAAGTTTGTTTGCAAAGTTTCGTTTCAGAGAAAGAGAGTAGACCCCCAGGTTATAAAGCTAACGGTAGTACCTACCTACTTTGTTCCGGCTGCGTCATGTTTGCTTAGTAGATCTTACAGCGCCATCTATTACAATTTACATCTCAAGTAGGTGCGAAATGTGAACATTTGAATATTTGAGTAAAAAAATATGCGCGTATTATTAACAAAATTATACCTTGAAGAAGTCCTTTATATTATGGCGGAGATAGAGGACAATTTGTTATGTAATATTTTGTAAATCACCCATAATGTTGTAAGTTTTTCAAGAACGACAAGGAAGAGATGAAAATAAAATATGCAATTGCCATGTTGTTGAATCTTTACTTACAAGGATAGAACATGACTACAGAATACAGACTGATAAATAACAATAATTATTATTTACTACTTGATAATTACACTGACACATTTGTTAGTTTAAACAGCAGCACTGATGAGTTCAGTATACTTCTTGACTTTGCTGGCAACACTCATATCTACATATTTGTCACCAATTGAAACAACCATGCCTCCAATCAATGTAGGGTCGACCTTAGCAGTTAGATGTAGTGATTCATTTCCTTTCAGGAATTTCTAGAAATAATAATAAAAAAATCAAATTAATTTACAATAAGTTTTAGTCAATTTAATTAAGACTATACGCAATAAAACTGTTCAGTTTTGATTTACTTTTAGAATCCAGGTTTTAAATCCTTAAACTAATATTATAAATGCAAAAGTGTGTCTGTCTGTCCGTCTGCTACGCTTTCACGGCCCATCTGTTCAACCGATTTTGATGAAATTTGGTACAGGGATAGGTGATATCCCGTGGAAGGACATATTTTTTATCCCGGAAAATTAAAAGAGTTCCTGCGGGAATCAAAAAACGTTAAACCACGCGGACGAAGCCGCGGGCATCTCTTTAATTTTCTGCGATAAAAAGCCTATGTCCTTCCCCGGGATACAATTTCATACAAACTATCTCCATTCTGTAACTATCTGTGTTCTGTTCTGTTCTGTGTAACTATTTCTGCTCAAATTGTCTCGGGCCTTATTCGAGACGAGAAAAGGTGTCGAGAATCGAGAATTCCTTGTGAAAATTTTAAAAAGCATCCGTTTTCATTGAAATCGAGATCAATAAGTTATAGCTGGCGCCAATCATGTAGTCGCGTCTGAAGTTGACCGCAAGACGCGTCGCAATAGCTTATTTTCGCGCGTAGTATGTACGACGTACGTTGACTTCCGCAGTTTGTGTAAGAGCTTCGCAAACGAGCACTCGCACCTCAGCTCAGAGAAGACTATTTGATTGGCGCTAACTATAGCTGTTGAAGTATTAACTTATGATTATGAACGAGTTAATTATCCTTTATTTATAGGCTAGTTTACTATAATTAATCAACTAGTGTTATTGTCAGATACCTACTAAGTTTCTTTAGCTGAATGTAATAATTTTCAATACCTACCTGTTTAAATTACTGATTAAAAGTTTTACTAGCGTATTGGAACAAAGTATATTATGTGTCTTTGACAAAGTATATATTGGAATAAACTATATCTTACTGATCTAGAAGAAAGCAAGCATGGGAGTTTCTAACTGCATTAAAAAATAAAAATAAACTCATCCTACAATAGTCCAAAATCAAGACGCACAATAAAAAAAAAAGTGATTTTACCGTGAAAATCAATATAATATGTACTTATAGTATCTTTTAGGAACTAAAATATGTAGACGTAAATAAAAGATCAGAGACTTGGTCACCAACTATTAACTGCATTAAAAAATAAAAATAAATCATCCTACAATAGTCCAAAATCAAGACGCACAATAAAAAAAAAAGTGATTTTACCGTGAAAATCAATATAATATGTACTTATAGTATCTTTTAGGAACTAAAATATGTAGACGTAAATAAAAGATCAGAGACTTGGTCACCAACTATTAACTGCATTAAAAAATAAAAATAAATCATCCTACAATAGTCCAAAATCAAGACGCACAATAAAAAAAAAAGTGATTTTACCGTGAAAATCAATATAATATGTACTTATAGTATCTTTTAGGAACTAAAATATGTAGACGTAAATAAAAGATCAGAGACTTGGTCACCAACTATTTGATTTGGTGACCAAATCCTATATGAGGAAGACCATATTATTTCAGAAGAGAGCCCGAGACCCGAGGTGGAGTCTTCAGGTGTTGGAGTGCCAAGCCCACTTTGAAAAGCGCAGCCTTGGCAGATCCCCCCAGTCGGAAGGAAGGCATCAAGCAAGTCGCAGGGGCCAGGGAAAGGGTTTGTGAAGTGAGTTAAATATTTTTATTTTGATTATTTGGATACAATCTGACGCCTGTAGACACGTAATAAGTCTTTTTTTAATGATTGTCGTTGTCCTCATATGTCTATCTTTACCTCCAAATATCTCTGTAACGTGACACTTTGGGGTACTATGTTACTTGACATTATTTGTTCGTCTATGTGTCCTCTATCCATACATACCACTACAATCGTGCGCCACGATTTCGAAAAAAAATCAAAATGGCGGCGGGTCGCTATGCCAGCTTCCATACAAAAAGGTTCGAACCCCTTTTAATACCTTTAGTGCCGCTTCCAAGTTTTGTTTCTGGGCCTGGTCCAAGGGTTTAGCAGTGATGACCTCACAGGTGACCTCTCCGCGGTGAGCAGCCATCATAATTTTGAAAGCATTGATCACTGTGTCTAATTTGCCAAGCCGGCCATTTTCGGCCATTAGTCCCAATAAATTGCCTGTAGTTGCAGAAAGGCTTATCTGTGGAATATTAATAAGAAAAATAATGTAGTCGCAGAAAGGCTTATCTGTGGAATATTAATAAGAAAAATAATATATCTCTGCTGATTAAGAACTCACTCTCAGCTTGCCTGCAGAAACTGTTCCAGTGAGAGTGTAGAGGCCACAAGTAAATTAATCTAATAAATTAATTAAGTACTTATTGCACTCGGCTAAGCTTTATGATGATTGTATTTTATTAGTCACCAGTGGTTGAATCAGTTTATGATACACATTGAATTATTTGTTAAATATTAGTGAAATATCATATTAAATACTATCAGGCAGCAAGTACAATTACTATTAAATAATTACATTAGTAAAAATAATAATAATAATATATTTTCTAAAAACTCAACAAGTATAGAACTTGTAAGTCTTTATTTCATTTAAATGAGGATTAAGGGAGGGAAGCGAAGCGATCCTGGGGCTCCAATTTAAATTTCACAACACACAAAAAAATGTTTGGGGAAGAAAATTTGTTAATAAAAAAATTCTTAGCCGTTTAGTATACCTAATATATAATATTAGGCTCAGGTTTACCTTAGTAGTAAGATGTTTAAAAGCATCTACTTTCAAACTTCTTTTAAGAGTAGGGTTACTAAGGAACTCCTTCAATTTGGCATCAGTTTTAATGGACTGCTGGAATTGTGTCAGTTCTTTTTCAACTGCGTCCAAGCTTTTGCTCTTTGTGGCTGCTGAATAAAGCGCCGAAGCATATCGACCCTCCAAACCAAAAACTTGTACAGGAGGTTTTATAAGTTGAGCCGCAGCTGATGATGTGCTTAGTGAGCGCACCTGAAACGATTACGTAATTTTAGTTTACTTACTAAGTTTTAATAAATGTATTACTTTACAACAATATGAGGCTTACGAGCATATTCGTCTTCATCATTGACATTGTATCAAGTTTTAGATTTTTACTGTAATTTGAATTTTAAAGGATCGAAACCAGTCGTCGAAAAGATTAACAGGATCACAGACCCTTTCCCTGTATATTATTATACTCTTTGATCACAGAGTACTTTTTATATATACCAGGATATAACCCACAGACATATAAATAGAAGCAGACACAACATAAATTTCACACCCACATAGACAAGTGTATGCGAATCAGTGTGACTTAGTGTGACCGTGTCCCTGCAAGCAAAAATGTGTATGTATTAATTTGCTGCAACACTGTGCTACACCAACGCACACATTGACAAAAATTCAATGCGTGGCAGTCATTATAAGACATCTATGAGACCTATGGCGTTTGTTTACATTGTGTTGTCATGGGTGTCATAAGTTTTTTGTGAAATTTGGAGATTTATATGAATATTTACTGAAATAAAATGGTGAAGTGTTGTGTCCCCCTGTGTTACAACGCTTCGTACAGGAAAACCCCAGAAGTAACGTTCCATCGGTAAGTAAAATTCATGCTATCATGTAGCTTTGGAATGTTTTCGTATCGCATCGTATCAAGGCTAAGATATCTAATATTTTATAGTTATTATGACGAAATATGTAGCCATGCATATATTAAAACTATAATATTATGGTTTTCTGTAGAAATACATGCTTTAAGTTGTTGAATAATCTTTTTTGACATTTTGAGAACTTTAACAAATTACAGGGCCGGACTCGACGACTCTTTTATTTTAAGTATATAACTTCGACTTTTAATTTCAGGTTTCCAAAGGATGAATACCTGAGAGACCTATGCATAAAAATATTAATAGAAAAGACTGGCAGACCAACTCATGGAGTGTTATAATATGCTCCACTGAGGTAAATACTAAGTAGGTACCAATTTACCTTATCTTCCATTATGTGGACGAATTACATTAATTATTGAAAACCTCAATACAATTACTGTAATGTTAAGATTTATTTTTATAACTTCGGAAATACTGCATGTATTAAAGTGAAATAAAAACAAATGTATACATGATCTACGCTCCGATTTTAGGTGTATTTGATAATAATATTTATACCCTTTTGGGTTTTCCAATTTATTTGAATAAAAAACATGTGAGTTTAACCTGTTGTAGTTTTTTTATTTAATCTTATAACCTAATTTAAAATGATCGTTCACACAACTTAACCCTACATATTAATATAATGTTTTATGCAGCAACAAGGTGCGGCCCTGTGTTTTGTGTATGTGTGCGTAATGTTTTCGTGTGTTTGTAATTGCCACGCTATTTTGTACATTATGTTGTCTCTGCTTCTCTTTATAACTCTGTGATATAACCCAACACCGACCAGAAACACCACCAACTACAGTCCACAGATTACTACATGTTAAATGCACAGAGTTATAAAGAGAATTCTTTATAGAATTCTATTAATATGTCTGTGGTTAAATGTTACCACAGAGTTATGTTACTTGTCTTGACAGCACTTTTTTTTATTTTGGCTTTACGGCTCTGGGTTCCAGCCCTTTTGAGCTTGATCATATCTCGTTATTGGAACCTGGGCCAAGGCATTGCTTCTATATAAAGGAGAGGATATGAAATATCAAATTTATTTTGAAGCTTCCGGTCACATAAAAATGGCGTATTGGGCGGAGCCTAAGCGAGCACTAGGGCTGGAGTATCGATACATAAATAATCGATAATATACAATTACAACAAAAATCCATACTCCATACTAATATTATAAATGCGAAAGTGTGTCTGTATGTGTCTGTCTGTCTGTCTGTCTGCTACGCTTTCACGGCCCAACCGTTCAACCGATTTTGATGAAATTTGGTACAGGGATAGGTTGCATCCCGGGAAAGGACATAGGCTACTTTTATCCCGAAAAAACAAACAGTTCCTGTGGGATAGTATGCTCTTTTTCTCGCATTTGTTTTTCAATCACGCTTCAACGGCGCAACGGATCGAAGTCATTTTTTGCATGGGTATATTTGAGGACCTGTGAAGTGAAATAGGCCACTTTTTATCCCAGAAAAACTAACAGTTCCTGTGGGATAGTATGCTCTTTTTCTCGCATTTGTTTTTCAATCACGCTTCAACGGCGCAACGGATCGAAGTGATTTTTTGCATGGGTATATTTGAGGACCTGGAGAGTGACACAGGCTACTTTTTATCCCGGATAAACTAACAGTTCCTATGGGATAGTATGCTCTTTTTCTCGCATTTGTTCTTTAATTAGGCGGCAACGGAGTATCAGATTGACGTGATTTTTTTGCACAGGTATTGTTGGAGAGCTGAAAAGTGGTATAGGTAACTTTTTATCCCGTAACTAACAGTTCCTGTGGGATAGTATACTCTTTTTCTCGGATTTTTTTTTCACCATTCCCACGTTCCCACGTTCAGGTTAGCCCACGTTCAGGTTATCATAACCTTCCGGTTAGCCCACGTTCAGGTCAACCGACGTTCAGGTTAGCCCACGTTCAGGTTAGCCGACGTTCAGGTTAGCAGAAGTTCAGGTTAGCCGACAGTCAGGTTAGCCGTCGTTCAAGATAGCCGACGTTCAAGTTAGCCGACGTCCAAGTTACCCAACGTTCAAGTTAACCAACGTTCGGGTTAACCCACGTTCAGGTTAGCTGACGTTAAGTATTATTTTAGGACCAGGAAAGTAACATGTGCTACCTTAGTAACATCCTATAATATTATTATAAATGCGAAAGTGTTCTTGTAAGTTGTTCTCATAATAGTAAAAAAATTGGCAGTCAGAACTGCCGATAGAAGTGAAAATGAATATTAAAATATAAACCGTAAAACTAAGGCATTACAGTTTAATTACTAATGTACTTACTATATTTATATTTAAGAACTTTTGTCTTCGTAACAACGCATGGTGTCAGTCACGGTTACACATCACTTTTAAATATAAACCTTAGGCATTAACCCTTTAGTTCGCGGACGAAAAAAAATCAAAAATTTTCTTTTTGGGGAGTACATAGTAAGTATAAGAATGACTAAAAAATAGAAAAAAATTCGGGTTCAGAATTCAGAGTGCAGAATTCAGAGTTCAGAGTGCACAGTTCCGAGTTCCGAGTTCAGAGTTCAGAGTGCAGAGGTCAGACTTCAGAGTGCAGAGTTCAGAGTGCAGACTTCAGAGTGCAGAGTTCAGAGTTCAGAGTGCAGAGTTCAAGGCATTAACCCTTTAGTTCGCAGATGAAAAATAATCAAAAATTTTCTTTTTGGGGGGTAAATACTAAATAGTAAGTATAAGAATGACTAAAAAATAGAAAAAAAATCGGGTTCAGAGTGCAGAGTTCAGAGTGCATAGTTCAGAGTGCAGAGTTCAGAATTCAGAGTGCAGAGTTCGGAGTTTAGAGTTGAGAGTGCAGAGTTCAGAGTTCAGAGTTCAGAGTGCAGAGTTCAGAGTGCAGAGTTCTGAGTGCAGAGTTCAGAGTGCAGAGTTCAGAATTCAGAGTTCAGAGTTCAGAGTGCAGGGTTCAGAGTGCAGAGTTCAGAGTGCAGAGTTCAGAGTGCAGAGTTCAGAGTGCAGAGTTCAGAGTGCAGAGTTCAGAGTGCAGAGTTCAGAGTTCAGAGCGCCGAGTGAAATGTCTCAAACAGGCAGTCACAGTTAAGTTGATAATTGACAATTTTTCACATAAAACTCAGTTATTGTTCCCTTGAGCCAACCGAGCGAAGCCGCGGGTAATAGCTAGTATACATAATAAATAATTACTTACTCAAACATAATATTCTGAAAAACTAGTATTTGTAATTATTTATAATGAACTAGCTGATGCCCGCGACTCCGTCCGCGTGACTTGAGGTTTTTTGGTTCCCGCGGTACCTCTTGAATTTTCCGCATGTGTTAGCCTATGTGTTATTCCAGACTATAATCTATCTCTGTCCCAAATTTCATACAGATCAGTTCAGGCGTGATTGAGTAACAAACATCCATCCATACATTAGTTCATGTAGTTTAGTATATTATTAGTTCATGTCAACCTTACAAACAAAACTGTTTCATAATATTAGTTGGAATACCTAGATATTATGGAAAAAATGTTACTGAATGTGATAATATGAATACTAAAAGTAGACTGATTTTAAAAATGGTTTATTTCTAAATTTTATAGATAAATAAAAGCAATTGATAATATTACTTAATAGACCAGGGTAGAAGCCTTTAAAAATAATAAAAAGTGAAAAAAAATAATAGTAGGATGAAACCCACTAGAAAAGGAGGGGAATATTATAAAAATGAAAGGAAAAATAATTTACGGGCGATCTGAGGTCGGGAAGGGGATGGGGGGGGGTTTTAAGGGTAAAAAACGGTTTTTCTCGATTTCCGGCAAAACTAAAAGTCCTATCGAAAAAAGTCAAATGGCAAGGTTGTAGGTAATAAAAAGATCTAAAACTTTTGTATTTACACTTTTTTCACATAACCTCAAAATTTATGTGAAAAATTCAAAAAACCAAGTTTTTGATTTTTTATTTTTATCTTGTACAAATAATTTCTTTTTTTAACGAAATTTGGTGAAAACTTACCTTTTTATGTCCCAAATACGCTGTAATTTATTTGAGTAAAAATATTTATTTTTTCACCTTATTTTGAATTAATATCGAAAAAGCACCCTAATTTTCAATCGAAAATTCACCCGTCAAAATATCAGCTTTTTTCAAAAAGTTGGTATGTTTTCTGTTCGTTGAAATCTCTACTTTCCGATGGTGAAAAAAAATATATGTTACTATAGTAAATCTTCTCAGAAAATGCAAAAATCGAAAATCGAAAACTCGAATTCGAATTTTTTTTTTTAATTATTATAAATCATTTTGAGCTATTTATTAAAATTTACACTTTAATTACTCGAAAAACGTTAGATTACATGTTAAATTGATAAAAAAAAAATTGCAAATCAAAATATACTACTATAATTAACAAACAAATAAGTTAATAAAATTAATATTTATGTAATCTAACGTTTTTCGAGTAATTAAAGTGTAAATTTTAATAAATAGCTAAAAATTATTTATAATAATTAAAAAAAAAAATTCGAATTCGAGTTTTCGATTTTCGATTTTTGCATTTTCTGAGAAGATTTACTATAGTAACATATATATTTTTTTTCACCATCGGAAAGTAGAGATTTCAACGAACAGAAAACATACCAACTTTTTGAAAAAAGCTGATATTTTGACGGGTGAATTTTCGATTGAAAATTAGGGTGCTTTTTCGATATTAATTCAAAATAAGGTGAAAAAATAAATATTTTTACTCAAATAAATTACAGCGTATTTGGGACATAAAAAGGTAAGTTTTCACCAAATTTCGTTAAAAAAAGAAATTATTTGTACAAGATAAAAATAAAAAATCAAAAACTTGGTTTTTTGAATTTTTCACATAAATTTTGAGGTTATGTGAAAAAAGTGTAAATACAAAAGTTTTAGATCTTTTTATTACCTACAACTTTGCCATTTGACTTTTTTCGATAGGACTTTTAGTTTTGCCGGAAATCGAGAAAAACCGTTTTTTACCCTTAAAACCCCCCCCCATCCCCTTCCCGACCTCAGATCGCCCGTAAATTATTTTTCCTTTCATTTTTATAATATTCCCCTCCTTTTCTAATGGGTTTCATCCTACTATTATTTTTTTTGGTTTTAAAAATTATCGACCCTGGTCTATAATATATATAAAACTACTTGCGTTTTCAGATTGATCTTTAAATAATTAAACAAGTAATAAAATTAAAAAAATTAAAAAACCCGCGACGCTCCTTTGTGCCCGTAAATTTGAAACATTAATTAGGACTTCTCAGAAGTATGCATATTTAAAACCAAAAACAGTATCTCTTTCAGACCAGAAGTTTTTCAGAAAAATGGTAATCACGTTCGGAGGCCCTCTTGTTGACCAGCGTAGTGGACTATGGCTGAACCCTTCTCATTCCAGGGGAGGCTCCTACTCAGTAGTGGACGCTGGCTGGGTGAAATGATGAGTAAAAATATAATCATGATGCAACGCCCCCGTGTTTGCCAGCTTGGTGGACTATGGCCAAACCGTTTTCATCTTAGCCTTAATTCATGATTTTTTGGGAATCTGAAACAATTGTAAAACATTTGTTAAAATGATACACAATAATTGCATGAAGGGATCAAAAAACACAATTTTCGAACACGCGACACCATACCGGATATCGGGTGTCTTAATCACTAGGTTATCACCGCTACAGCCAAAAATGCGTTTGGCAATATTATAAGTAGAAGCTGTCTGTTTAATTTCATCTCTCCACCCCTTAGAGTGAGAAACAGTAAGAATAAATTTTATCGATATTCAATTTATTTGTAAACAATACAATCCCCGCACTATATATAAGCTCAAACAAAAACTAATAAAATAATCTATATTTTTGGGGACAGCGCAAAAATTGACGTGTTTTGGATCCAGTAAAGAAGAAGCTAAGCTATAATTAGTTGAAATAACTTAAAATACTCGCCACAAAAAGAAAAACTAGGCGACTTTGTTACTCACTTATGAAATTAAGTTCTTGGCCGTTTTATTATTGCATCCCACAACTGAGCACTTCACCATAGTTGATTACATAAAACTACAGCAAAACACATGATAATATTCACAAAACTGGTTTATATTTACAAATTAATCACATCCGAAACACCGGAAGCACAACAGACGCCATTTATATGCAACCAAAAATTGGCTTTTGCTAAATTGGAGACGTCATATGACAATTGCACGACACGTTCACGCAATAACATAATATATCTGTCTCGTTCTAATAACGTAGCTTTCATTAAGTAAGAAAAGTCAAAACATAGTTTTACATGTTTTGGTAACAAAATGCATCGTATAACTATAATTGAGTATACTCTCTCAACATATCCTCTCCTATAAATAAAAGCAATGGTTCAAGGACCTTTAAACCAAGGTCCTTGACCTGGTCACAGCACCATTAGCACTACGAACATTTCTCTGTCTACGACTACCAAGCTATAGGTGAAGACTGGAGTGCTTACTGCTTACTCATAATATGTATCTACTTGAAGCAAATACCTTAACTTAGCGCTATCCCACTTCGACTAACATATTAGAGCGAAAGGTCGGATCATCGTATCTCTAGTCGTAGGCAATTCTGTATAACACAATCGCTAAACTAAACTACACTAATACTTATACTGCCCTATTTTAGTTTAGAGATGGTGTACAATAGAATTGGCCTGAATGTCAATACAAAAGGAACTTTAAATTCTTAAGTTGCCTTTAAGTTACTAAATAAACCATATTATAGTCCTACAAACTCGTCTTACTCGACGACAGCGTCGCTAGTTCATCCATACTTCCATACTTATATTATAAATGCGAAAGTGTGTCTGTCTGACCGTCTGCTCGATTTTGATGAAACTTGATATAGCGGTAGGTTACATAGCGGGGAAGGATCTCGGAAAATCAAGGAGTTTCCCGGGGAATAAAAAAAAACTTAATCCACGCCGACGAAGTCGCAGGCATGTGGCCAATTCTGTATGAAAATCTCTAAACTAAACTAAAATGACAGCTTTAAATCTAGTGCTATCCCATTCTGCAAGGAGTATTATGAAAGGGATAGCAATATACATAAAACTGTCACTTTAGTTTAGACATAGTGTACAACAGAATTGGCCCCATTATCTAGTTAAAAAAAACAAAACAGGCTTATTTAAAAAATTTAATTAATTGCTATTGGCCAAAATCTATTGACGCAGCAAAAATACGATAAAATTCAGCCAATCAAATCAATTGAGACAGTAACAATGATTGATGCAGGTTTTACATAATCGCCCTGCAGATATGCAAGAGCACAGACATATAAATAGAAGCAGACACAACATAAATTTCACACCCACATAGACAAGTGTATGCGAATCAGTGTGACTTAGTGTGACCGTGTCCCTGCAAGCAAAAATGTGTATGTATTAATTTGCTGCAACACTGTGCTACACCAACGCACACATTGACAAAAATTCAATGCGTGGCAGTCATTATAAGACATCTATGAGACCTATGGCGTTTGTTTACATTGTGTTGTCTTGGGTGTCATAAGTTTTTTGTGAAATTTGGAGATTTATATGAATATTTACTGAAATAAAATGGTGAAGTGTTGTGTCCCCCTGTGTTACAACGCTTCGTACAGGAAAACCCCAGAAGTAACGTTCCATCGGTAAGTAAAATTCATGCTATCATGTAGCTTTGGAATGTTTTCCTATCGCATCGTATCAAGGCTAAGATATCTAATATTTTATAGTTGTTATGACGAAATATGTAGCCATGCATATATTAAAACTATAATATTATGGTTTTCTGTAGAAATACATGCTTTAAGTTGTTGAATAATCTTTTTTGACATTTTGAGAACTTTAACAAATTACAGAGCCGGACTCGACGACTCTTTTATTTTAAGTATATAACTTCGACTTTTAATTTCAGGTTTCCAAAGGATGAATACCTGAGAGACCTATGCATAAAAATATTAATAGAAAAGACTGGCACACCAACTCATGGAGTGCTATATGCTCCAAGCATTTTACAGATAATCTAAGAACGTAATATATTCCGTACAATTCTATCTCCTGGTGCAATACCGACCATTTTCAAAGAAGTTAGTTGAGGTCTTATACTAAGTAGGTACCAATTTACCTTATCTTCCATTAGGTGGATGAATTTCATTAATTTTTATTGAAAACCTCAATACAGATTTTAAAGCACTATTTGTAAAGTTTATTTGAATAAAAAACATGTGAGTTTAAAACACCTGTTGTAATTTTTTATTTAACCTCTTTTTGGAATAACGATTCGATTCGATTGTTTAACAACATTTATTTGGCTTACTGCCAAGAAATTATTGTCAATAGGAACTTTGAGCTAAAATCTGGCGGTATTTACACGATATCCGTTGGTACTGTTCTTCTAAATAATATCCCCATCACCTGCGCGTCGACGCAGAGCGAGAACGACGCGAGAACCACTGGCCATGATACTGACGGAGTCCTCAGGATTTGAGTTGTAACAGGAGTTATAACTCCTGTCACCTCCTCCTCCTCCTGCCTCCTCCAGCTCACATCTATATTCACCACATTGACTAGGGTCCCGCACGTGGTGATGATTACCATTACTAGTGTTACTATATTGCAGTTGTGATCGCTTGTGATGAGGAAATTATAAAAGTACCAATAATAATTATGTATTTTTAAAATCCTTACAAATTATAGCTTCCAAATGATAGGTGTCTTTAGGTCAATTTTTTTCACGCAACCTAACCCTACATATTAATATAATGTTTTATGCAGCAACAAGGTTCGGCCCTGAGTTTTGTGTATGTGTGCGTAATGTTTTCGTATGTTTGTAATTGCCACGCTATTTTGTACGTTATCTTGCCTCTGCTTCTCTTAACTCTATAACTCTGTGTGCAAGAGCAAAAATACATATGAAAATATTATCACATACCTACTGTATACGCTGACGCCCTGTCTATATCTCTTTCTCTGTCTACGGTTCTGTGTCTGTCATGCTCATGGAGGAAGGAATTACGACTGCCGTCTAGTCATGCTGTCATTTTTGTACTTTGTGGTCTGTGGACGGGATTGACGGGTACCATCTTCGCGCTAGAAATTCTTTATAGAACTCAGAAAACTGGACGAACCTGGACTTCGTTGAAGCTATGGCCACGCAATAAAGCATATCTTCTACAAACAGTTGTTCTCACCGTGTGTTACGCCTACATTAAAACGATTTATATTACCTACTTCATGTGTCGTATTGTTTTAGACTTACTCGTAAAAAGTTAATTCTGTTACAATGACTTCTAATGAGAGCCAAGCTCGGTCAAACTTGCATCAGCAAGATTTATCTAAACTGGTAAGTTTCGTTTAATGCATTACTCTTTCAACAACGAATATCGTATAAGACATTGCTTATGTACTTGATTTAGAGACTTACATTTTAATTATTTGCTTACGCATACATCAACTTATAACCTATAATATCTGTCATGGACTTGGTCATGGGCTCGGCTTTAGTATACTCGCCGCGGAGTTGGACGTTCATATTTTTTTTACAGAAAGACCTTGATGTGGTAAGCCTTGCACTAAAATATTTTACGTCGGAAACTAATACTTTTGAGAAATAATTTTTTGAAAATTCGCAATTCTTCACTACTTTTCACTATTTCATATTTCAATATTTCACGACATTACGACGAAGGGGAGGGGGGGGAGAGTGAGGGGGTCTACTCCCCCTCCAAGCCAAACTCGTCGGAACCTAATAGTTTTCGAGATATTAATTTTTTTTAATTTAGAGGTTAGGTTCTCAAAATTCATAATTATATCGTAAAATTATGAATTTTACGATATAATCATCCGCTAGGAAAACTTCTTAGACTTGCCCTCCAAGGCCCGGCCGACGCTCTTCTTCTTTCTCTTCGTCACCTAAATTATCCGAGTCGGAGTGCCCCCAGTCCCGAGCTCGCTTCGCTTGCTCTTGCATGAAAAAAGGAAGTGGAGAAGCTAGAACTGAAAAGCGCGTAAAACGATGACTCAAAGATTTGAATTCAATAATGTCATTTGTCAATTTGGCGCAAAAATTTTTGGCGCGTTCCGTTTTTGGTACACTTCAAAACTATGTGTTTTACTCGAAAACGTAAAAAAAACGGATTTTAATCACAGATTAGCCGTGCGTTCCGTTATAGACTGAGAGCACTGTTCAGTGCTCTTTACTGTGGAGAAATTCGTTCCGTTATGACTGACAGTAAACTGCCGCAGTATCCTAGGGAAATATATGACGTCATTAATCGACGCCATTTTTGTACTGTGAGCACTGGCGTTTTCGAGGTAAGGTGCTCTCAGTGTTTGTCTCAGTGCTGCCTGCGTTCCATTTTAAGCAGTACCCAGTAGTCATAAGAAATAGTGAAAAGTGGTGAAGAATTGCGAATTTTTTAAAAATTATTTCTCGAAAAGAATTAGTTTCCGACGTAAAATATTTTAGTGCAAGCCTTACCACATCAAGGTTTTTCTGTAAAAAAAAATATGAAAGTCCAACTCCGCGGCGAGTATAGTAAAGCTGAGCCTTATTTTCTGTCTCAGGATGTCACAAAATTATCTGCCTTGTCCCCTGAAGTTATCTCTCGACAGGCTACTATTAACATTGGAACCATTGGACATGTAGCTCATGGAAAATCTACAGTAGTCAAAGCAATTTCTGGAGTTCAGACTGTAAGATTCAAGAATGAATTGGAAAGAAATATTACTATTAAATTGGGTGAGTACATAGATCTCATAATATTGTTGATTGAAAGCCTATATCTGTTTAATTAGTAACTACGTTCTAGAAGACAATAATAAATTATTAACAGTTGAGCACTGTATATGTACTGCTTTGACAATGAATCCGATAAGAAATCTTAACAGGTGTTGCTTACCCTGTTACTTGCATACTTCTATTGGCTATTACTCAGAAGTCCATGAATTCCAACAAAAATGAATCTGTGGCAAATATTCAAATATTGAGTATTGCAAACCTACTTACTGCTTATCATCTTCATTTTATTCTGTTAATACCTACAAATTAATTTATATTTAAAGATAAAAGAATAGTATTTATTCCACATTGGTGTCACCAACAAACAACCAACACAACAATATTTATGGTTTATATTTTATAAATAACTAGCTGATGCCCGCAACTGCGTCCGCGTGGATTGAGGTTTTTTGGTTCCCGCGGGAACTCTTTAGTTTTCCGGGATAAAAAGTAGCCTATGTGCTATTCCAGACTATAATCTATCTCTGTGCCAAATTTCATCCAGATCCGTTCATCCGTTGGAGCGTGATTGAGTAACAAACATACATCCATCCATCCAAACTTTCGCATTTATAATATTTATATTTGATAATGACAAATTATAAAATTAGTTATATAAAAAAAATTGACAATCTTTATTGTAAACTAATAGAAAACAATTTGTGGCTAATTCTGTTCTGCTCTGAATAAATAAAAATGACAGGTCTAAAATATGTATTGCTATTCCTTTCATAATGCTATAAGGAAAAGAATAGCACTAGATTTCATCCTGTCAATTTAGTTAAGATGTAATAATGTATAACAGAATTAGCCCAATTATGTATTCATTAATTTATTTTGCAAAATTATGGTGCCTTTTGTATAATATAAAACAAATTTAAAAAAAAAAGATTTTTTTATAAATATTGTTTGAATAGGTAATTTTCTTAGATCTGGATCCTTCTGGTTTTTCAAAACCATTTAGCTCATAAAACTATTTATTTTTGAATAGTTTTGGATTATAATAAAAATGGAGAAAGTTTAAGTGTTATTATATTTTATTAGACCAAGACCTGTCAAATAAATCAATACCAGAAAACTGGATCAGTTTCTTTGCAATGTACCATGTGGGCTAAATTGGCATGTGACATCAATCACTTGATTGATCAACATATATTTTTGTAATTATTAAGTAGATAAAATTGAACT
The DNA here is from genome assembly GCA_917051295.2 of Erebia ligea. Lineage (NCBI taxonomy): Eukaryota > Metazoa > Arthropoda > Insecta > Lepidoptera > Nymphalidae > Erebia > Erebia ligea. The sequence continues at coordinate 7,680,364 of OU785232.1, forward strand.
GATTATTAATTTAAAACACATGGTATGTTGCAGAGCGCCTGACCGACTCAGTGTTAAGAATGTACCATCAAAGATCAGATGAAAGAGAAGAAAGTGCATTTTTGGAAAAAATTAAAAGAGCCAAAAGAAGATCTTTGTGTCCTGACACTGAGGCAAGACCTCCATCCAAAAGACAAAAAAAACAAGAACCAGAAGAGTACATTATAGAAAAAATAATGGATTTTAAGTTTGAATTTGGTCAAGAAATGTTTTACATTAAATGGAAGGGCTGGGACGATAGTGAAAATACATGGGAACCAATTGAGAATCTTGATAATTGCCCAGATATACTTAAAGAATTTGTGGAAAATGAAGAGCTCAAATACTTAGATAAAATGGAAAAATTGAAGGAGGAAATTTCTTTTGATGATTTGCTAGGTGAAAAGAATCTTGTTGATAGGCTGTATGAAGTTGAGGAATCAGATCTTATAAAATTAAAAGTGAGTCTAATACTTAAATTGCTATCCATGATTAATTTAACAGAAAGTGAGGAGCTTCATGTATCTGATCTTGTTCAAGAGGCACGGAATGTCCTACAACTGTATGTTTCAACTCGCAGAAGGTCTCGGCAAATGATGGCTATCAGAGATTGGGAAGATCATTTGAACCAAGTAGATAAGTCCAAGAAGCTGTCTGTGGAAAATGATGTAGATTTTACTGGCCCACCTAAAAACTTTAATTACATAAATGAGTCAATACCTGGTGCTGGTGTTACTATTCCAAATGAACCACCCATAGGTTGTGACTGTGTTGCTTGCAATTGTAGAGCTAAATCATGTTGTGGTATGCAAGCAGGTCTGTTTGCATACACAGTCCAAAAAAGACTACGGGTAGCCTCAGGAACACCAATATATGAATGTAACAAGGCATGCAAATGTTCCTCAGAATGCAACAATCGTGTCGTACAAAAAGGCAGAAATGTCAAACTCACCATATTTAGAACTCCCAATGGTTGTGGATGGGGTGTCAGAGCGGAACAAAAAATCAAACAGGGACAATTCGTTTGCCAGTATGTGGGCGAAGTAATTACATTTGAGGAAGCAGAAAAACGGGGAAGGGAATATGACGCCAATGGATTGACATATTTATTTGATCTCGATTTTAATTCTCGTGAGAATCCTTATGTGGTTGATGCATGCAATTTGGGAAATGTGTCCCATTTTATAAATCATTCGTGTGATCCCAACTTAGGTGTTTGGGCAGTGTGGGCTGATTGTCTTGATCCAAACCTACCAATGCTAGCTTTATTTGCTTGTAGAGATATTGAAGTGGGGGAAGAAATATGTTTTGACTATTTACAAAAGTGTAATGACAATGATGAAGACTTGAAGACTCCTGCTTTACCTATAGACATAGCTGAAGATGATAATGCTTGTGTTCCAAGTGTTTCCGAAGCAAATACAGCCACATCTTCAGCATCTCCAATCAAGTCTCGCTTTGAAGTACAGCAACAGAATATCACATCTCTTAAAAACCGCACTGAATGCAAATGTGGGACAATTAAATGCAGAAAATATTTATTTTAATGTTTTATCGAATGCAGACAATATTGAAAAATGTGTTTTGCTATTTCGTATTCATGTTCTAAATTTTGATGAAAATCATGAAATATTTGTATTCTAACGAATTAAGTGAGTACAGCATTAAGCAGTCAGTTTTCCTTCGCTACTTTATAGACTCAATTGCCAGTGATGCCTGCATCAGTAACAATTTCACTGGCTTGTAATTATTTTAATTTTATAATCCTTTACAAAATAATCAATGATCTGAAAAGTTTTAGTTCTGAAAACACACATCACCTAAACTGAAATTTAAAATATAAATCTTTAAAATTATTTCTAATGCAGAATTCATCATTCACAAACCTTTAACTGTAAAGCAAGTTCTTCAAAATCTCATTTTGGAGACTAAAATATAGATTGAGATGGTGATTTAAGTGCCTTTTGTTTGTGTTATTATATCTGTGCCTTTGCATTTCATTATAACATAATGTAAAGAAACGAAAAATAATTAGGTGATCATGCATTTTTTTTATGCATGAGACAATATTATTAAGTTTATAGGAAAGCATAAAGTATTTTAATATTGATAGTTTACTTACAAGTTTTATAAGTAGTTGACCTACAATTAATTAGTTTTAAGATATATTTTAAATATTTTTATAAGCACAATATAAGTTAATTGTTTTTGTTATATTATATAAATAAGGCAGCAATGCCTTGCTTGTGAAAAAGTTATTCAATACTGATAAAATCAAACCATGTTTGATTCTATGGAGAAAATTACCATGCACCAAGAAGTAAGAAAAAGTATAGAAAAATTCCGAACTTTATAAAATGTAACTGATAATTTTAACTTGAACCAATATTTAATTTAATTTTTTTTATACTAGACATATTTTCAATTTAAATTTTATATGATATAATAAATTGTAGTGTAAATTACACTGTGTAATATAATTTTTGCACACTGTCTCTGACAGTAGATTGTGTAGGTACAGGAAGATTCTACTTATATTATACAGCTGTTATTACCCACAATTTTGCAAAATAAATGATGTATGATTTATGAAAATCGTTAATTAGGGTTCCGTACTCATAGGGTGTAGAGTTGTTTGTCAGGCGCTACCAGCAGGGCAATCGGCTAAAAATGACAGCTACAGTGTAACGATCGCAATCACCTCTGATTGGTTAACCACTATTGGACAAAATCCATTGACGCAGCAAGAATACCATAAATTCAGCCAATCACAAATATTGATACTGTAACAATGATTGATGCAGGAATTACACAATCGCCCTACAGTTTAGCACCATAAGTAAGACACATTACAGTGACAGTTATTTCACAGCTGTTAACATGGTGTTAAAACATCTTTCTTGTTACTAAAATAATTTATATTGTTTGTTGGTATGGAACCCTTTGTGCGCAATTCTGACTCGCTCTTTACTGGTTTTTTTGTTAGTTGACCGATTCGTTTCAAAATAGTTTTTTTAAAATTCCACTGTAAGTTAGCACGATCTCACCTGGTAAGTGATGGTGCAGTCTAATTCGTTTTTATCGGTAGGGTGGGAACTAACCACGGCCGAAACCTTCCACCAGACAAATATCGACCGATTTTTTCCTTTTTTTCTTGTTATTTGACCGACTCCTTATGTATGGGGTTCTCTCGTTATTTGAGGTTCTCAGTGATTGTAAGTGAAAAAAAATACCTAAAAAATTACCCCTTTTTTTTGTAATACTGGACTGATCCCTTTCAAAATCGATATCTGGAGTTCCTAGTGAAAACTATTTGTTTTCACGGTTCCATAATCCATAGATAAGAAATATTTATCTCAGGAACAAAACCACTATTTTGGTTTTTATTTTTAAATCATTTTGTATTAAGGACGCATTTGCAAAACAAATAGGTATAAAATCGCACTACTACACTCGCATCGTTCACACGCACACACATGTACTTACAAGCTGCGTGAATCTACTTATTTCGATACTTCGGTATATTTTATTTTTTTATAAATGACTGGCTAACTAAATTGATATTTGAGTTTTGAAACGAAATCAAACCAGTGACCGAGCCAAATCAAAATAGCCCTTATTTTCACTATGTTAAGATTTACGTTTGAAGGAAAATATGCGAAAAAAATACAAGCGATTTTTATTTTATTTTTTATACTATATGTACTATTTTTAATATTTTTCTTTCCAAAATTTTTAGTTGAACATATCTCCTAAAAGATGGTATTTTTTAATGACAAAAAATCGGCGTATATATACGGAAAAAAATGTACCTATAGTTGCCCCTAAATCGTCAATTTTGTGTGAAGAGGTGTCGGAAAATCATTTTTATAGTACTTTAAATGAAGATTTTTAACAAAGTCATTTCCAAAAATTGGAGATAAGGGATCAATCTATAATATGTAGTAATTTTTAGTTCCATTTTATTTTGTCCGACATAGGGCTCCCACACAAAACTGCGATGCGACGTCGCATCGCAGGAACCTGCGAGCTCGCAGGACACATCGCAAAAACTTGCGAGTTGATTTGCATCGCACATTCCTGCGATGTTACGTCACACTTGGTGACCCCATTTTTAGTCCGCTCTGAGACAGTGTGTGGAAAAATGGCAAACGTTGACGCGGATTTTTTAATAACGTTAATTGAGGAGCGCCCCGTCCTTTGGGTCAAATGAAGATATGCTCATTCTTAAATAATCAAAAAATGTATCCTCCTCTGTTCTCAAACCATTGTATTTTCGAATAAAATAGTTCCCATCAGCGTTCATTATTGTAATAAGTGGATGAACCCAAATCTTCTTTTTTTCTATATCTATTTAACAATAACAGCACTGCAACACGCTTATTTCGATCCATGTCACTACTTCTAAAAACACGTCCAGTCCGGTAGACTACCGTCGAGCGTATGGTCACCTGAACCAACGCTTCGCCACACGAAATCGCATCGCAGTTATGTGTGGGAGCCCTTAGTCACAAAATGTACCGAAAATTCTATGTATTTTAAGGGATTTGCAAATACGTCCTTAATGATCTAATATTATGCTGTAAAATGGTCTGGGCATGTAACAATGTAATTTTGGAAATTATTAATGAATAAATTTAAGATAAAAAAAATATTTTCTTTTATTCTGTTGTAAAATCCATAACACATTGAATAAGTAAGTAATATAATTCAAATTGCCTACAGAAGTAGGTAGTTTATGTCCCTACTAAACCTTTCAACAAATAAACATTAGTTGCTTCTTTATTAAAATAGGTATATCGTAAGAAAATTCTAATATGGTGTGTAATTTTATTTTAAATTCCACTACAAGTTAGTCCTTGACTTCGATCTCACCTGATGTTAAGTGATGATGCAGTCTAAGATGGTAGCGGACTAGCCTGTTAGGGGTATGGCAGTTATATTAAACCCATACCCCTAGTGATCGGTTTCTACACGGCATCGTACCGGAACGCTAAATCGCTTGGCGGTACGTCTTTGCCGGTAGGGTGGTATTTCTAACTAGTATATACCACCACTAGTCATATACCTACATACATACATATTTAAATAAATACCACCCTACCACGGCCGTAGCCTCCCACCAGACCAGACCAGAGAAAATTCAGAAATTCTTAGATATGATTTAAGGCCATAGTCAACCAAACTGCGCTGCAATCGTTATTTTTATTTTTTTAAAAGTATGTTACCTTGTATCTGCTAAGGTTACGCGAACGCTAAAATCTACAAATGCGACAACCCGAAATGCCCCCGGCCCACTAGTTTCATCTCGGGCGGCTCGTCGAAGGACGACAACTTCCCGTGCCTGCGGCCCGCGTGCACCGGGCGCTTCCAGCTCGTGCGCCACGTCAGCTTCGTGGACTGCCCCGGGCACGACATCCTCATGGCCACCATGCTCAACGGCGCCGCGGTCATGGACGCCGCGCTGCTGCTCATCGCTGGTAAGAGCAACATTCTACTCTGGAACCTAAAACCTCGCAATCTCAACAATCTGCTCTTCCGTTCGACTTAGAAAGAAAGAAAAAAATACTTATTTCCAAACTGCCACACATAAACAAGCATACCTGAAGAGGTTGATCACCCCTGCACCTCAACGATCTAAACAAGATCTATAATGTAGGAAGGCAAAGGGGTTTAAACCCACGGGGTACGGGGGACAACCCCATTGTAAGGGTTTGGACTAGGTACCTGTCCTAGCGCTTGCTACATTTAATGAGATAGTTGACACCGTACCGTCTTCACCCTCAGACGATATTGTGTTTGTGTCTCACTCCGCGGTCCAGTGTATCATCGCGTAATAAAGTCACCCATTGTTATTATACTGATACGACTTATTCATTTTTAATCGTCGTGTTACATTAGCGTAGAATCTAGGTCTATGTAGAACTTAGGTGCCCACACTAGGTAGAGATTAATCGCAGCGTGGCCAGTGGCTGGATAAACTGTTCTGCAACACGCGAACCCTAATATCATACCTGAAAATGAATTGCTTGTCGAAAAGGGTCAGTGGCCAACACCTACATAACATACCTACACTGGTCATTAGTCATTTACCCGTGGATCAAAATATTCCGAATGTTTGGGTTAAAGTTACTGGTATAGACGAGTTTCTTCATGACTTAACAAATAACGTGGATTAAGTATTATTTTAATCCTCAGGAAACGAGTCATGCCCCCAGCCACAGACGAGCGAACACTTGGCTGCCATAGAGATTATGAAGCTCAAACACATACTCATCCTGCAGAATAAAATAGACTTGGTGAAGGAGGGCCAAGCCAAGGAGCAACATGAACAGATCACTATGTTCGTTAAAGGCACGGTCGCAGAGGGAGCGCCCATCATACCTATCTCCGCTCAGCTCAAGTATAATATTGAGGTTGGTTTCTACTGGTATAAAATCTTACTCAAAGGCATACGCGTAGCTTTCACTTTTCTGCTAGTTGTAAGGCGATTACAATGTCCACATACTATTACATTGCATTTCAATAACTGTTAGAATTCAACTTTATCAAGAGTATTTCGTGACGTCACCTTTGTGATCCTTGATCTTTGATTAAATTTGCCAAGTACAGAACCTTACTATTTACTCGATGGAGATGTTTATATCTGACAGGTTTTGTGCGAGTACATTACAAAGAAGATCCCCGTGCCAATGCGAGACTTCACGTCTCCGCCGCGCATGATCGTGATCCGCTCGTTCGACGTGAACAAGCCGGGCTGCGAGGTGGACGACCTGCGCGGCGGCGTGGCCGGCGGCTCCATCCTGCAGGGCGTGCTCACCGTCGGCATGGAGATCGAGGTGAGACTCTCCTGTTGCGAGACTTGACGTCTGCGCCGCGCATGATCGTGATCCGCTCGTTTGACGTGAAGAAGCCGGGCTGCGAGGTGGACGACCTGCGCGACGGCGTGGCCGGCGGCTCCATCCTGCAGGGCGTGCTCACCGTCGGCATGGAGATCGAGGTGAGACTCTCCTGTTGCGAGACTTGACGTCTGCGCCGCGCATGATCGTGATCCGCTCGTTTGACGTGAAGAAGCCGGGCTGCGAGGTGGACGACCTGCGCGACGGCGTGGCCGGCGGCTCCATCCTGCAGGGCGTGCTCACCGTCGGCATGGAGATCGAGGTGAGACTCTCCTGTTGCGAGACTTGACGTCTGCGCCGCGCATGATCGTGATCGGCTCGATTTGCTTGACTCGTTCGTTTGTGATTTATATTAAGTGTATTGGTCTACAAAAGTGTGGTATAGTTTATGTTCAACTTTTTCAAGTCAACGTATAAAAATGCCGGCAGGTGCGGCCGGGGCTGGTGAGCAAGGACGCGGACGGCAAGCTGACGTGCCGGCCGATCTTCTCGCGCATCGTGTCGCTGTTCGCGGAGCAGAACGAGCTGCAGTTCGCGGTGCCGGGCGGGCTCATCGGCGTCGGCACCAAGATCGAGCCCACGCTGTGCCGCGCCGACAGGCTCGTCGGACAGGTACGTCCCGTGGGCACAGTCTCCACTCTTATAGAAGAGAGGGAATTAGAGCTTAGACCCACCACGCTGCTGCAATGCGGGTTGGCGGGCTTTAACGACTATTATCATGTTAGTGATAATAACCTGGACCGATAGCCTAACGTGGCATGGGGGTTAAACACCGCCATCTCCCTAACTCCAGGCTAGTACTGAGAATTTCTAGTCAGATAAACCCAATACTTAATTATGACTCGACCGACCTGGGAGTCGAACCCGGGACCTCGTCGGCCGCAGTCGAACATGCTAACCACTAGACCAACGAGGCAGTTTACATTAGCATAGTGAACACTTAAGTATATTAGAATTAACTAAGGACAGTTATCTATATATATATAAATCTCGTGTCACAATGTTTGTCCTCAATGGACTTCTAAACCACTTAACCGATTATAATAAAATTCGCACACCATGTGCAGTTCGATCTAACTTGAGAGATAGGATAGTTTATATTATATAGATTAGGATTATTAGTGCTACCCGTGCGAAGCCGGGGCGGATCGCTAGTTGTACTATAAATTAGATGTAGGAATTACTCAGTTTAAGTTATCATAATATTACTTAATAGCCCATAGGCTAGATCGTAGTATAAAATAAGGCTGCCATAATAGATGTTCTTTATGGTTTAAGGAAAAAAAATAGTTATAAATCAAATCAATACTCATTTATCCAAATTAGGCGTATCCACTTATTGACGTCCAATTACTTATAAAACATGATAATCAGTTACGGTATCTTAAAACTAAAGTTACGAGGGTTCCAAACGCGTCGGTCTGAGAAGAGCCCACAACAAACTCAGCCGGGTTTTTGAAACTTATTTAGAATCGTTGTGATTTGAAAATTCAATGAAAGAGCGACACCAAAAAGAGACAAACATATTCATAAAATAGAATTTAGTCTGCGAGAGAATGAGAGAACGAGTTATATTTATCTCATTCTCTCGTAGGCTACTACCGACAAAGACGTGCCGCCAACCGATTTAGCGTTCCGGTACGATGGCGCGTAGAAACCGAATAGGTGTATGGATATATTAATTATCTACCATGCCTCTAACAAGTTAGCCCGCTACCATCTTAGACTGCATCATCACTTACCATCAGGTGAGATCGCAGTCAAGGGCTAACTTGTAGTGGATAATAAAAAACTTTTCTGAAGTTAAAGACTGGATAAGCACTTAAAGACAAAGCATAATATTTGATATAGAAGCATCAGTGTAAGCTGCTTAGCCTAATAACTTTATCTAAATTTATAAAAGAAAGTCGTGTTAGTTTCACTCTTTATAACTCAAGAACGGCTGAACCGATTTGGCTGAAAATTTGTGGGGAAGTAGCTTAGAACCAGGAGACGGACATAGGATTTTTTATCCCGTTCCCATGGAACGTGACATAAAATTTCAGGTGAAGAAACTACCAAGAAGGTTAGCTCGATGAATTATTACGCACTAGCTGATGCCCGCGTCTTCGTCCGCGTGGTTTAGTTTTTTTGATTCCCGCGGGAACTCCTCAATTTTCCGGGATAAAAAGTAGCCTAGATCACTCTCCAGGTCCTCGACTATACCCATGCCAAAAATCACGTCGATCCGTTGCTCCGTTGCGGCGTGATTGAAGGACAAACCAACCAACAAACACACTTTCGCATTTATAATATTAGTATGATATCGTATGATTCGTCAAAATGCTGATAACTATTTGCTGCGGTTTCGTCGATTGCTTCAGCAGTATTGCGTCGACATGTACGTCAAAATAGAAACGGGGCGCTTAACTTTCTGCGTTATTTGTTCTTGCGCCTGATAATAAAACGAAAAATATCGTCTATCACAAGGTGCTTCACTGAAGAGTGCAACCCATGCACCAAAATACATGGCCAATAAAGAATCATTATATTTGATTTTTTTAATTTATATTTATTATCCTAATAAAAAATTGAACTTAATAAAATCCAAAATCTGCTCATTTATTGCCTCTAAGGCGCAACAAAGTTGGCCGGGTCAGCTAGTAAATAATAATAATAATGAATATCCGTGTGTGAATTGCACACACACACTTTTCTTTTTACTAAAGATGTATTTCATAGGTGCTGGGCGCTGTGGGCGCGCTGCCGGGCATCTTCGTGAAGCTGGAAGTGTCGTACTATCTGCTCAAGCGGCTGCTCGGCGTGCGCACTGAGGGCGACAAGAAGGCGGCCAAAGTGCAGAAGCTGACCAGGAACGAGGTGAGCGTCTCAACCAAGTCTCAGCCCATCGCCGGCCCACTGCTGGGCACCAGTCTCCCGTCAGAATGAGAAGGGCGTCTTCGTGTAGCTGGAGGCGTCGTAGATTTTACGAAAGACGTGTCGCCAAGCGAGTTATCGTTCCGGTTATATTTTTGGAACGAAAGTTCCTTATGGGACGATGCGGAGGGGTACACTAACCGGCAAACGAGAATGCGTGAAGTAAGATTTTTATGTATACTTAGTTTATTCGAAATTAAACCTTAACAATACAGCGTTAAAGTTTAATTTCGAATGTAGTTAAATATTTAAGACCTTTTGTTTTCGTAAAAAAACGTCCGTAACGAAAGATTTTATGTATAGCTTATTCGAAATTAAACCTTAACACTAAAGCATTTAAGTTTAATTTCGAATGTAATTGTTTTTCTTTTTACCTGGACTAGAACTTTAAATTAATATTTATGTAATAAGGAACTTTGTCCCTATCTAGTGTCCCACGACACCACACGTTTTTTTTTTATCTTCTTCAGGCACTGCTAGTAAACATCGGCTCGCTCAGCACGGGAGGCAAGGTGATTGCCACGAAGGCCGATTTGGCGAAGATAGCCCTCACCAGCCCCGTATGCACCGAGATCGGAGAGAAAGTGGCGCTCAGCAGACGAGTCGAAAACCATTGGCGGTACGTTTTTAGTTACAAGATGACACCCGCGACTTCGCACGCGTATATTTAGGTTCTTGAGAATTATTGTTAAAACTATTTTCCATGATAAAAAAGTAGGCGCTGTCCCTGTCCGTGATCTATCTCTGTACCAAAATCTCGTCGAAATCGGTTGAAATTATAGGCCATAAATGCGTAGCAGACAGACAGACACACTTTCGCATGAATATTATTCGTATGGATTAATTAGCGAGCGCTGTAGGCTTCGCTTCCGTGAAAATTTGGAAAACCCCAGCCTCATTCTACATTATAAAGTGAACCTCTGTGCAAAATTACAGCTTTCTAGATCTGAAAGGTTTGGGCTGGGCTAGACATTATTAAGTTATGAAATTGTAATCTAAGAATTTCTTTATTTTTTTTTAAACTTCAAAACGTGTTCAAAACTGCTTTCTTTTACAGGTTAATTGGCTGGGGTCAGATCCAAGGTGGAGAAACTATTGAACCCGGGAAAAATTAAATATTATTATTTACCTTTATTGTATCTGTCTTATATATTTAATAAATAAAAACCTATTGTAAAAATAATAATCGATTTATTATTTTAAACAACTGTTCCTATAATTCGCGCGCGAGTTGAATGCAGAGCTTATGTATGTGTCACCATACATAAGCTCTGCATTCAACTCGCGCGAACTATACATACTTTCATCATAGTATATCATAATGCTAAAGTGAGAATGATCAATCAAGATGCTTTGTAACTTATAATTGTCTGGGGTCCCATTGCATACTAGAAGAAAACTTTCCTTGCTAAAAACATGAACGGGAGTAGCATATAGTGAAAGTAAGAACCTAGTGACACTGAACTGTATGTGGGTGCCATTCCATAACCTGGAAGCACCATAAAACAAGCCAAAAAAAAACCAGGCTTATTCATGACGGGGACATTCAGAGCTAACAACCTGCACTGGTTTCGTTCATGTATCATTGTATCCGATGAGGTAAAAAATCATGTACTATGGCACCATATAACATGTCTGACTGAGGAATGTGCCAAGGCTGGTGATGGCAACCATGGCTGATTGTGGTCTCTATAGGGTCTCATTTACTACAGATACTTCTAGGGTTAAAATCGAAATGTAAAAAAAAATGGTTCACCAGGTTATTGAATGGCAACCTATACCTAGTTCAGCATTTTAAATACTAGTGGTCCGCCCCGGCTTCGCAAGGTCAGCACTAATCATCATAATAGTCCATACCCTAAATAGCCAGTTGGCACTGGGCAGCACATCAGGTTTTACATTAATTAGCACTGCGATATCTCCGCCGCCCCTATTTCTATTGCGCGATAATTTATTTCTGATATCATATATGATATTCATCTGACTTAAATGGTGTAAAGGGCGAATTTGGTCTATATAAAACTGTGATATAAAATACTTGAGATTCAGAACAACCATTTTATTTTGATAAGGATTAATAGGTACAATGTCAGGAAAAACCCCTCAATCCACTTTTTGGATCCACCAGTGGATCGAATAGGAGTCTGGTGTCCACTAGGATCCACCCATGGTCTGGGTGGATCCTATAACACTTCCCCTCAATCCACTAGGATCCACTTTTACACCTTCGAAAGTAAAGCTTTGTTTTAGACCAAATTTGAAAATCTTAAAAGATAGATAATATACTTTTTCCTTTATGAGAATTTTCTTTTACGTCGGACGCTTGGCGTGCTGGCGCTTCCACTGTGCTCACTAGCATAGCAGTGTGTTGTTCAGATCAGAACACGTAGACAGTAAACCAGCTGCCCGATTATGTAAGAATTGTCGATCAAATCGTAAAAGTTCGGCGTCAAAGTAAAATAAACCATAACAGCATTGAATTAGAGCTCAATTTCGTGTTTAAATGCTATCGCGGACTTTTTGTTAGAACTTTTTGAGAGGAACAATTCCACCAAAAATTGTTTTCGTGTAACTTTTACTATTTACGCAGCGCACCCCACGGAAGCTCTCAGATGAGACGGTTTTTTTTTCCGACTTTATTCACATTATTGCAATTTTCGTTACAATCTCTAATTTTTTGAAAAAAAAATATGGCAATGTTACTCGCTGATAAAGTAAGTAGCTTTCTGTAGGTGAAAGAATTTCGAGTTTATCCATTACAAACAAACAAATCTTTCCTCTTTATCACATTAGTAAGATTAGTTCAGTGACACTAAGTAGGTACAACTTATAATATATTTTACCATTGTGCTAGTACTGTTCATGTATCTTGTGAGATAAGTTTTTAAGCAACCAGACTACTCAAGGCATGGATTATATTATTACTAGTGGTTCGCCCCGAACTGAGACCTCGCGGTATCCAGAAGATCAAGATACTTAGTTTAAACTATATTGTAATAGTTATCTTGCGAGCATGTCTAGATGCGCGCTCATCTTTATAGATTTTTCATAGACATCAGTACTATCAGTAGACTATTTTTTTATTCCACGTAAGATGGTGCTAACGTCTATTATTTGTAAGCACAAACGAATAAACTCGGCCGAAGCCTCCCACCAGGCAAGACCAGGGAAAATTCAGAAATTATAAATTCCCAAATTGACCCTGCCGGGGATCGAACCCGGGACCTCCGCACGTTAAGACAACAGCGCTACACACTGTGCCACGGAGGTCATCAAAGTCAAAGGTCGGAGTTGGTAAGAGTATCAAACAATGAGTAACTATAGTTCGCGCGCGAGTTGAATGCAGAGCTTATGTATGTGCAGAGCGACATCTATTGACATCATTGTGAAATTCTGTTAAAAATACTGAAGCTCATTAAAAATTAAATAATCTCGTTTCCTTATAGTATTTATCTAATTTTAGTACCTATTTGTTGTTCAAGTACAGGATATAATTCAAATAATTGATCAAGTTTCAGGCTCAGCCTTTCAGAAAATTGAGAGTTCTGAGGTCAACTTTGGACGTTAGAAAATCTCCACTTTGAAAGCCCCCCATTTCGTCAATTTTAGGGGATAAATTTAAAAAAACATTTCTGGACTCTATTTCTAATTATCTAAAGATAAACCGCAACCATATGTAACGCTATAAAAAAATATTTTACTTCGCATTCGCTTCTATGAGAGCCCCCCTGAAATAAAGATTTTTATAACTTTTTTAAGCCATATTCGGCTGGAGGCCATCGGTTTAGATATAGTAGTTAGGTACGTTCAGTAATTCAGAAATTATAAGGCTCTGACAGACGGACGGAGAAGTGCAAATTCACTCAAGTACACTCAGAGACCTTCGCTTCGCTCGGTCAACAAGAAGTGGTGGTGGTAATAATCTTAACATCCATTGGCATATATGTGTTCTATGGTCCATGTGCTTCTACTAAAGGCTAAAGCAGTGGCCGCACCATGCCCCAGGTATGAATGAAAATGAATGCGGATAAACGTACGCGCGTATAGTTCGCAAAAACATTTTTTACAAAAGTAGGTATGTACCTACTAGTAAAATAACACGGGACATCAACTACCAGCCCGTCAATAACATCCCAGCTCGAGCTCGCATACGCTACTAGGCACGTGACCCTTTCAAATGACGATCAATTCGCAGGCACGCCATCGGCGCGGGAATAATATACGAGAGGCGTAGCGGCTAGCCGCGGAAGTCCGCGCCACGCCGCCGCCTCTGTCAGGCGCGGGACATATAAATCCACCACCACCACCGCTACAGCCCAATAACGTCCCACTGCTGGGCACAGGCCTCCACTCTCATAGGAGAGAGGGAATTAGAGCATAGACCCACCACGCTGCTCCAATGCGGGTTTTAACGACTATAATCATGTTCGTGATAATAACCGGGACCGAGCGACGGCTTAACGTGCTTTCCGAGGCACGGCGGTGAAACACCGCCAACTTCCTAACTCCGGGCTATACTGAGAATTTCTAGACAGAAAACCCAATACCTAATTAAGGACATATAAATACATATGCAAAATGTATACAAGCGATGGGACGAGGTATACTTACTGACTATAGCGCCACTTATTGTCCATGGCGAGTTTAAGGTTCAATATCAAAGATGTTCAGTACTTACAGGTTCCTAACTCATATCTGATTGGTCCACTAAACGCGGATAAACCATTAAACGCACAACAACGTGGATACTGAGCCATAGCTTCCCAACTGGCTAGATTTATATGGCCCTGAATACTGAACCTGTACTACTACTATTTTTTTTCTTTCTTTATTCCTTGATTATGTTAAATACAACATTTTCTGATTTAGAGTAAATAATTTATTTGATGTTAATGTACAGTTGAGGTTGTTAGGCCATGTATATAAAAGTGTTGATATCTTCGTCGTCACGCCGCATGTACTTGTGTTCTATGAGCCATTCTAATTGTTCTTTTATCATCTTCTTCGACGGCAGGAACATATTCTTAAGAATTTCTACAAGTTCACTCTGCAAGCAAGGCAAAATAAATCAAGATACATAAGAACAAAAATAATTAATAGAAGTAAATCCATACTATAATATCAATACTAATATTATGGATGCGAAAATGTGTCTGTCTGTCTGCTACACTTTAACAGCCCATCTGTTCAACAGATTTTCATGTTTGGTAGAGCAAACTTTCATCCTGGATACTGATAGGCTAGATACTTTCTATCCCAGAACATTAAAGAGTTCTCATAAGAAACTAAATCCACATAGATAAAAATCATCTAGTTTAAAATAAATAATCAGTCATAGTTACCTGTAGAGCAGTATTTGTTATTCGCTTTCGCATCTTTAAGATTTTTATTATAGCTTCTTGAGTTCTTAGAATTCTCAGCTGAACAATGGAATGATTATCTTCTAATTGTGAGCGCTCAGTACTAAGTTGGAGCCTGCCGATTAAATTAATCTTTCCCCGTCGTTGTGGCTTTCCATTCTTAATAAGAGCAAACTCTTGATTGACCCAAAAAGTTGTGTTTTCTGAAAAATCTTTCGGATTTTGCACAATAGGTTCATAACATAATAACTGACGTTTAAGTTTAGGGAAAGCAACCAGAGACCACAAAGTTCTTCTTAATTCTGGGTCAGGCAATTCAGTGGCTAGTCTTAAGTTCTCATAAGTTACTTTGTCCATAGGTCTTTGATTCCAAGCAAACAATACAGCCATTTGGAAGGTTGTAACATCCAAATCAAATCTGCCCACAGAATTGGCAAATGTTATGGTTCCATTACTCATATGATGATACCATTGCAATTTCCTGCCCGAGTGCTTCTTCTTGTAGAAGTCTTCTACCTCTGGAATATAATCTTCTAATTCTAGAGGAAGACTAACAGTGACTCTTTCCGAGCCTCGGGCCCATGCTCCAGCATTAAGAATTTTAATGTTAATAGCATCATGCCTTGTAGTTTCTCCTCTGAATTGAGTATTAAGATCTTCACTGACCTTGATATCTTGAAACATTCGGGCTAACTTGTTAACATAATCAGCGGGCATGCCCACTTCCCGCAGCCATTCAACCATATCTTCCTCTTTCTCGGAGTCAGCACTGGAGTCTAATATTAACCTTCTAGTGAGGTGGGCTTTATGATATCTCATAAAGACATCTTTGTTTTCAATGTATTTTAGCACTAATAGTACATCTCTTAGCCTAGACTCTATTTGCTCACTAGTCAACCTTTTACTCAAAGGGGTTTTACGTAACAACATATCACAGTAGTTAGCAAGTAGTTCAGGACATTTGCTTTCAGGTGCTGTACCCTTGCTGCCTCGTAGGAGGGCTGAAGATGGCAATTCAAGTTTGAAAACAGTAGTATCATTCACAACACACTTATATGCCTTATCCCTGGCTGTCAAGAATCTTGGATCATCCAAGAAAGCATCCTTTACTAAGGTGCTGAATCTTTTAAACAGATCTAGTAGTCGCTCAACATACTTTTCAGAGTCTGTTGTTATTATATCTGCAGAAGCTACCATATCTGCCAGCCCAGCTGATACAATATGAGCTTCCAAGTCTCGTAATATTGGTGTGACACCTTCAGGAACTCTATCAAGCAGACGGAACATGAGCTGAAGCTTCTCTGTTTCTCCAGCTTTGATCAGAGGAGCGCTTTCTGCTAGTAAGGTTGGTAGATGCTCTCCTATTAGAACTTTTTCACAACACTGAGTGAGCACAGCTACACTTCCACTGCCTGGTTCTAAGTAACGATGGGCCCGAATTTCTTCCTCTTTAAGACGTTGATCAGCGTATTTCATGTAGGACTGCACACCATTTGAAAGTAAATGCTCATTAGCTTTCAGTTTATAAAACTCCTCTGTCGCTTGCATGTAAGCCGCCTCAAAGTTCACTCTATATATTTGAAGCTTATCAATAGAATTTGAGCATAAGTTGACTGTAAAAAGAAAAATTAATTTAGATATTTCCTGGCATATTATAGACAAGTAACAGATAAGGAATATACAATCATACTAATATTATAAATGCGAAAGTGTTTGTTTGTTGGTTTATTGGTTTGTCCTTCAATCAGGCATGATTGCAGCGGCAATGGAGCAACAGATTGACGAGATTTTTGGTATGGGTATAGTTGAGGACCTGGAGAGTGACATAGGCTACTTTTTATCTCGAAAAATTAAGGAGTTCCCGCGGGAATCAATAAACTTAAACCAGGCGGACGAAGTCGCGGGCATCAGCTAGTAACATATAAATTTATTCATACCATATGACTCCCGAACACCTATAACCAACTGGGAGTCAAAGGATTCACCATTACGCTCTGCTTGAACCAGCTTCATTGCGGAATCCTGCAGCCTTTGCTTGATATCCATAAAAATGCTTTGATTCCATGAATCTAACATCAACTTTCTCACTAAACTTTCTTCTATATTATTGTTATTATTCTTTTTTTGAGAACTTGCTGCATTGGAACTTGCTACTTTGCTAATATTATTAATGGAACTTTCTAACTGGCGGAATGGTGTAGGCAAATAGTTACACTGAGTGAAAAATCTCCCCCATTCAGCAATATACGCCTTGAGAAGCGCCTGGTCCTCGCGCTGGGCAAGAACTCTAGCCTGGGCCTGTTTGATATACATCATTATGTCCTGTTGAAGAGCATCTCTGACTTTGTACGGCCCTCTTTCGTCCCATAGGCAAACTGAATGCACAGCCCCAAAAAGATCTTGCCATTCGATTTGGGTTACAGTTTCTTGTTTTAATAACTTTAAAACTATAGGGCGCATTGATGGCCATTTATCTTCAAAAGTGACTTGTCCCTTATCCTAAAAAAATAATGATAATGTAGTTACAAAACCTGTGATTTTTTTTAATTTACAAATTTAACTCTAACACACCTTTAGCATGATTGTCTATTTATAATTACAAATCCTCAATAACAGGAAACGAAACGTATCATAATACTAATATTTCACTAGGTATGAATTCAATGTACTCTATCACCGACCAGAAAAATGGTAAGCTAGTGGTAAGCTACTTGTAGGTACTCTATTTTGCAAAGGACTTGTCCAATATTGGGCCTTGAACATGAACCAAGATGATTTTAATACACGTGAATAGAGATCCTAAAATATGGCTTTTAGAATTATTTACACATTTTTAAAGGACCCCAATTTGGAGAAAAATATATTTTTATTTTGTGGCTTTTTTAGATCTTTGTCTGAATTTTATCAACAGTAAAAAAAAAAACTTGATATTTTTTGTCACGTCATTGGGTGATTGTCAAATGTCACTGTCAGTTTTGTTTACTTAGTTTAGTGGTGATTTATTGTTGTCTAATAATTATTTTACGAATGTCTCAAATACTCAATTATTATTTATTAATCTTATAATGTTGTATGCACTACCTATGTAGTGGAAAATGGGTAGTTTATTGAAATGGAATATTAATAATCACAACAAATGCGCATAACCCAAGTTTTAGTGTTGCCATCCATCGAAAAATATTTACTACAAACGATATTTTTCAAAATTAATTTGAAAAAAAATGGGGTTTTCTAAAATTATTATTTAAATGGCGTTTAATGTTATATTTTTTTCTCTTTCACGTGATGGCAGTTTGGTTCTGGTTCATTGACACTCAGAATAAAAAACCACCCTCCATACTGAACTGGGACATGTCCTTTCAATTTTTGTAGGTACCAGCCAGTGTTTCCACTTTAATGATTTCCTTTCCCCGCGCCTCAATTCAAATTTCCCCTTCTCAGGGCTTTTTTCCCCTCAAAAATTTTTCTGCTGTAGTTTTTACTTTTGGCCCTAGTGTAGTAACTAAAAAAAAAAAAAAGGTCTTTATCGATTTTCTTCTATAGCCTGCCCACGCCTCTGGTGATACTATATTAAGATAATTGATATTACAATGCGTCAACAAAATCACCGACAAAGGACTTGTCCAAGATTGGGCCTTGAACATGAACCAAGATGATTTTAATACACGTGAATAGAGATCCTAAAATATGGCTTTTAGAATTATTTACACATTTTTAAAGGACCCCAATTTGGAGAAAAATATTTTTTTATTTTGTGGATTTTTTAGATCTTTGTCTGAATCTTATCAACAGTAAAAAAAAAACTTGATTTTTTTTGTCACGTACCTATGTCATTGGGTGATTGTCATTTTAATGTCACTGTCAGTTTTGTTTATCTTAGTCATGGATGTAATAAGATCTTAGTTTATTGGTGATTTATTGTTGTATAATAATTATTTTACGAATGTCTCAAATACTCAATTATTATTTATTAATCTTATAATGTTGTATGTACTACCTATGTAGTGGAAAATGAGTAGTTTATCGAAATGGAATATTAATAATCACAATTAGTGCGCATTACCCATTGAGGTATTATGTACTAATGGCATTACCCAAGTTTTATAGTTGCCTTCCATCGAAAAATATTTTCTACAAACGATATTTTTCAAAATTATTTTTTAAAAAAATGGGGTTTTCTAAAATTATTATTTAAACGGCGTTTAATGTTATATTTTTTTCTCTTTCACATGATGGCAGTTTGGTTCTGGTTCATTGACACTCATGTTAGGTTTCGAGTAATTTGCTATTCGTTTGATTATAAAATTAACAACTTGGAACCCAGGTCATGGGTTTTGTCTAAAAAAAAAGATAGACTGGGCTCTATGGTCAACGCGCGGAAAAGAAAGGTGTTCTGGGTCGACACTCGACGATGACAGACGGAGATATGCCGGGAAATAATTTGGTACGGGTGGATACGTTGGATTAAGGAATAAAATAATAACAAACAAGGGGTTGTCCTCTAAAGTATAATCAACTAGAGTTACTATCTGAAGCACTCATCAGGGACAGATGTTTCCATATATCAACTGAAAAGTAATGGTACAAAGTGAAAATAAATGGAGGTGTACCTATGCATCGGTGTTTTCATTTATGGAGCCTTGTGGAGGGATTTTCTTACACTTCAGAAGTGGCAAGTACACGCCTCAATTTTTAAGTACTTCTAGACCATTCTAGACTATACCTAAGCTATTTTTCAGCTATCATGATCAGCTTTAAGTTTATTTTCCTCGCATGATTTCTTGAGTTATTTGTGAGTGACGAAACAAGTTTTGAGTGTGTTTACTGTTTATTAAACTATATTAGGTATATGTACCTACCTACTTAAATAGTAATGATGATGTTAAATAAGTAGTATCCTTAATATGTTCAACAAAAGGAAAATGTATTAAGTATTTTATGAGGAAGTTTTAACAATGATCTAGTAAAGCCTGTTTAGAGTGAGGACTTATTACTTATTATTTTAAAACTAATTTCATGATATTATGCTTGCTAAAGTACCCATCTAAAATTGGAAGTAAAAATTATTGAAAGTTATATTCCTTTTAACTTTTAACTTTTACTGTGCTGCTTGTATAGACAGTTTATTGTAATATGTACAATTATAGCCATACAATACTTAAACACCTGGGTATATGTATAAAACAATACAAAATGTTGAGCAAAACTAAAACATCAATGTGTTGTCAAATCGATTAAACTTTTTCCATATTATTTATAGTCAATTGTTAAAAACAATCAAACCGGTAATTTTTGGATATCATTAGCTCGAGCTGCCAAAAGTAAACTATGAGTAAAATGAGTATAAGTAATTGAACAGAGTATAAATTCTTTAGTGATGGTGGGTTGCTTTGAAACGTTATAAAATTTTGTTCTATTTAGCCAACACATTCTTAGTTTTTTTTTTAAGGATTCAAATAAATTGAATCTACCAAGGCATACTTTGAATCCAAAGCGCTTGTAGGTATATCTTAATAGAAATAAAAATAGTAGTTATATGAATGATATACTTATAACATGTACTATATTTAGAGGTTTGTGTAATGACTTTTATTAAATAAAATTTAAGGAAATGTGCAACAAAAATTTATTTAGATTGCGATACACACAGAGATATTTCAGTCTCTGTAGTTTCAAATAAAGGTGCAAACTAACTAATGAACTAAATTATTTATGATCATTCATATTAATTTATTTTGCATTTCAAGCCCTGTTAGGGCAAAGCGAGTACATCAATTAAATAAATTACAATAATTAAAATACAATTACATTGAATTACCATAATTGTTAATAATTAAATGTAGATTAAAATTAAAACATAAAACAATTATATCGCATTCAATACATTAAGATTACAGTAAGTAGTCAAATATCAACAATCCACTAAATAAAATTTTGTCAAGTACCTAGTAAATATGCATGTAAATATGTATGTCTAGATAAGTATTTCGCACTGATGGTCCAATTGGATAATAATTCGTCAACCTCAAAGAATCCCTTATGGGTGCGTTTATAGTGTCTGGACTCTCTGGAGTTATTTTCTAAAAATATCATGTAATTTATGTTTCAAGTTTTGCCATTCCTACATCCAGGGTTTCGCTCACGTTTCGCCACTTTACAAAATATAGTTTAAACATAGGTACATAATGGCACATATTTTGTCGTGGGATTAGTTTGAGGCTAGGATTGATTTGAAAAATATAAAAATGTCAAGACTTATGTTAATATGTAATCTATTGGGTTTATCAAAGGGGGATCAATTTCATTATTAATTTTGAGTCAAGAGAAATTCACCGAAATATTGTTGATTTATGGTTTCTTTGTATTTTTCAAATTGTGTCTTTAATTAACATACGTATTTTCTTCTGTTTCCACGAGCTTTGGAGAATGCCATTTGAGAGCCAGACACCGAGACACCAGCTCCTGATCGAGAGTCAGCTATATATATGCAGCTGAGGTCGTGCTGGTCGAGACTGGCTGTCGCGGATGCAGACATCATCTCGGCGTAGCCATAGCGATGTAAAGCCGGGGCTGCGTCAATGAAAAGGGAGTGGTGCAGCCGGGGACGAGAGAGGAGAGTTTAGCTAAGTATACTTTATGAGGGTCTCAATACACAAAATGGGTCCCTGCCAATCGTTCGGTGGGGGCGCCTGGAAGGACCGCCGCTGCTGAGTTACGGGGCCGGGAAAATACGGAGGGAAACTGGCAGAATTTTAGATATAAAACTCTAGTCACTCTACAAATGTCAACTTTGTACCTAAGCAGATTTCTACTTCTTTCAACCACAGGTGATCCTACCGTGCCTCTCGGTGCTGTAGCTGTCATGGTTTTCGGGCCTATCATTTTTATGGAGGAATTAATGAGACTTAAAATGAATGAGTATCCAATACTTGTTCAGTATTTTGGTTAAAGTTATCATAATGCAAAGGTCAAGTTTAATTGAAATTAATATTTTTCAAGAATGAAGTCCGCGGTATTTTAAGATTTCATGGCATCCATCCATTATTTACTCGCAATTATGGATATCTATTATGTCTGATGTTTATTTTGTTATTTTTCTGGGTCACCTATTATTTTCTTTTCCACCTGACTCTTTATTTAAATACTTAATGCAACCTTGACATAGTCCTTGTTTAATGCACATCATAGAGTCATAATATTTTATTCGCTACCGTAAAAGACCCACTGGCAGCCTGAAAACTTGTGTCGAAATTCGTCTTGTCAGTGTGTGCACATTCTAATGATGTTGATTATAGGTATGTGCAAGAACTATCGATAATGATGGAATATACCTATTTCGGATTCCTTTATTTAATTGCTAATTTGAGTGTTCCCGAAATTATAATACTTCCTTGATAATCTTAACATTTATTAAAAAAAAAAGAGTTTTAAATAGCTGAAGGGCGAGTTTACTACACGAAAATATACTATTTAACTTCAACGTTAACCGATTCTATTTAAAATTATTCCCGGGAACCTGCCACTGCATTCCATATAGTTTCCTTACTTATGTCAGACTTAATAGTGTGCAAATCGGAACATCCTAAAAATCTAGAAAGAGGTTGACTGATAAAATTGAATTTTTGGTTATAAAATAGTATTTTTCTAACTATTCGAGCCATGCAACCCAGAAAAATATTAACATTCCTGGATTTTGCCCATTCATGTTCCTTAGAAATGATACTAAGTAATGTCAAAGTTTGGATATTTGGTTGTTGTAAATACATATATACAAACATAAGTGGATGAATAAATCAAACTCAAAGAATTACTTACTTAGTGCTTAATGACCAAGATATTTATTATTTTTATTAAAAAAAAATAACATCTTTTCTAATCTTAAGAAATTTCGGCATATAAAGATTTCACCATCAGGAAAAGTGATTGTGGAAATACATTCAGCACAAGTTTGGGGCATCAGTATCACGTATTCACTGGGGATGGAAAACATCACTTGATAGAGTCCATGTTTCTGACCATTATGCTACCCATCGACAAGGGAACCGTAAAACGCCATAAGGCGGATTCTTCTAAACAAAGTAAAATTTCTTAAAATTGGAATTACGGGTAAATTCATGTTTGCTTCAATGGTAGAGGTTCTCTCCAGGTCAGTCAACCTGATTCTCTGATTGTTCGGATATTGGGGAATCTGTGAGACAAATCATCCGTTTTGACCATTTGTCAAATATTAGTTGTATAACGCAAATCTACCATTTACCAAAATATATCAATAACTTTGTCGATAAAGTAATAAATTTGTTATTTCAGAAAAGCATATATTATGTGAATATTAATGATGAAAGGGTTTTCCACCGAATGCATAATTCATAATTCATTTATTGTCCAAGAACATGGTACATAATAATATAGTTACATATTACAGATATTACATTAAAAACATAGTAAGGTCTGCATGTTCTACCGTAACCGGTGTACCATTTTAAAGTTAACTATTCAATTATTATAATTAACTAGCTGATTCCCGCGACTTCGTCCACGTGGATTGAGGTTTTTCGGTTCCTATCTCTCAAGTTAGATCGAACTGCACATGGTGTGCGAATTTTATTATAATCGGTTAAGTGGTTTAGAAGTCCATTGAGGACAAACATTGTGACACGAGATTTATATATATTAAGATTGTAAGCACACATTACTAATTATTAATCCTTAGAGGCAAACAATAAAATCATATATCAATACAATAACAATATACCTATATCATGATCTAATAAGTATTAATTTGAAACATGGAAGCAGGAAAATTATCAAAACCACAACGTTTATCCGTGGCTAAATAATCTACAATATGATTGATATTACCTATTCCATAAGTTAATCCGAATATATCAAAGATTTTACAGAAAAATAAACGTGTTATAGCTGTGATGTCCTTATGAGAAATTTACCTCTGAAATCTTTATTAATTCTAGGTTTATTTATATTATCAGCACCACATCCACTCACTGAACAATAATTTTAAACCAGTCGGATTTATTTTAAAATGTAAACGATTGTGCACAAATTATTTAAAAATCTGACATGCTGATTTTGGTGTGACCAATCGTACTATATTGTCTTTGATAGGTTGATAAGTGATATCAGGTTTGCTTTCCTTTTCTATCATTAGGTATTGTCGAAAGAAGTTTTTGTTTTGCTCCTCGCACCTTAGTCGCCTCGATATAATAAATGTCTTTAATGCACACTTAATTGGTGGCACAAATAAAAAAATAACTGCCATGTCATTAGAAATAAAGATAAACTTACAGTGACCGTTTCTGGGCTAGGCGAACATAACAATAATTAATTCATGGGCAATTATAGTGTACATAGCTAATTCATTGATTGGAGTATTATATACCTTAGTAGTGATCAGGGTTACATCGTATATATTATATATAATTTGAAAATATTTTAATAAGTTGTATATCTGTCACAGTTACAATGGGGCAGACGTATTCTGGAGTGGAGACTGGAGACCGCGCATGATGAGCGCAGTGCAGGACGACCTCCAGCTCGCTGGGCCGATGACCTGGAGAAGATGGTGGGAAGCGGGTGAAGAGGTACCTATGCGGAGGACCGTATTTAATAGCGGCGCTCGCTGTGGACGCATATTGGAAGATGGGTGAAACAAGAAGTTGCATATTATCGCGAGAAGACAAAGTGTTTATTCATTGGACAGAAGAAATGTATCAGTGCAGTTTGCGGAGCCGGAGCTCTATTCAAAATCCTTTAAATTCTCTCATTGCAATGCTTAAACATTTATAAGATAAGCGTATTTGTTCGAAAATGTATGTCTGATTTCCACACAAAAAGAGCCAGGTAGAATTTAACACGATGTACCCAAACGGACTCATAATACCCTCATCTAAAACTGCAACTTTTAGCACACCTTACAGTATGTCTATTAAAATAAATAATAAATTGCCTAATGAATTGAAGGATTTACCACTCAAGAGTTTTTTTTTTTTAAAGATGCAGTCTGCATTAAGCACTTGCATTCCTTTAATTGTTGTTTAAGTGTTGTCTCAATGTTTTTAAAATGCTTAATTTATTATGAAGAATCCTTCTAATATTTTTAAGATTTTATTTTATTGTCATAATTATAATTCAGACTATATACAATTTTTGAGACATTTTAGGAACAAAACAAAAGTATGTTAATTCTAAGTAAGTAATAATAAATTAATGGAAATTGTTAATAAGAGATCTGACATATTTTCTGTCATTTATGTTTTATACGGTTTTAACATATTATAGGAACTTTTGGACTTATTCAATGCTGTCTTAGAAATAATTATACAACTTTTTATTGTTGTGGATTATGTTAATGACTTAATGATTTCATAAATTGTATTGATAAATGATAAATGATTTATTTGTCTCATGTAGGACAACTCGTGCCACTTATGATACGTTAATACTCTACCACCGGTTCGGAAAACTGATTTTACTTAGAAGAGCCGACATTGATTACCTAGTTACTTTAAAAATTTGCACGTCAGCAACGACGGTTGTTCTTTAATTAGTTGTCATCTTAATGGTTGCAAATAAATGAGAGCAGGGTATTTATTAGTTATCACAAAACGTACATATGATTCTGACGCAATACGGTTGACTGTTGCGATTGGGATTAATGTGTAGTTTATGTGATAGGGCATTAGTTATCACAAAACGTGCATATGATTCTGACGCAATACGGTTGACTGTTGCGATTGGGATATATGTGTAGTTTATGTGATAGGGCATTAGTTATCACAAATGTACATATGATCTTGACGCAATACGGTTGACTGTTGTGACCAAGATTAATGTGTTGTTTGTGTTAAAAGGAATTAGTTAGTACAAATGTACATATGATTCTGACGCAATACGGTTGACTGTTGTGACCAGGATTCGTGTGTAGTTTGTATTAAAAGGAATTAGTTAGTACAAATGCGCACGTGATTCTGATGCAATACGGTTGACTGTTGCACCTGGGATTAATGTGTGGTTTGTGTTAGAAGGAATTAGTTATTACAAAATGTACAACATATGGTTTCGACGCAATACTCGAAACCATATATATGTACGTTCGGTTTGACGGCATCATCACTTACCATCTGGCGAGATAGTAGGCAAGGGCTAACTTGTAAAGGATAAAATAAAATAAAATAAAAAAAAGATTTCTAAAAATAGGTATTACAAATGTATGTCCTACATGTGATGAATAAGTTAAGTATTGAATTAATAATGTAGGTACAACATATAATTTCGACGCAATACGGCTGACTATTGCTATGTGTTATGTCGTATGAGTAGATTACGTATGTTTAGATTTCCAAAAATAGGTATTGCAAATGTATGTCCTACATAATTATAATTAATAAATTGAGTTTTGGAATAATAATGTACAGCGAAAATAATAATGTTTTTGAATGTGAATTTGTAACTTGATATTGTAATGATTGTGGAATCTTTGTCAATGATGCGTGCAAGCAGCTCTACCGGCCGAATGTTAGGTTGAGGAGACTGACTGACTGCGTGCATGGGGACATGCACGAGGTCAGGATGGTCGAATGTTAGGTTTCGAGTAATTTGCTATTCGTTTGATTATAAAATTAACAACTTGGAACCCAGGTCATGGGTTTTGTCTAAAAAAAAAGATAGACTGGGCTCTATGGTCAACGCGCGGAAAAGAAAGGTGTTCTGGGTCTACACTCGACGATGACAGACGGAGATATGCCGGGAAATAATTTGGTACGGGTGGATACGTTGGATTAAGGAATAAAATAATAACAAACAAGGGGTTGTCCTCTAAAGTATAATCAACTAGAGTTACTATCTGAAGCACTCATCAGGGACAGATGTTTCCATATATCAACTGAAAAGTAATGGTACAAAGTGAAAATAAATGGAGGTGTACCTATGCATCGGTGTTTTCATTTATGGAGCCTTGTGGAGGGATTTTCTTACACTCAGAATAAAAAACCACCCTCCATACTGAACTGGGACATGTCCTTTGTCGACTTTGCACATCATTACTTTGCACTAATGCACTTTGCATCATTACTAGCTGTCAATTCCTTTACGTTGTAATGTTGGTAACAAAATATATTCTTTCTAATTTGTGGTTGGTTTTAGTGGTGGAGAGCTCCAGAAAAAAAAAAAAAATATTGAAATATTTATTTCACTGCCCTTTTCCAATGCTGTCATACAACGGCTATTTAGTGATCTAAAAAATATCAAAACAGATAAACGCAATAGGCTGGATAATGCAACGGTTGCATCAATCCTGTGTGTAAAATCTGGCTTGAAAAGAACGAGAACAACTTCTGTACAACTAATGAAAAATCAGCTAGAAATACCACACCTTAAGTTTGTACAGTCCAATGCAACTGCAAGCGAATCTAAAAAACGATTCGTATTTTATTTATAGCCTCACCAGAAATTTATAAAACTTGGGGCTGTATACTTACTCAATACTCACCTCTTATTCAAAGTCAGTTTACGCAATCCGCACATACATTTTAGCACAGAATAATATTTTAGGCCTTAAACAGAATGAAAATAAGGGTAATTATACGCCACCTGCACGTGTTATCAGTTATCACTTTCTTTTATACGGCAACACGCTAGTCCACGGTAGAGTCCGCAATATTTTAAGCTAGGTTTTACCCATGATTTCCCGCAACTTCCCCTTTTAATGTCTTCCCCTTTTTCTTCCCCTATAAACCCTAATTTCCCCTCAAATGGGGAATTTCCCCTCATTGTGGAAACACTGGTACCAGCAGTCAGCACTGACAGCAGAAAGTCGGCCTGCCATTTTGTTCACAGATTACTAGATACCATCATTTTATTTCTACCACAGCACGAAGCTATATGTAAAGAGTAAAGACTCGAGTGCTTAGTAAGGGTGAACGCACACTTATCCGAGCCGAACGCGCCGAAGGAATCGACCGCGCCGAATTTTAGAATTCTGTGTATGAAATCTCATGAAACCTCGCATACTTATCCGCGTCGAATCGTCCGAATCGGCAAGAACCCCAGAATCCTAGACGAATTCCGGATGACGTCATCAGATTCGGCGCGGTCGATTCGGATGACGTCATCAGAATCGGCGCGGTCGATTCGGTCGACTCGAACGATGCGTCCGCATTTTATCCAATGATACCAACATAGGATAATTTACCCTATATTTAGAGTAAAAATAATCGAGAAGGGTAATTTTTAGGGTATGAATTTTCCTAGGGTATTTTTTGGGGTAAAACAATCAATATCAATAAAAAAATAACTGAACTATTTCGTTTCCGAACGCGCCCATTACAGATTCCGTTTTGTGAACGCACCGATTACTTTGTGTCCCTCTCTAAATATAGTCTCAAGCATAATTAATTGTTTGCTCTTTCTTTTCGTGCGAGTGTTTTGGTTGTGTTAATTATTGTAAAAAAATGGCGTCATCGAGTACTGGCGTTACGCGTTCAGGTGTGAAAAAGTATGCATATAATATGCAAATAATATGTTGTTTTATTTGTAAAGAACGAAAAAATCATTTAGGGTAAATTTTTTATATAACATAGATTCTAGGGTAAATTGAGACCAGGCCCGGGGTAAAGTGAAAACTTCACCTGGCAACATTGATTCTATCAGTTGCGTATGACAGAGCAACGCGAGAGTACTATTCTACATACCTATTTCTTCATTGTTTTATGCCGGCTCTTCACGTTGGGCGAGTGTAGGCGAGCGGCGGCGAGCGCCAGTGTGAAGAAGGCCCGCTCGGGTCGTCTCGTGCGCTCTCGCCTCGCCTCGCCGCCGCTCGCTTTGATGGGCGGTTTTTCGACGAAAGATCAAAGTGACGAGTGGCCAGCGCGAGCGGCCCTTCCATACGCTCGTGTCGTCAGTGTTCAGAGCAAACCAATGGGGGCTATCGCGTATGAATTTGCCGCTAGGGGCACTGGTGTCGCGTGAGGTCCAATATCATTCACTTTTCACTGGTTTTGGCGGGCTTCGTGACATAAATTATAATTTCTTTAATTTACCTGTTGAAAAGTGATCTCCTTCGTGAAATTATCGCAAATATGGATTATTTGGCGATGAATGTGAACGCTTTGAAAGCGGAATTAAGAAAAAGAGGCGCAAAAATAGGCGGCCTCAAAGAGCAGCTAATTCAGAGGTTAGTTTGTTTACTGTTTCCAAACTTATTTTTTGCCAAAAGTATGCTTGTTTGCCGAGATAACAGCTATGTTTTTTCTTTTTACATATATTTACCTAATATAGGTATTATATATATTTACTTACTAAGACTTCTGCATGAAAGGTTATGGGTTTCATGCACATCAAGGACACACTTACTACATGATATTGAAATATACCTATGTCTCTGGTTATGTACCCACAGTAGGTATCACTAACGAGAACACACCTATCTTGGGATCAGATTACTATGTGTGAGATGACCAGAATTTAATAATAGTAGGTATTTCTCTTGATTAATATTAGATGTTTCATTTCAGGTTTCTCCAGAAGGATTAATTGGAGAACTAACTAACAGTATTGGAAGTGAAATGTACTTTCTCTTTATAAGATGAGTTTATCAGTGTGATAATTATTATAAGCACATAAAAATGATCAATAATGAATACTTATTGCTTGAAAGAAAGTAGCCCCTACTATCATACATACATGATACCTGCTATTGCTAGAAAATTTTCCAGCTTAATCTAGTATCTACCATTGTTTAGTAGTTTCAACTAACAACTCAACCATCTTTCAGTATCATATCCATTGTATGGATTTAAGTACAATGTTTAATATTTTTTTGTATAAGGTCAGGCGGGGCAAGTGCGCCGACGGGGTAAGCGCACCTACCATAAAAATATCGAAAACTACAGATATAATACAACTAATGACATCTTACATCCATGCAACAAACTAAAACACAGTTCTATTTCAGAATCACAGATGTCTCTGTTCACCATAACTTGATGTATCCGCCATTTTAGTTTTAGTGTCATTTAAACCTGTTACCAGAGATGAGCACATGTTACTAATCCCCTTAGATCTTAAAATATTTTACGTGTTGCGGCAAATCAATGAGGTGAGTACAGAATTTAGTTGTTTTTCTTTAAATCTATGTCTGTATTTTAGTCCTAGATAGTGAAATTAATATTTTTTTATAGAATTTAAAATCTTAACCTCAAAATAGTCAAGTGAGGCAAGTGCGCCTAAGTTTTTAGTAGTATGGCGCACTTTCCCCGAGCCAGAAGTCGTCAACTTTTATGATTCAGATATTTTCTTACCCGACGGCCTCTGAATAAGGGTAATGTTTTTCTGTATTGAGAAGTTACTGTCTAGATGTGCTTCAGGTCTTGTGATGAGAAGGCGTTGGGTGATGGGTTTACAGTAAAAGCCTCGTATTAAGTCTATAAACTATTTTTAAATAAGTAATTTTATTTGTATTTTCTTGAAATTTGCTTTTGGGATGCTATAATTATATAACTCGTTGATCTTTAGTGCTAAGTGCTAACAGTAAGACCAACGTACGTGTCATTTCCTTTGTTCGTTACTCTCTGTGCGCTTAGGTGTGCCTAAGCTCGTAAATCGGAAGCGATAATCGAAGTCAAGCTACTTTGGATGGGTGGCTGGTAAACTATCGATCCGGCTGTTAGCATTCAACATCAGTATTTAAGCCATGTCAGAGCCCTTTGGGCTTCCTGAACAACTCTGACACTAGGTTGCCCACCGATCTCTCGACAAGAAGAAGCAGTTGGATACTTACTACACCTGGTTCTAAAATTATTGTTTTTTTACAGATGGTTCGTACTTATCAAAGAAAAACCGTTAAGCCTTCTTGGTCTAGAGAAACATTATGTCAGGCAGTTGACGCTGTCCGATCAGGCCTATCTGGATATGAAGCAGCTAAAACATATGGTATACCACGTAAAACAATCATGGATCACGTGACGGGTCGAAGAGGCCAAAAATCATCCACGCAAGGTAGACCACCAGCCTTGTCAGCTGAAATTGAAATAGAGTTAGCTAACTGTCTACATATTATGGAAAGGTATGGCTTCGGGTTAAGTCGGAAAGAGGTATTAGAACTGGTTGGCGAGTACGTTAAAAAAAATAACATAAATACACCATTTACCAATGACATCCCTGGAAACGATTGGTTTACTAATTTTATGACTCGACATAGGTTGTCAATAAAAAAACCTCAAGCAGTTGAGATAGCCCGTAAAAAAGCGGCTGACCCTTTCATCATACAAGAATTTTACGACCTTGTCGAAAAAGTTATTAAACAGCTAGGGCTTGAAAATAAGCCAGAAAGAATATTTAATATTGACGAAACAAGCTACTGCAGTGACCCTCAAAAAACCAAAGTGGTCGGTTTAAAGGGATATCCTTCAACTAGAACAACATCATCAGCTGGTAAAGCAAACACAACCGTCTTGGTTGGAAGCAATGCATCTGGAGGTAAAGGGCCTCCATTTATAATTTTCAAAGGTAAGCATGTGTGGAGTGGATGGACATCTGAGGAAGCATATCCTGGCACTTTGTACACTGCGACATCCAATGGTTGGATTGAATCCGAAGCTTTTGCAGAGTTCATGGCAAAAAGTTTCATTCCCATGGTCAAAGATGAGAAAGAGCCAACGCTTCTAATCTATGATGGTCACAGCACGCACGTGCAACTAGCTGTTGTTGAAATGGCAAAACAAAATAATATCACCATCATAAAATTGCCACCACACACAAGTCACCTTCTTCAACCACTTGATCTAAGCGTATTCAAACCTTATAAAGACGCTTGGGATCAGGAAATGGTTAAATGGCAACGCACACATAAAGGCGAAAAGTTACCTAAGGATCAGTTTTCAGCGACAGTGGGAAGAGTTTGGAAAAATCTTAATTGCAATGTTATAAAAAAAGGGTTTGAAAAAAGTGGAATTTACCCTTTTAACAGAAATGCGGTACCGGAACACAAACTAGACCCAGAAGCCGTAAAAAGATGGAAAAAACACCAAGAAAATTTATCGAAGGAACAAACACTCGCTCGTAGCTCACCAGTAACCTTAAGCAAATTATGTCTAAATAAATTTAACTCTTCAATTAAATTAAACTCAATTCATATCACCAATTTGCCAAAGTCGTCGGAGAAGATATCTTTTGAAGATTTATTAATACAATCTACCAAACAATCACAAACTGGCAATGTCAAGAAAAAGAAAGTTAAAATTTCCGCAAGTGCAGAGGTGATAACGCATCAGGACGTCATTGAAAGATTGAAACAGAAGGAAGACGAAAAATCCAAAAAAGAACAAGAAAAAGAAGAAAAACGAAAGCAACGAGAGCAAAAAAAGAAAGATATAATAAGTAAACAAAATGAGAAAATTGATAAAGTAAAAGTAAAGAAAATTGTCGTAAAAAGTGAAAATATAAGACAGGCGAAAAACAAACAATCGCATGTTACTGACCCATCAAGCTCAGAAGCAACTCTTTCTGAAATAATATCACTTAATTCAGACTTGAACGTCCGTGACCCAATTCATCTTTTACACGACAATTCTTCAATACTTGATTGCCTTGCAAGCTCCTCAAAATCACCACTGCCACTGACTTCAAAACCGAAAATTGCTATTTTAGAAGACAGATATTTGAAAGTTGGTGAAAAACTGACCAAAGATATTTTTACAGGACATAAAATGAAACGACCTGCAGACTTTACTTTACAGGGTACTGATGAAATACAGACTATTAAAAAAATAAAACATGAAAGACAAAACAACCCCATCAAAATAAAAACGAAAAATAAGCAAAAGAAAATTAAGATCGAAGAAGATTTAGAAGAAGACAGTGACTTTACGATTCATGATTCAGATGGTTCGGATATGGACCTAGAAAGTTACCGTAATATTTACCTAACAGAACATACATCAGATGATGAAGAAAACGTATATACGGATTTTGGGCTCACCGATATAGAGTATTATGAAAAAACGTCAAATAAATTAAAGAAAGGTGATTGGGTTCTAGTCAAGTTTTCGGCAAAAAAAAGTGTTAAACATTATGTAGGGCAAATTATTAATATGAATGATGATATTCCAGTAATAAAATATGTACGAAAAACTCAAACAAAACAAAGAGGTTTGCTTTTTGTCTATCCTAATGTGGACGATATATGCGAGTTGAAACATGTTGGAGATGTTGTGTCAGTTTTGCCGAAACCCACAATAACTCGTCGTGGCCAAATATCCTTCAGTATTAATATCGGTAAATTTAATTTACAGTAAGTTCTTACTATTTATTTAATTAAGATTTTTGGAGATATTTGTTTCATATTTTTTGTTTAGTCTTTTAAGTGATTGATGATTCCCAGATGCTTGTAAACTTTTGTTAAGTATATTTATCTTGTTTTACGTTTTTTGTATAGCAAGCAACAACCTATTGTCGGGCCTACGCTGTCCCCCCATACCTAAGGAGGTACTTATGCTGTAACTTAATAATATTGTAATACCTACCAAATGATTTGAAAAGAGTAATCATGGAATTTCTTGCCGGTTCTTCTCCATGGAAACGACCAACCCGAACCTTGCACCTTTTTCAACGTTTTTAAGTGCCCATCTAGGCCTATGTGAAATAAAATATTTTGATTTTGAGATGATACTCCTAATTATAATTAGGACCAAAGTGAACAAAGATTTACACGATTTTACTAAGTATTTAAGTACCTAAATTACTGACATTAGATAATTTGTTGTTATTTTTGCTTGATTGTAACGTGTCATGTTGTTTAAATACTTAAGCCTAACAAAGACTGAAATGTTTTCTACTTTACCATGTAAGTTCTTGCGTGCCATCCACTAGATTATTATGTGTTTGCGTCCTATCGCGTCAAAGGAAAATTTGTTACCTACTTTTGTATTTTTTTATTACATAGACGTAAGTAAGTAATGGATAAAATAAAAGTCTAATTTGATTTAAAGATATCTATTATTCCAGCCAAACCTGCAAATATTTTTATTTAAATACAGCAGTTTTACTTTTTATAAAAAAAAACACGAGTAAAGGTTTAGAGCCCCTGATGACTAGTCTATGGCGCGCTTGCCCCAAATTTGTTATGGAAGCTGCAGTAGCCTATAGGACGAGTAAATTAAAAAGAAACCAAGAGTAATGCATTTATTTGTAAATGTTCTATTATGTAAATAATCTGTTTTTCTGGTAACGTACGATTTTAGCGTTTTTATTTATATAGGCGCACTTGCCCCGTTTCCACGGGCAAGTGCGCCTATAGCCATGTTTTACAATTTAATAGAATATATCGTAAAAATATTGATAGATTTGATTGAATCCACGTTTTTTGCAGCTACAAAAGTTCAAATATTGACAATTTAATAAATGTTCACTCATAAGTCAACAATAAAAATAAAAAAATTGCATCGAAATCATCTATGCAAAAACTATGGCGCCCTTGCCCCGCCTGACCTTAGCAGTGTGTTTTAAAGGGAAAGGGAAGGATAAATATAAGTTTAATAAGTAATTAATTTATTTTTATTTTATTTATTAAGTGCCTATATAATTAATTCCTCAGAATCCTGCGAATTCCTGCGAAACGCCACTAGCCACTGTTTTAGAACAGTTTTATCTTTTGGAAACATGTGTTCTCCTTTTTTTCCGAACAAAACGGAACTGCACAACATTGCGGAACTAGCTACTCGATATTATGATGATAGTTATAAATTATTAAACATAATGAGATTCAAGATTTAAAACTTTGTTTCGGCGCCGATCTTATAAAGTCGCCTTTGACAGCTATACCTCTGGGCCTTAGTCAACAGTGGCGCCAACTGGTGAGCAAAGAAACGATAGTCCCCATTACTACCTGTATATAGCCATCCCACTTCGTCTAACAAATTATAGTCTAAGATCCGAATCTAAATCGAGACGTACCGGTTTGATAAGAGAATCAAATTTATTTTATAATAAATTTCATATATTAGAAAATAAATTAAAAATGGGTAGACAACAGAAATCCTGGACAGAATATTTTTAATTACTTTTTGAAAAAATTTTTCAAAAAGTAATTAAAAATATTCTGTCCAGGATTTCTGTTGTCTACCCATTTTTAATTTATTTTCTAATATATGAAATTTATTATAAAATAAAGGACAACGACAGACTATGTATGGAGCTTTGCCCCACTTATTAAAATTCGTTTACAAGCATGCCGTATGTAGGATTTAATAGATTTTTTATTACTGATAACCAAAGATATATTTTTAAGTCTCTAACACTTGCGGTTTTTTATTAAAACTAAGTTTAAGTTTCAAAATGATTTTAGGTTATATGCATTTTTAATTCTGAAATAAGTAAAAAAAATGATGTGTATCTTTACAATGCTCTTGCCAAGAGATATTATGGCTTTTAAAATGAAGTAGGATATTCAAATGCCTGCGTAGCTTGAGGTCTACCTTAAGCTTGTGCTATCTTCTCTAACGATAAAATGGTAGACTAAATGGAAGTAAAACAACTGTTAGTAATCATTGATTTATTAATCTTCATATTAAATAAGTAGGTAAACAGTCATTACATTATCAAGAAATGCTGCCGGTGTATCAATATCATTTTGATGAGCCCAAACAAGGTTATTGCAATGGCAACAACATATTGTCTTAGCATCCTGTTTACACTCAGGTGACAATTTATGCACCTCAACGTCGTAACCCAAATCTCAAGCAATGGTCATCCATGGAAAATAGCGCAAAGTCGGCGAGATCGAATCCATATTATAGTATAGCAAAAGTTTTTCGTGAAACATTCAAAACAAGCACGGTTAACAGTCAACGTCACTAAAATCACTAGGGTATATTATTATACTCTTTGTCACTAGGTGTGTGTTCCGTTATAAGCACTGCGAGCACTGGCAGTGCTCTTTACTAGGGACTTTCAGTGCTCTCAGTGTATTTCGGAACGCACCCATATGCACATTCTATGAACTAGACAGTGTTGCCAACCCGAATTTTAGAAAATTAGTAGATTAAGTGCCAAATGTTGGTAGAAGTTGGTAGAATGTAAAATGCAAAATTGGTAGATCTACCACCTCAATTTAGAAATTTTTTTAAGATTAAAAATGCATGAACTGTTCTTAGAATGTTTATTTTTGGAAATTATAGGTACATATTTTTATTGAAAAATTTTAAATGTTCTGCGCTAGGCTGCCCGTTGTTTGCTATGAATCTTTTAGTACGCAACAATCCCTCTAGAGTCTCCGTGCAAATTCTATTTCTCTGGAAGGTTTAAACAGCAATCAGCACCGCTATTTACGTAGATAATTAGTTTTAACAACAAAACGACACAAAACAGGAGCAAAGATTCACCATTTAATCCGCAATAAACCAACCGAATGGGCCACAGAACAGTATAATATTAATAATATCTATGGGCGCGAAATGGCGCGAACGGCGCGAACGGCTGACGTTTTTTTTTGTGGTGTACCTATAGCCTGGGCCCTGGACTCTATGTATGCTTGACGCATCATCGCATGGCTATGCAAGTGTTAAGTAAAACTAATTAAAAAATAGGTAGTTTTTAGGTCTAGGGTGGTAGATAGGTAGACTGAAGTGAAAATTGGTAGATCTACCAAAAAGTTGGTAGATATGACATCACTGCGTTCTAGTCTCTGAGTGGCTTATTGCTGAGTGCAGAGTGGCATTGAAAAAGAAAATTGAAAATACAAACACATCCACATCTGGTCCTATTTTATATTAATTTCCATTGTCTACGTACTTTTCCCAAACTCCAATATCACTCATACCCAAAGTACAGAGTACGTTACCCAAAGAATGACAACAAGTTCGGTGCTAATGTATAATTGAAATAAAATATTTATACTAATTCTTGAAGAGTTGTCTTGTATTTAGGTAACTAGCGATGGGCACATTTGGAGAAATTGTTGAACCGGTCAGTAGGTCTACCTGGGAAGATTGGGACGACGATTTCACTGATAATAATATTTCAGCGTAAGTTTATTAATCATATTGTTTGAAAAAGTAGGTGCTTATCATTATAGTATTTAAATAAACACGGCGTATTATTTTACAGATTGCAATGGCAAAATCCCTTGGAACAAGAAGACAGCATTGAAACACTTTTTATTCTAGAAGGCAAGTACATATCAGAATGTGTTAAATTGCATCCTCAAGCCCATTTACAATTAAAAAATGGTGTCACAGAAGTAAACTTGAATTTATATGAATTGCCATCAAATGAATATGTTTGTACAATCAAGGATTACGATCTGCTTCAGAGCAGTGAGATTGTAGAGCTGCTGAAACCACTTCTATGTAAAAGTACAGATGTTATAACAATACAGACCAAGCCACTATTGGAATATCAAACTGCAAGTCAAGTGTGTTCACCTTTGATAATCAGAAAGTTAATTACTTCTACACCTGGACGGAAGTCATTGGATTTTAAATTTGAAAAACTAGAACAGCCAAACATTGTATCAGGGGTTGCTGCAGGAGGTCAGAATCTTGTTTGTTTTTATTACTAACTAGCTAATTGCCCTGCATTCCATGCAATGCGTCTAGTGTTCCATCTATTTAAGTTTATGGTACTATGCCAGAAACATTACCATAAGTCCTAACCTGTACTAAGTTTTAACTCAATTCCATTAATAAGAAGAAAATGCATATGTAACAAACAATTTGGTACAGAGATAGGCTGCACCCTAGGGATGTACAATGTGTACTTTTAATCCTGGTAAATCGAGGAATCCCCACAGGATTATCAAACCTTAATTCCTGTGGGTGATGGTGCAGGTATCAATGATACCTGCACTGATGAGTATTGGCGTATCATCTAATATTATAAAAAACAAAAGCTCAAACTGCTGGATAGACAAGTTTGAGTTTTTGAATGTAGGCTTTATCTAATTAGACTACAACAGAAAGGATTTCTAGATCTGCTAATCAACTAGATAAATCTACATAGTGAAGTATTTTATTATTGTTACCAATTAAGTAAGTCAATTATTTTTGTTTCAGTAACAATTTTAAGAGAACATTTAAATTTACCAGCCACTACACTAGTGTGTTATATTGAACACACAGAAGAGTATCAAACAGATGAAATACAAAAAATATTGGAGAAACTCAAAATTATTGATAGTATTTGTGATACAAAAATCAATAGCGTACTCAATTCAAACTTGTACATTTGATAAATAAAACTTTTAAAGTTATTATGTATTTCACTTTATTTAAATTTTTAATTCATAAACAATCTGATACATTAAAAAAATAACATTTACTATACACATAATATAACACAGGTATTTTTAATATTACACAGATTTCATTTAAGAAAATAACAAACAAAGAGTTTTTTACAAATAAGCACAGCCTGTTGGATCGCAGAATAGTTCGGTTTGGTTTCTACAGTAAAATAAAAATGAGAAATCTGTCAAGAAATCTGGAATTTTTCATAATATTAGCTCATCACACATTACAAAATGAAATGCAAGCAATTTATTTTTTTCAGTATGAAACTTTGTACATCCAGATTTTTAACAACCAATAAAAACAATTTGGTGTTGGCTCAGGTTTGATGTATGATGAGAGTAAAGCTAGAAACACACTATTCTGAAGCGTTGAGTTGTGACGCATCAGAAGCATATTATATTCATACTTTCAGCAATTCACTATTAGTCTGACGCGTTGTGTCGTATCCTATAAATGTATGAAATCGATATGCTTTTGATGCGTCACAACAACGCGCCACGATAGTGTTTTCGTAGCTTAGGCCACGATAACACCAGTGGGTTTTTACGTAAGTAACTTACACCTAATATTTGCATACGATAGGCGAATTACAAGGCAACATTTCGTAAGTTTCTCATTACGTGAGTAAAACTTACAAGTGTAATCGGAGCCTGTTTTTATGGAACCTAATATAAGGGTTACCAATTTACCAACTCCTTGCATTTTTAACCAGAATCAAATTAAATAATTATGTGTAAAGGACGTCGATAAAACAAA
Organism: Erebia ligea; assembly: GCA_917051295.2. Lineage (NCBI taxonomy): Eukaryota > Metazoa > Arthropoda > Insecta > Lepidoptera > Nymphalidae > Erebia > Erebia ligea. The sequence goes on from OU785232.1 coordinate 7,719,613, forward strand.
ACATCATCATCCACATAATTTTTAAAATATGATGCCTGTTGTAACTTGTAGCAGGTAGCATACCATATAAATATGGCAGCAGGTATACTTTGGGTAAATATGTGAATAACAGTTTAAAAAAAATAAGTAAACTATTATAATAATACCTAGTTTACTTATTTTTTTTAAACTGTTACTTATTATAACTTTTAATTACTTATAATAAAAAACAGATAATTATTTAACAGTTCATATTGTCTCCTGGAAAAACAGGATAGCTGGCAACTCTAAAAAGCATGGCAAGGAAATCAACAACGTAGATACCTTTTCTAAAAATATGTACTTAGTTCAATTTGTGTTATTTTTTGTCTATTAAACAGAAAACATATTACATCTATAAAACTCTAATTAATTAATGATTTGCCCCAGGCTAAAATATGTAAAGCGAATTTTAAGTAGATCCAGAACCAAATTAGGTTTTAAAAAATGATCTCCACCCAAATCGAAAATATTAAAAAAACCGGTCAAGTGCGAGTCGGGCTCGTACACGACGGGTTCCGCACCGTCTTACAAGTTTATTGTATAAATTATTGAAGAAACTATTTTATTTTTAATATTTGTTGTCATAGCAGCTTAAATTTTTGAAAATTTCATGTGTCTATACCTATTTGGTTCAAGAGACAGCAAAGAACGCCGAAAAAACCCTTTTGTTGTATAGGGCACCCTTTATTGTTTAATTTAATTTTTATTATGTGTATGTTTTTTTTTGTTATGTCCAATAGAAATACACACTGTAAAAATTTCAATTGTCTAGTTATTACGGTTCATGATATACAGCCCGCTGACAGACAGACGGACGGACAGCGGAGGCTTTTACTGGGGTCCCGTTGGCACCATTTGGGTACCTACGGAACCCTAAAAAAGAAGTTCACACTTTGTGAAAATTTCAATTATCTAGTTATTACGGTTCATGATATACAGCCCGCTGACAGACAGACGGACGGACAGCGGAGGCTTTTACTCGGGTCCCGTTGGCACTATTTGGGTACGGAACCCTAAAAAAGAAATTAATAGTTTTTGAGTACCTACCCAGTTGGTATCTGAATGATTTTAAGTGGGTATTATTTTATTAATTTTGGCGAATATAAAATTATAGTGTTGCAGTTTTTATTCACATATTAGATATATTTTTAAATTTTCTGAAAACACAGAGATTCGGGGAAAACCTACCCATTAGCGTTATAATGTCTGAATGTTTTATAAAATAGAAATACAATTCGCAATGGTAAATCGCATAATTATAAACCTTAAAATTTAAATATAAAGAAAACATTTAATTTCTTAAATCTTAGATTAGGTATATAATTAAATCTTAACACTACTATTTCTACATAAATATCTACTTGTACTTTACGAGCGCCAATGACCTATCTCAAACTCCAACAGGTAATGTATTTCCAAGCATATTTTCTTACTATTTTCTGAGTTCCGTATTACTTAATTTCAAGTTAAATAAAATAGGGTAAGTACAACCCAATTGTCATAGTAGGGATACGCAAAATGCCAGCACAAAAATTCACGGTCCAACCAAGGTTCAGGTTCAGGTTTCACGAATTCAGGTTTTTGACTTGAAATTTACACTCAGGGTCTTCTTAAGTCACACAGAATTGTCACTAAGTTGGCGTAAATCAGTGCAGAATGCGATGGCAGCCCTGATCCTTTAACCGCCAAATCCAGTGACGGATTCGGATATCTTTTAATTTATTGTCGTTCAATAAAAATAATTGCTTCAAAATACGCAATTCAGGGATAAAATTTCATATGAATTTTGGTTTTGTAAAATAATATATACAAATAGCATAATGATAACCAATTTAATTAGGATGTCAACACCGAAGTTCCTTTTTGTAGCTTTTATACAAAGTACTACATCTGTGAAATCACCGCATAACATATGCGGTGATTTGTTTATTGAATTTTAGCATATTAAACTTATCATACTAATATTATAAATGCAAAAGTGTGTTAGTTTGTTGGTTTGTGTTGGAGACTACGCCTCCAACCGGTTTCCACGCGCGGGGCGCGGGCAGCGGGCGCGCGACATCGCGCGCTCCAACACTCGAACACTTGCAAATCACATCAAGTCGCGGCAACTGTGCGCAATACTTCTTACTTTATACAGTCCGCATCCACATCATTCATCATATATATATAGTATTGTTGACCATTAAAGGAAAGTTCAATCTTATCTTCAAGACTTTCTGTCGTCCTTCAACGTACTATCCTTAACAGTTTGTCCTTTAATCACGCCACAATGGAGCAACGGATCGACGTGAATATTGGCCTGGGTATAGACCTGGAGAGTGAGGAGATTCCCGGAAAATTAAGGAGTTCCCGCGGGAATAAAAAAATCTTTAACCACGCGGACGAAGTCGCGGGCATCAGCTAGTATTTATATACTCAGTAATCAGCGGATTTCAAATTCTAAATCTAAAATATTATAAATAAAATAAAACCGGCCAAGTGCGAGTCGGACTCGCGCACCGAGGGTTCCGTACAATGCTGTAGTAAGTTTTACGATTAATGAATTAAATGAACCGCAAAACTAACTTTGTTTGTAGAAGTTTATTGTTAATATCAAAAAAACTATGCTAGTTATAGCGTTGGTTTTATTTTTCCTGTAAAATATACAATAAGCTTCTATTGACCATAATTATTTCAGATTTTTCAATTGGTAAACTTCGGAGATAAGGGGGGGGGGGGGGGGGGGGCGATATTTTTTTCATTTTGCCCGATAAATCAAAAACTATTATGCATAAATATAAATAAATAAAAATCTGTTTTAGAATGTAGAAGTATAACCCTTTCATATATGATATCCCACTCAGTATAGTTATCATACTTTGAAATTTCAAACCCCCGATTTTCCCCCCTTTTTAATTAAACTAAAAATAATTTTCGTTTTTTTTTTTTTTTTAATGATGTTAGGCCACAATTCTATACAACTATTCCAAATTTCATGTCGATAGCTTTAATAGTTACTGAAATAATCGACTGTGACGGACGGACGGACGGACGGAGAAAGTCGCACCATAAGGGTTCCATTTTTACCATTTTGGTACGGAACCCTAAAAATGAAATCGGTTGAAGCTCACATATTTCGACGGAATATATTATCTGATAACCTACTTTCGAACCAAATGGGCTCAATTGAATATGGACCTCGTCTCAACAAGTTTACATTCGGATAAAATACGATTTCAACCAATTTATATATACATACTTACTTAATATATAATTTATAGAATGCTATATAAGTTACTAGCTGATGCCCGCGACTTCGTCCGCGTGGATTTAGGTTTTTTGGTTCCCGCGGGAACTCTTTAATTTTCCGGGATAAAAATTAGCCTATGTGCTATTCCAGACTATAATCTATCTCTGTGCTAAATTTCATCCAGATCCGTTCAGCCGTTGGAGCATGATTGAGTAACAAACATCCATACATCCATACATCCACACATCCACACATCCATACATCCATCCAAACTTTCGCATTTATAATATTTATTTGATGTATAGTGTTGCTCCAGAAAAATTAACTGCGGTGAGGAGGCTCTTTTAGAGCGAAACAAAACCATAAAACATTAAAATTTGTTAAGAAGTATAAAATCTATTAGAAATGAAATTCTTACATTTACGTAGGTACTCTTATAACGACTATATTATCTAGATTATTTAATAATAATTAATAATATTATAGGTAGTAGTTAACATAATAATATATACTCAAATATAGGTAAGTAACTATATTAAAAAGTATTTTAACATTATAAAATATCAAATACAAACAAATACACTTTCGCATTTATAATATTAGTATGATTGATTTTGGCTATGTTTTATAATATAGAAATTAAATAAACAAACCTTCTAAAAAATTAGCAAGGGAAACGGTTACCAAAAAATCTAAACCATTCCAATAAAAAAATTGAGACGTTTGATTTCACTTGTAAAAAATACATACTTAGAGGTTAGAAAATAATATGTATTACTCACCCATGTATAAATAAATATTTTCTAAGCTTGGTCTATGTTACATACTTAATATCATATATTATCTGTCTATGACTTGGACAACAATATTATATTATATCGTAGGTAAATAATATATTACATCCATTTTTATGTATCGATACACCAATAAAAATCAATAATTGTATGAATTTATAGAGCATAATATTATGCAGCAAAATATCAATAATTTGACTCATTTTCTTCGTTAAAAATATATTTTTTAACTAAAAAAGTAAAAGTAGTTTTAGTAAAAAAATTGTTTAAACAATATATTTTCTTCCTTGGAAAGTCATGCACATATAAATATTATGAAATATATAAAAAGAACTGAACGACATGCACATTATACTGACTAGTTCAAAGTTGATAACTCCAGAATAAGAATTATTATGTATAGCAGAATAATATAATAATAATATTTTTCATCCCACCATCTCGGAAAGAGTATTTTTACTCTTCGATATCTGAATGCACAAGCCGTTATTATCCTCTTGAGGATAAAGTAAATTGAATTTAGAACATCGTGTGCACGTTAGTAAATATCACTCGTCTATAAGTTTGTGAATTCAAAACATCATTAAAACCTATTTACTTCTACCTCTATGGTGCCGAATTTCCATACAACCGTTTTTAATTTGTTAAAAACTCACACTCGTAACCTTCTTGGGGTACTTTTTTAATTTGCTTTGCGCGCCACCATTTTCTTTCACGTAAAATATTACACTCAACTGTACCTAACTGTATCAACGTTACTTTCAATTTTTCTTAATTATACCTACCTAAGTATTATTTGTTAAGATTATTCTGTAATACTTACCTTTCATAATGTAGTAGTTAATACCTAAACTGAAATAAAATTATCTTGTGATTTTTTTTGCATTTAGTCATTTCCTCGCTGAGGTGGGATGAAAAGTTACGTTATGCACTCGAGTGAAAAGATTTTTCACCTCGTGCTCTTTTGATTCCCTCGCTGACGCTCAGGATTCTAATTTTTTAATCCTTCGCTTGCTCGGTCATCAAAATTGAGCACGCGGTTAAAAAACTACTTTTCACTCTTGTATAACAAATAACTATTGTAGCCATCATATTTAAAATGTCACTTTCTAAAATATTTATTCCATTTTATTATTAAAACTTTCTTATCTATTGCAAAAATATTATTTCATATATTTTATTATATACAGCAAATATATTATTTTTTACTTCATGTAACCAAATAAGTTCAGTAAAACTGAAATTTCGATTGGTCAGTAGAAAATACGAGTCATGTCCATATAATTAATTAGCCATGTTAAACATAACTAATAAATATAATCCTCTTTTACCTACAACCATCCTATAACTAAACGAAAAGTTTATACTAGAAGTAGGCACGAAAATAGTCCAATAAGTAGAATTGAAACCTAGGACTTGAAAGGTTTTCAGTTCGCCCCTAAGTCATTGAGGTTTCAATACCATGAAATTATTAATTACTCATTCATTTGTATAATCAAATACTTATTCAGGTACGATTTGAAACCTCAGGCAATTTCAGTTACAACTTCGCTAAGTTATCATATAAAACCATTGCCCCTTATTTAGCAGATGTCAAACCACGCCTGTTATATATGGGCTTTACCTATAATCTAGCACTTATGTCATTAAGTTACTACTACTAACTTATTGTTTTGGCTTATGTTTCTTATGAACTTAAACTCTAGCTAAATACTTAATATTATGAAGAAACAGTAGACAAGTTTACTTATATTAAATATATTCTATTCTATTCTACTAATTAATATGCTATTAAAATGATTTCATGAGAATTGTTTTCACCATTTATATTAGTTGCCTTGTGATATATCTTTGTTTATTACATCGATTTTCGATCCATACAAAAATATAATTGTCTTTGACAATTAGGCTTCCATATGAAAGACATAACATTTTTCTCTAAATAACTTTGGAGGTACATAAAACAGCCTTTCGTTTATAATATTCGTAAATGTTACGGGTTACCTTTATATGTCAGTTAAACCGCCGTTATTTTGTCCCGATTTCACGTTGTCCAATATTTCATTCACGAACTCGGAAGTTTTGCCTGCTATTTTGACCTCTGAAAGAATTGACATGTATTAGCAAAAAAGCTTGCAAATTAGCAATTTTCCACTGGTGTGCATAGTAACAAACTATTAATTATCAACAGCTGTACTACAAAATAAAAATAGTATACCTGTTGCTGTATTGACTACATCATTGATGTGTGTTGACCAATCAGCAGTGTTTTCTGGGTTGGTGACTCGGCCGCTGACAATCTGCTTTAATTGATTGATTCCATTCATCAGACGTCCTAGAAATTTAATGTAGACTTTATCAATTGGAATTTACCCAACAAAAGGATTCAACAGGCTATAAAATACTAGCTGATGCCCGTGACTTCCCGCGTTTTTTAGTACCCGTGGCAACTCTTTAATTTTCCGGGATAGAAAGATTTCCGGGATGTGTTATTCCAGACTATACTCTATCTACAGAGATAGAGTATAGTCTTCAGCATTCAGTATGATGCCGAATATAATATTTGTTGCAACTCTTGTAGTAACCTTATGTCAGTCTCCAGCTGTCTCTGTGTCGAGTTTTGGCAAGATCTGAACTGCGCTACGAAATCCATACTCTATAAATGCGAATTTGTAATATGAGCATGGAATTTGTAATGAAATTGCAAGGATTACATTTTCCAAAAAGGCCTTGTAAACTTACTGTGTTCCTGTTGTAAGCCATACAATTTTAACTTATTAGCTTCGTGTTGGGCTTTTTTCTTCAACCTGCAAGCTCTTGAGGCAAGTTTATTTTTCTCTTTCCTTGTCTTCGGCCTTACATTGAATGGCAATTCGCTGACAGGAGTCATATCATTTATAACTTTGCCCAATTTATCCAGTTCTAAGCCAATTAAATGAAGCTTTCTAGGATTAGGTGTTAGATCGTTTCCATCTCCTTTTCGTGCTTTTCCACTAAAAATTAAAAGTTTTAATGATTTATAGTATTTTTTTTGTATTTATAACATATATAAAACAAAAATTTACAAACTTAGCCTATTTGGTGTAGCATAAACTCAACTGAGGTATAGAAGAATCTAGTCTTTTGACGACCTCCGTGGCGCAGTGTGTAGCGCTGTTGTCTTAACGTGCGGAGGTCCCGGGTTCGATCCCCGGCAGGGTCAATTTTGGAATTTATAATTTCTGAATTTTTCCTGGTCCGGCCTGGTGGGAGGCTTCGGCCGTGGCTAGTTACCACCCTACCGGCAAAGACGTGCCGCCAAGCGATTTAGCGTTCCGGTACGATGCCGTGTAGAAACCGAATAGGGGTATGGGTTTAATATAACTGCCATGCCCCTAACAGGTTAGCCCGCTACCATCTTAGACTGCGACATCACTTACCATCAGGTGAGATCGCAGTCAAGGGCTAACTTGTAGTGGATAAGAAATAAAAAAAAAGTTTTATTAGCTCTGCTATAGAATGTGTGATCGCTATTTACATAACTTGGTGGTAGTCACTGGAAAGAGTTCATTTGTGATACATACACACTTCATGTGTGAGTAACATAGCTGTGATTTCAAGTTACGTAAATGCGTAAATAAGGAGATATCAAATTTTCAGTAAGAATCAATATGGAAACCACCACAAAGCATCCACAAAGTCGCAGAAATATAATGACAGTAGGTCCTTTATGGAATTACAAGTTACAGATATAATCTGTAATTTCTTTTTTCTTTTCATTTTATGAATGTAGATTCAAGCTAATTTAGTCAAAATTGAATTGACGTAGGATCATTTTTTACTAGCTGATGCCCGCAACTTTGTCTGCTTTATTGATAAAAGATTTAAACAACAGCCTGTATCTCGAATATCGGAAGTCCAAACGCTCCATAGCTCTGTACTCGTACGTCGAGCATTGTTTCACTGAAATACCCTACAATTTTAATTTATTATGTACTAGCTGATGCCCGCGACTTCGCCCGCGTGTTTTAAGTTTTTTGATTCCCACGGGAACTCCTTAATTTTCCGGGATAAAAAGTAGCCTATGTCACTCTCCAGGTCCTTAACTATACCCATGCCAAAAATCACGTCGATCCGTTGCTCCGCTACGGCGTGATTGAAGGACAAACCAATAAACCAACAAACAAACACACTTTCGCATTTATAATATTAGTATGATGATGTTGTTTATCTTTATATTACTTTTTGTTCACTTGTTTCGTTTACTTTACCTAATTGTTTGTTGCTGTGTTACTGTTGTTTTATTTGTCCGCATAATACTAGTATTTATGTACTAGTTTTTAGAGGAATGTGCAGCCCCCAGACCTAAGGGTCAAGGGTAAGCAAGGGGTGCTAAGAAACCATATTTCAAAGTAAATATTTGTATATCAATAAATAAATTGAATTGGAAAATGTGGGAATCCCTTCATTTTCCAGTATAAAAATAGCTTATGTCACTTTACAGGTCCTCAAATACTATACCCATACAAAAAATCACAACGATCCGTTGCTCTTTTGCTGTGTGATCGAAGGACAAAGCAACAAACAAACACACTTTGGCGTTTACAACATTAGTATGATGAATAAGAATGCTCACACACAGTAGGCTGGCCATGTCATGTAACTAGCCATTGCTAATTTTTCGTTTGTCGTAGATTTGACTTGTTCAGTTTTTGTTTAGTATTTTATGGTAGCACTTTACCTACCTGTGTTTTATGCCTTTCACATTACAGTTTGGACTGAACACTGGGTCTGTAACTGAGTTTAGGACATGTGGGTCTTCTGATTTCTTTTTTAGAACTAGTCTTTGACCTTTAGGTCCTTTAGCTTGGACGTTGTACTGCCAAAAGAACCTTTCTCTTTTTGCATTTTGTCTTGCTTCTTTCCTCTCTGGACAATCATCATCATCTGAAATAAGCAACAATTTAATAATTATTGTTAATTTAATCTTAAAGGCTCATTAAAATAAATTATATTATTATTATGTAATATTGTGCAACAATGAAATTCTATAAATTTATTTATGTGAAAATTATAATTTCTATGTTAAGTAAAACCAGTTTGTAAAGATTGAAAATTGCTATCTTAACTACTACCATTAAAGTGCTAAGCAGCATATCCATACTAATGTTATAAATGCAAAAGTGTGTCTGTCTGTCTGCTACGCTTTCACGGCCCATCTGCTCAACCGATTTTGATGAAATTTGGTACAGGGGTAGATTGTATCCTGGGGAAGGACATAAGCTACTTTTTATCCCGGAAAATTAAAGAGTTCCCGCGGGAATCAAAAAACCTTAATCCACGCGGACGAAGTCGCGGGAATATCTAGTATTAGCTGATGCCGCGGACCAACGGATTAAAACTTAAAATAAACTAAAATTAAAACGTGTTTTAACTTTTTTTGATTTCCTCGGGAACCCCTAATTTTCCGGGATAAAAAGTAGCCTATATCACTCTTCAGGTCCTCAAATACCCATGCCAAAAATCATGTCACTCCGTTGCTCCGTTGCGGCGCAATTGAAGGACAAACGGACAAACAAACACACTTTCGCATTTATAATATTAGTATGATTATTATAAGAAGCACATTAATATGAAATAGTGGTATGGATCAGGGGTTACAGATCTGGATATGGATGGATCTGGGTATTGAAATAATAATATTATAACAATTTCAGATACACAATTATTTTGGATTATCTGTTAGTTTCAGATAGTTTTGGTTACTGATATTAGTTTCTTTTAATTTTATTTATAATAATTAAAAATGTCAATATATAAAACATAATAATATAATATTATGTAGTTTAATGGATTACTTATTAGTTAACATAAAAAAAATTATTTCAACTTATCATTATCACAAATAACGTTAAGGCATAGTTACCATCTGAAGAGAGATCCTCATATCTGTCACTGTCTTCATCGGACTCTATGTCCCTGTCGTCTTCGTCTTGTGAGAAGTCTCCAGTGCCGGGGCTGAGCAGACCTCCAGATAAAGACGAGACTGACCCAGCTTCAGCCAGCGAGCTGGTGGACAACAAGTGTTTGCGTGGCTCCCGTCGTTGCCATATCTAGTGATCATAGAATATTTTAATATGCTAATTTTTTATCCAGATGAATTACATTAAAAAAATATATAAAATTCAGTTCATAACTTTACATTTAGTTCTTCTGTATAGAAACTGCAAAACTGCAGCTTGCCATACTTATTAAATACACTGTTAAATAAAAATGTGAAAAAAAAGTCATGTCATAGCTAATATTAGCTGTAGATACTGCTTTCTACTAAACTAGATAATACCAAAGAAAAGATCAACATGGATATTGGTTTTAAAATCTACTTAATTTTCTGGGATAAACAATATCCTATGTCTGGAATGCTAAATATTTATAGGTACCAAATTTTCTCAAAATTGGTTAAGAGAGACTTTTGCATATAAGTATTGGATATTTGAGAAAAATACACAGCCACTACCTCAGTTACTGTTTTACCTGTTCCATTGTCAGATGTGTTGGGGCAGAGGATGACAATTGTGCTTGTTGTGTTTTAACACTGCTGGGAAATGGGGGCAAGACCGATGATGCAGGCACAGACTGCCCCAAAGCAATTTCCCCACTGTACCCATCCATGCGCAGAAGCATTTCTGGCAATTGATTCATGGGAGGTACAAAACTAGAAGATGCTGAGCTGTGTTGGCTTGATGGTGAAAATGCAAGCTGAGCATGTCCATATGGGCTGCTTGGGCTTTCTGTCATCATGTTAGTGGTCTGTAATGAATTCATGGTGCGCCTGGAACCACTCATAGCACCACCTATTTGTATGTAGTAACCACTCTCTTCTGGTAAAAGTAAGTCATCAAAATTTAAATCATCAAGTGAGGTATCTGGATTAGCATTTAGCTCTGCTAGAGTCGGCCCCAGTATTAAGTCAGCCTTGTCCACTTGGAATATATCATCATCTTCCATCTTGAATGGCTCCATTTTTGCAGAGTCGGTATCAAAAGAAAGCTTATTGTAAGATGGTGTGGGTACACTGTGAAAAGAGCCAACTTGAGAGTCTTGAAAACACAGGTCTATGTCAGAACTGAAGTCACAGATGTCAGTGCGCCTCTGTGGAATCGGGACGGATGCTGACATCGTCCCCAATTCGAATGGAGACTCTTGTTTGATTTCTAAACTCGATTCTAAAAGAAAGTCATGATTGTAAATAGAATCCGACATTGCACGTGTTTATGTTAAGTGACCTTGACGTAGAATCGCCTCGTTGATAGACTGGCGCACGCTTACGTCTTTATCGATTTTAATTCACGGCGACCCACGTGTTGAAACTTACAATGTTTATTTATTTCACAGATTTATACGATGCAATATTGGGAGCGTGTTTAGGTGATAGTCGTATTACTACGAGCGAAATTAGTCGATTTCATTCTTACATTAGTACATTACATAATACAATCCACGAGTCCAACACCAATTAGAAATTCGTAAGCAGTTGAATATACACAATGACTATTGATAATAAATTTAAAGCACAATATTAATTTCATACACTTTTCTTCAACGTCTTTGTATTTCCGACAGTCTCGATAGTCAATAACAGATAACGCGCAAGAATCTTCTATTGATAATATTTTTAGTCACAGTCACAATAACAAAATTAAAAACACTCGCTCATGATACGCTGAGTTGAGAAGTGTTGAGAAGTAAACAAAGATTTTATGATTATTATTATTCAGCATATTCAAAGGTCATTAGAGAGAGATAGCTGTAGGAAAAGATCATAAGTCCAAATGAGACGGCAGTATTGCTAAAAATTCAGACGGATACGCGGGGGTGGGGGATGTATCAGGTCCAGGGTGGTACCTGCAGAGCGATCGGCTAAAAATGACAGCTACAGTGTAACGATCGCAATCACCTCTGATTGGTTATCACTCTTCCACTATTGGACATAATCCATTGTCGCAGCAAGAATGCCATAAATTCAGCCAATTACAACAATTGATTTTGTAACAATGATTGATGCAGAAGTTACGCGATCGCTCCTCTGCTACGATCATTGACAGTCTCAATTTTTTTGATTGGCTGAATTTATGGTATTTTTTGCTGCATCAATGGATTTTGGCCAATATTGGAAGAATGCTAACCAATCACAGGTGATTGCGATCGTTACATTGTTACTGTCATTTTTAGGCAATCGACAAGGATTTTTTTTTCTGGGAAATAAAACTCGTTTTGACAATTCTTTGATAAATTCGTTATATTGTACTAGCTGATGCCCGCGACTTCATCCGCTTGGATTGAGGTTTTTTGGTTCCCGCGGGAACTCTTTAATTTTCCGGGATAAAAAGTAGCCTATGTGCTATTCCAGACTATAATCTATCTCTGTGCCAAACATCCAGATCCATTCTGTGAGTGATTGAGTAACAAACATACATCCATACATCCATCCAAACTTTCGCATTTATTGACCGAGCGAAGCGAAGGTCTCTGAGTCTACTTGAGTGAATTGGCACTTGTCCGTCCGTCCGTCCGTCCGTCTGTCAGAGCCTTATAACTTCTGAATTACTGAACGTAATTACTTCAAGTTTAAATATAATATGTAAACCGATGGCCTCCCGCCGAATATGGCTTAAAAAGTCAATTATATCATTTTAAAGATAATGAAGAACAGAGTCCAAAAATATTTTTTTTTATTATTTTTCCCCTAAAATTGACGAAATGGGGGGGCTTTCAAAGTGGAGATTTTCTGACGTCCAACGATGACCTCAGAACTCCCAATTTTCTAAAAGGCTGAGCCTGAAACTTGATTAATTATTTGAATTATATCCTGTACTTGAACAATAAATACTAAAATTGGATAAATATTTTAAGGAAACGAAATTATTTAATTTTTAATGAGCTTCCGTATTTTAACAGAACTTCACAATGATGTCAATAGATGGCGCTCTGCACCAGTTTATTCGTTTGTGCTTACAAAGAAAAGGCTGAGCCTGAAACTTGATCACTTATTTGAATTATATCCTGTACTTGAACAACAAATACTAAAATTGGATAAATATTTTACGGAAACGAAATTATTTAATTTTTAATGAGCTTCCATATTTTAACAGAACTTCACAATGATGTCAATAGATGGCGCTCTGTACAAGTTTATTCGTTTGTGCTTACAAAGAAAAGGCTGAGCCTGAAACTTGATCACTTATTTGAATTATATCCTGTAATTGAACAACAAATACTAAAATTGGATAAATATTTTAAGGAAACGAAATTATTTAATTTTTAATTAGCTTCACTATTTTTAACAGAACTTCACAAAGATGTCAATAGATGGCGCTCTGTTTATGGATACCGCGAGGTCTCAGTTCGGGGCGAACCACTAGTAATATTTATTTGATTAAAATTATCGGCTGAGCTAAAATACATATTACCTACATATAACGCCTTTCTTTCTATCGCGTAACTTTAAATAGGTACCTACCACCTACTGATACTCATGAGTATTCGTAGACGATCTCTATTCTCTGTCTCTTCACTCTGAGGCTCAGAGTAAACGCTCTGAGGTTATCTAAGCTCCGAAGGGCTGGAACACAGAGCCGTAAAACCAGTTAAATAAAAAAAAAAGCTCTGAGGTTTGGTGTGGGTTTGATATGTCTGTGGAAAAAACAAACACTCTCTAAATCTTTAATTATGTATATAGGAGAGGATATGTTGCATTATACTCTCTATGATGCATTTTGTTAACAAAACATGTAAAACTATGTTTTGACTTTTCTTACTTAATGAAAGCTACGTTATTAGAACGAGACAGATATATTATGTTATTGCGTGAACTTGTCGCGCAATTGTCATATGACGTCATCAAATTTAGCTATTGAAGCCAGTTTTTTGTTTCATAAAAATGGCGTCTGTTGTGCTTCCGGTGTTTCAGTTGTGACTAATTTGTCAATTTAAACCTGTTTTGTGAATATTTTCATGTGTTTTGCTGTCGTTTTACGTAATCAACTATGGTGAAGTGCTCAGTTTTGGGATGCAATAATAAAACTAAAAAACAACGGCCAGGAATTTCATTTCTTATATGAGTAACAAAGTAAAATTAAAACTTCACATTATTCTTACTGTTTCTCACTCTAAGGGGTGGAGAGATGAAATTAAACAGACAGCTTCTACTTATAATATTGCCAAACGCATGTTAGGCTGTAGCGGTGATAACCTAGTGATTAAGACACCCGATCTTTGGTATGGTGTCGCGTGTTCGAAAATTAGTGTCTATTTAAGTGGTTTTTGGTCCCTTCATGCAATTATTGTGTATCATTTTAAATAATGTTTTACAATTGTTTCAGATTCCCAAAAAAATCATGAATTAAGACTAAGATGAAAATGGTTTGGCCATAGTCCACCAAGCTGGCAAACACGGGGGCGTTGCATCATGATTATATTTTTACTCATTATTTCACCCAGACAGCGTCCACTACTGAGTAGGAGCCTCCCCTTGAAATGAGAAGGGTTCAGCCATAGTCCACTAGGATGGTCAACAAGAGGGCATCCGAACGTGATTACCATTTTTCTGAAAAACTTCTGGTCTGAAAGAGATGCTGTTTTTGGTTTTAAATATGCATACTCGTAGTTCTGAGAAGTTCTAATTAATGTTTCAAATTTATGGGCACAAATGGCGTCGCGGGTTTTTTTTATTTTATTACTTGTTTTATTTAAAGATCAATCTGAAAACGCAAGTAGTATTGTAATATTATCAATTGCTTTTATTTATCTATAAATTTTAGAAATAAAGAAAATCAGTCTACTTTTATTATTCATATCTATTATCACATTCAGTAACATTTTTTTCATAATATCTAGGTATTCCAACTATTCATAATATTTATGAAACAGTTTTGTTTGTAAGGTTGACATGAACAGCTAATAATATAAATCTATACTTTTGAAATGTATGGATGGATATTTGTTACTCAATCACGCCTGAACTGATCTGTATGAAATTTGGGACAGAGATAGGTTATAGTCTGGAATAACACATAGGCTAACACATGCGGAAAATTCAAGAGGTACCGCGGGAACTAAAAACCCTCAAGTCACGCGGACGGAGTCGCGGGCATCAGCTTGTTCATTATAAAATACAAATACTAGTTTTTCAGACTATTATGTTTGAGTAAGTTATTATTTATTATGTATATTTATGTTGTAATTTTATATTATCGATTATTTAAGTATCGATAGACTCCAGCCCTAGTGCTCGCTTAGGCTCCGCCCATACGCCATTTTTATATGACAATTGACAGGAAGCTTCAAAATAAATTTGATTTCATAACCTGCTCCTATATACCTCTGTGCTATATACATAATCCATAATCAAAGCTCTATATGGCATAGCTAGGGATAGAGATGGCTATGCCCATGGACGTCTGTGATGGACGTATACAATCCATGGTGTTACCACAGGGTGTTACCTAATTAAATATTATTCTATGGTATTCTATGACAAATGTCAAATAACAGCTGACTGAGCGTCAAAACTGGTCAAAACCGTCAAAACTTGAAAAGCTCAGGGGCAATATAATTTTCGAAAGATATTTCTACTTTTAATATTATGGGTGACGAAAGCATAAATTCTAGTAAAAAATGTGAAACTAATAAATATGATGTAATAATTATTGGTGGTGGTATAGCCGGACTAGCTGCTGCCAATTTATTTGTGAAAAATGGTATGGAAAACTTCATAATATTAGAAGCTAGAAAACGTATCGGCGGAAGGATTATTTCGATACCGTTGAAAAATCACAGTGTTGAATTAGGAGCTAATTATATACATGGCGTGCTAGGTAACCCAATATTTGAATTGGCAACAGGGAATGGACTCGTAAACATAATAAATATACCAAAACCTCACAAGGTTATCGCTGCAACTGAAGACGGTAAGCAAGTGCCTTTTGGAGTGTTGCACGAGATACATGAAGCATATGTTTGTTTCCTCAGGCGTTGCGAAGAGTATTTCTTATGCCAATACCTGCCACCTCCTGATATTCACAGTGTTGGTGAACATATAAATCTGGAAGCTGCTATTTATCTAGAACGGTTACCAAATTCGGAGGAAAAGAAACTAAGAAGATTGATATTTGATTGTCTACTAAAACGTGAAACATGTATATCTGGCTGTAATACTATGGATGATATTGATCTGTTGGAATTGGGCAGCTATACTGAACTACAGGGTGGTAATATTGTAATACCATCTGGATTCAGTTCTATATTAGAACCTGTGAAAAAAAATATATCACCTGATAAGATATTAACAAACCATCCTGTCACCAAAGTCATATGGGACTCAGAGCAACATAGTAGCTCGAGAAGATTTGATGAGGTTGGTGAGGAGTCTGAAGATTCTGACCAGACTGTGATAGAAGACATTTCTAAAGCATCCCCTGAGAAAGCAGGGGATTCCAGTGAAAGTCATATAAATACTATGGAAAAGTCGAGTAAAAAATTGTCACACTGTGTGGAAGTTGTGTGTGAAAATGGACAAAAGTTCTATGCAAATCATGTGATATGTACTATTCCCTTGGGTGTGTTAAAAGATAAAGTGGCCACTTTGTTTGAGCCGGCATTGCCGCAGTATAAATTAGAGTCAATTGAGCGACTTTTGTTTAATGCAGTTGATAAAATTTTTTTAGAATATGAAAGGCCATTTTTGAATCCAGACATAACTGAAATAATGTTGCTTTGGGATAGTCCACAGGCTCCGGAAGATGTTTCAAAGTCCTGGTTTAAAAAGATTTATTCATTTGTGAAGGTAACAGAGACTCTGTTGTTAGGCTGGGTATCTGGGAAGGAAGCAGAGTATATGGAAACATTGTCAATGGATGAAGTGGGCTCTACTTGCACAAAGATTTTGCGTAAATTTTTAAATGATCCATTTGTACCAGAACCTCAAACATGTATTTGGTTAGTAAAATATTATAATAATAATGACTCGCAAGACCCTGACAGATTTATATATAGTAATCTCATTGTCATAATATATTGTATTTCTACATAGTTAAACTTATATAAATTAGTACTTCAACTTAAATAAATTATTTCTCAGTTATTTATTGATGGATTTAAAAAAAAATCATTGATTTATTAGTTTGATTGATCTATATTTAATTCCCATTGTTAAAAATGATATTACCAACATCATGAAACTTCTCCATTGAATAATCAATCACATAAAATCTTCATAAATTCATTAAGATCTTTTGTAATTGATTATTTTCAGAGTTCACTGATAAGTAATTTTATGAAAGTAATCTAATCATGATCTGTGTAAGAATTTTGTTAATTATCTCAATACACATAAGTTACCTATATTATTTGTCTGACAGTATGCATGCCCAGCTTATTGCTAGTAGTTAGTAGATAACAAGAAATACCTTAGTTGTAAATAATAATCCTTATAAGGCTTATACATAACTAAGTTAAAGCTAACAATATTCCAACTGTAGTGAAACTTAATTCATTTAAATGTTCTAACTGTGTCATCTGGTCATTGTTTTAAAGGTTACATGTTTCGAAAATTCTGTGTAGGTCATGATGAGGCATAATATCACTTCTTACTCTAATTGTGAAAACTCAATGCATATTTTTCACTGAAACCTGCCAAGTAATGTTCCTATCTGTACATCACCAGCCCAAACAATCTCAACACCCTAGGCGAATAACTGAAATAGCTTTGCAAAAAAAAACAAATACTGAGGATTATGGTTGGATTTAGATGGTAATTGCCACCATCTAGAGTTTAAGTACTAGTTTATAGCTTTTTTTAGATCTAAATATTTTTTAATTACTTTTCCAGTACTAGTTGGAAAAAGCAGCCATACACAAGAGGTGCATATACAGCTATTGGCGTTGGAGCAAGTCAAAGTGATATTGAAAGTTTAGCTCAGCCACTGTTTAGAAATGTCCATGACAAAAAGGTAATTTCTGAAGACAAATTCATTTAATTTTAACAATTTTGCTAGAAAGTCTCTAATTCTGTTCTACACAACTCTAAACTAAACTAAAATGACAGCTCTAAATGTATTGCTATCCCTTTCATAATGATTCCTGCCGATTGAGACAGCACTAGACTTTGACCTGCCAATTTAAATGTATAGACACAATTTGTGTATGAATTAGCCACGATATTTGAATTTTTAAAACATCCCTGCATTTGTTTAATAATCTTGCTTTTATACCTGCAGTGTGGCAGGCACTCAGTGGCGTGCACGGCATAGAGGCATAAAAGCACTGCTTCCTTTATAGCGCGTATTTTTCTATTCTACTACAAGTTACCACTTGACTTACGACTCAATTAGATATGATATAGTCTAAGACGGTAGCGGGCTAACCCTAATCGGTTTCTACACGTCATCGTACCCGAACGCTGAATCGCTTTGCGTTCAGTATAAGTTTAAATAGGGTGGTAGTTATCAGAAGCCTTCCACCAAGCAAAAACTACTTAACTTATTTTTCAATGTGACCTTAACTGGTAGGTTACTACTCAGGTTACTACCTGATACCTGCTACTATGACTTCAAATCCTGTACTAGCTACTGATTGGTAGTTTGGATACATGAGCAAAAAAAAAGCAAGAGCAATAATGCCTATTGATATTTTGTATCATAAATGCTAATATTATAAATGCGAGTATGTCTGTCTGCTACGCTTTCACGGCCCATCCGTTCAACCGATTTCGATGAAATTTGGTACAGGCATAGATTGTATCCCGGAGAAGGACATAGGCTACCCGGAAAATTAAGGAGTTCCCGCGGGAATTAATAAAAACTTAATACACGTGGACGAGGTCGCAGGCATCATCTAGTATAGTATATAATACATATTTTGTCTCAACCCACACCCATCTCAGAAATATTTCACTTGGTTTCAGCCTGTGTTGCTCTTTGCGGGAGAGCACACACACAGCAGCTTTTATTCCACCGTACACGGCGCCTATCTGTCCGGCCAATCAGCTTCCAGGCGTTTGTTGACTCCCGATGTCGCCACCGAAAATGTACTGAATTGCCCTGAGTCCAGTGACTTAACTAACTGGATCCGAGGAGTACAGCTAGATGGCTAACAAATAATGAAGTATGTGATTTTGTAATCCAAAATATAAATACTAACATGACACAGGCTTTTGCCTATAAAGACACGAATTCAATTAACCGCAAGTGTAGCTTATTATTTATGTTTTAACTGATATTTTATTGAAAAGAGGCTTATTTTCTTCGGATGATATATAGGTGTTGTATCGCGAACTGCCGCACGATACGATTTGCGGTCATGATACCCAAGACAACGACACCTTCCAACATCAGCACCACTCACGCACGGTAATTGGGTATTTGACAAATAGTCAAATCAGCAACTTTTTTTCAAACGCGTCTTAGGTATGGGATTTATATGAAATTCTGAAATGTGACGTCATTAAAGTTCGACGCACTTTTTAGGGTTCCGTAGCCAAATTTGGCAAAAACGGAACCCTTATAGATTCGTCATGTCTGTCTGTCTGTCTGTCTGTGTGTCCGTCCGTATGTCACAGCCACATTTTTCCGAAACTATAAGAACTATACTGTTGAAAATTGGTAAGTAGATGTATTCAGTGAACCGCATTAAGATTTTCACACAAAACTAGAAAAAAAACAATAAATTTTAGGGGTCCCCATACTTAGAACTGAAACTCAAAAAATTTTTTTTCATCAAACCCATACGTGTGGGGTGTCTATGGATAGGTCTTCAAAAATGATATTGAGGTTTCTAATATCATTTTTTTCTAAACTGAATAGTTTGCACGAGAGACACTTCCAAAGTGGTAAAATGTGTGTCCCCCCCCCCTGTAACTTCTAAAATAAGAGAATGATAAAACTAAAAAAAATATATGATGTACATTATCATGCAAACTTCCACCGAAAATTGGTTTGAACGAGATCTAGTAAGTAGTTTTTTTTTAATAATTTAAAACTTACTACAGCTTTGTACGGAACCCTCGGTGCGCGAGTCCGACTCGCACTTGGCCGGTTTTTTACTTTAATCGATTGTTTAAAATGGTTATTCAATATATTACAGGGGACGTGGATATTACGACGTTTGGGAGATCCTTCATCTAATAATCACAAAAAAATATAATTTATTTGAATACATAGTAGTCAAATACCCAATTGAACCAAACCAACATAGCAAATTGATTTGTGCTGTGGTGTGTGGTCTTGGTGTTGACAATGGAATGATGTAGGTATGGTAAGATGGCTGGCATCAACAATACTAGAAATATTATTTTATAGCACTTTTAAGTCGTTTCCGCATGAAGTTGTGTGTGGGTCATAGGGTGGTCTGTGGATAACGGCCCCTTAAAGTTTACACATTGTAATCCAAAAAATTTACTAAAACTAATATTAAGGAGAAATTATTCCTACATTTGTTTTTCGAAACTATGATATTCGTTTATTTATTTAGAGTATATAACAATCAAAACAAATAAGTTATCATCTATATACAAGTAAGTACCTTTGTACTGTTGAATTTTTATTGAAAAGTTAAATATTCGTTGTTGTTTAAATGAAGTATTTTTTTTTTGTTTTGTTAACAATTGTCTCGTATTATCATTTATCAATGAGTTCCAAGATCTTATTGTTTTAATGCAAATAATTTATTCATGACATAATTAATGTTTTGTACAAATTGTATATAAAAATAACTTTTAAATTAAGTTGTGTTACCACATAAAAGTCTTTCACACAAATGCATTTTTAGATTAGCAGTATTAGAATAGTATAAGTAAGATTTGTCATATATTCCAGGATTATTCCAGGCTTCATATTGTCATTTTTTTTCAATGATAATATGTTATACCAATGAATTAATGATAGTTCGGATCTTTAAATTGTTGTTTATTTATTAGTTATACTCAATCGGTTGCTATCAATGATTATTAATTATATAGAACATCATTGGTTGCTATCATTAAATCGTCAGCTTATGTAAGGCTTATATAATTTTTCGTACACATTTAGCGCGATAAATTGGAGTTTTTTCCATAGCGTCGGGCTGGAGTGTGACATTTAAAAATTTTAATAAACAAATTTTTATGAATATTTTAAATTAAAATCTAAAAAATATTCATAAAAATTAGTATCTATTGATCAATTTCGGGTTTACTTATGCTCTACAATTATTACTAAATAAAATTAAATAAATGCATAATAATGGTTACAACTCTACAATTATCTATACTTATAATAAAACTAACATGTCCAATTCTGTACATTGAAGATATTTTAAAAAATTTTTTTGGGGACACTCATTATTCGATACTGAAGCCAAATCTGTAATTTTTTTCATTTTTGTCTGTCTGTCTGTCTGTCTGTCTGTCCGTCTGTATCTTGGCCGCGCATCACGCCGAAACTACTGAATGAATTCAAACGAAACTTGGCACGATTTGAGCCCATACTACGAGGTAGGACATAGGATACTTTTTATCCCGAAATTCTACCCCCGAAGGGGTGAAATAGGGGTTGAAAGTTTGTTTGAAAGTCCTTCATTTCTCAAGTTATATCGATGAAACTTGGTATACAAGCTACCGGTTAAAAATGAAGAAATACGTGTTTCACAGTTTTCGTAAATTTTACCCCCGAAGGGGTGAAATAGGGGTTAAAAGTTTGTATGAAAGTCCTTCATTTCTCAAGTTATAACCATGAAACTAGGTATATGAGCTGCGGGTTAAAAATGAAGACATACGTGTTTCACAGTTTTTCAAAATTTCACCCTCAAAGGGGTGAAATAGGGGTTGAAAGTTTGTTTAAAAGTCTTTCATTTCTCAAGTTATATCGATGAAACTTGGTATACAAGCTACCGGTTAAAAATGAAGAAATACGTGTTTCACAATTTTCGTAAATTTTACCCCCGAAGGGGTGAAAAAGGGGTTTAAAGTTTGTATGAAAGTCCTTCATTTCTCAAGTTATATCCATGAAACTTGGTATAGGTATGAGCTGCGGGTTAAAACTGAAAACATACGTGTTTCACAGTTTTTCAAAATTCTACCCCCAAAGGGGTGAAATAGGGGTTTAAAGTTTGTATAAAAGTCCGTCATTTCTCAAGTTATTTCGATTAAACTTGGTATATTCACGCGGACGAAGTCGCGGGCATCAGCTAGTTACTAAATAAAATTAAATAAATGCATAATAATGGTTACAACTAAATAACTGCCTCGTTGGTCTAGTGGTTATCATGTTCGACTGCGGCCGACGAGGTCACCGGGTCGGGCCATTATTAAGTGTTGGGTTTTACTGATTAGAAATTCTCAGTACTAGCCCGGAGTTAGGAAGTTGGCGGTGTTTCACCCCCGTGCCTCGGAGAGCACATTAAAGCCGTCGGTCCCGGTTATTATCACTAACATGATAATAGTCGTTAAAGCCCGCCAACCCGCATTAGAGCAGCGTGGTGGGTCTAAGCTCTAATTCCCTCTCTCCTATGAGAGTGGAGGCCTGTGCCCAGCAGTGGGACGTTACTGGGCTGTAGTGGATAATAATGGTTGAACAATAGAACTTAAGTACCTACTTCTGAGGATCTATCTTCTTTTTACGCTTCTTATTATTTATCTCTTTCTTCCCCTCTTTATTTATCGGGCAGTTCGTTCATATTCCGTGACATCCCTGTTTTATGTCATAAAATTAAGAGGTAAAAGCTCAACTTATAACCATAAGTACCTACTCTCCTACTATGTACCTACCTACACGTAGCAGAGGCGCAGCGTCATTTATGGTAACTACTTAAACTCTCCTTTATTAACGTTGTCATACTGTCAATAATTGTCTTAGGTACATGTTGTATAAAAGCCCTGATAAAATAAATAATGAGATTTAAAAAAACTTTAGACATAATTAAGCGCTTTTCACACGGCGACGCGTAATGCCGCATATGGCGGAGGCGGGTGAGGCGGATTTTGTAGCGATGCACCGCGCGGAGAAGTTGCTTTTGGAGAGTTTCGAGTTTGGACTTTCGATCAGTCCGGCCCACTAAAATTGTGGTCCGACCACAGATTCTAGAAAAAATGGACGCTGAAGTGGTAGCAGCAATTTGGCCCACCGAAATCCGCACAGTTCCTCGTGTGCCCAACGTGAGGTGTTTCGTGCATCATCAGGCGGTGTACCGTCCCACAAACGTATCTGACCCGGTAAGAGCGTCGCTGGGTGTTGCTAATAAATTTAAAAATAAAGTAAAAACAAAATCTAAACAGTCATAAAAATTAGTTCCAATTTTGGCCACTGGGCCAGATAAGTTGGTGGGACTGTACGTGTGAGGCATCAACGGATTACACACAAGCTAATGCGACTTAAGATTCATCACCGGCCGCGACGGTGTGTGGCGTCGTTTGAAAATCGCTGAACAGTTTTTAAAATAGTACCTATGTGGAGTACTTAGACTGAAAGGGCGCCTCGGAATCGCCACCACTATTATAAGACTTATTTACACACATACTAAGATGTCTAGGACCTAGGTGCGTATAATAACATACGTAGTGATATTTTTATTACAGTCAAATACCCTTTTGAGTTTTGACGATAGGTCGCATCAACATTGTAGCTTACCTACCTATATTTTTGAATTATTAATTGAATTTGCCACATATTTTCACAGGTGTTAGGTACAGCTAATAATTGCTTTATATAAAGGACGGTCAACGAAGACTGCTTTCTGTTAATACTATTTTGTGCTTGGTACATTGAAAAATTTATTAGGCAGTAAGATTGCGACAGAGAAGAAGATACCGGAAGCTACAGCTAGCATACAAAAATTAAATTATCTAACAATGGCTTAGATTGGATGCACGCACATGCAAATCATACCTAGATTGCGTAATTTGAATGTAATTAGACTATAATATTAACTAGATACCTAATGTTAAGATTTTATACTCATCTGCAGAAGTGTTAAGTTTAGTTTAATGTAGGTACATATTTGCAATGAACGCGCATTATTTCGCGCCGAACGAATCAAACAAACCCCAGTCAACGAAGCTTCTTCTGTCTCAAGAAGCCCAAAATTCGCATCATTCGTTTCGTATAATGCGCGTTCACCTTTATACAGCAAATTTTATCGTACTGCAAAGCGATGTAAAATAATTTACTTAAGTTTTGACGCTATAAATGTTTCGGAATTTGAGATAGGTTTACTTACCTATTTTTGTTTTCTAGTCAGTGCATTTTTTTATCGCTTAATTAAATCAAGGAAAAATTGAATTGTTTTTATTCATGTAACTAGGATACCCATCCATACAGTACCGATATCGAAAGCAGAGTAAACGACACCCAAGTTACATACACCCCTTTAGCGTATCTAGGACCTAGGTCCGTTCGTTTACTCTTATACAGTAGACTGTTTCGGTACAAATATAACTTAACGGTAATTATTGGTAGGTAGGAGAGGTTGATATGTAGGCACTAGGTAGGTGCGTAACAAGTTTTGTGTCAACAACGTCATTGTTTCGGTATGCGGCCTTGGCTTGGCAGGTTATAGGCGTGGCAATTATTAGCAATTAAATAAAGAACATTCATTCACAAGCTGAGATATAATGCGGTCTGCGATCATCCTTCACGAAGGACGCGGACGCGCCTTTTCTAAATTACTTCTAATTATGTTGCAATATTTCAAGCTCTGGCTATTATTCGGAGGCTTTGCAAGGCAAGTAGGTATGTAAACTGAGGAATCGCCACTGACGTCGTGTTTGCGAGCTTGGAATAGGTATAAATGCGAAAATGTGAGTTGTGGCTGTCTGTAGGTATGCTACGCTTTCACGGCCCATCTGTTCAACCGATTTTGATGAAATCTGGCACAAAAATAGGTTGCATTTCGGGGAAGGGCATAGGCTTTGGCTGTCGCAATGTGCCTTAAGCTTTGGCTTTAATTATTGCACATCAATGATGCAGGGTAAGGAGAGGCATAGGCTAGTAGGCTACTGTAATAAAAGCGAAATATGTCTTAGCAATTTAGGTAATACCTAGTTTTAGTTAGCGCCAAACAAATAGTCTCTGAGCTGAGATGCGAGTGCTTGTTTGCACAGCTCTCACACAAACTGTTGAAGTCACCAGACCATTCATACTACACGCGAAAATATACTATTGCGACGCGTCTTGCGGTCAACTTCAAACTATCTGATTGGCGCCAGCTATACCTAATTTATTACAATAAATCACATGGTTATTAAGGTTAGATACAAATTATTATAAAAATGATTATAACTTCAAGGTACAGTGTTATTGTTATGATGATATAAAAATAAGCATTAAACTAAATAACTACACTAATAAAGGTACAATTAGAGAAAGTAAAAAAAAAATAAGTTATAAATTAGCTCTAAAATAAAAGTAAAATAAAATTGTGACATTTGATAGTTTGGTCAAATAATATTTCTAGGGATTTGGTTATAGGTAATTATAACATGTGGTTGAATTTTGTGCCTTTGGAATATGTGATAAGAATAGTACATGTATTCCAATAATCAACACCAACTGGATATTCCAAGTCTGACTACTTTTATAACAGTCATGGTAGTTTCACTATTACAATTACAGTAACATTTTTAACAGAATGCATTATATGTTATTTTATGAACTATAATACTATAACATTATTGCTATATTCTATTTATAATAAAAACAGATCTTCAAAAGAGTAAAAGTTTATCATGAAACATAACATTTGGCAAGCCAATTTTTAGGTAGTACATAATTATCTAAAAAGATCTTAAGTTAATAATTAATCTATATTCACCCTCACCAGTCATAATAACATACCATTATATAATTTTATGTCAATGAAAAATGTAAATTAAGTGGAATGTTAATTTATAAAATAATGTATGATTATGGATGGTTTTTGCCATATCAGTTATAACAAGAGAGCTATATCAAATGTTAAGTAAGGTTAGCACTATTTAAGTGTAAAACTTCTATGATGAAACTTCTATGAAAGCTACCATATTAATTATTGTCAGCTAGTCATAAGACATATTAGCGAACAACATGCAACTCCACCGTTGAGTTCTTTGATGAAACAAGTGGGACCAGTTTTTTTTCTACATCCTGTGATAATTCATGCCATGCACATTTACCAATCAAAGGCACTTCTTCCATTGGTGGTCTAAACACAACAAGTAAAGTTAAACAGCACCCATCTGCAGATGGATCTGCCTCTACATTGAGCAATCCTAAGGGCCTGTGTTGAGCAACATCAGCACCAAACATTTCCACCATGAATCTCCTCAACGTTGAATGCACACTCTTTGCGGGATTGATTTCACATGTTGGAAAGTGTAATGTTGTTTTTTCACTCAGCAGGACATGCATCCTATTTGTACTTCTTTTTTTAATTAAAATAATCAATCTCAGTAGATCTTTTACGTGTGCAATACCTGCTGGAAGGATGTTGATATGCCAGGTTTCACCTGGCCGACTCTGCCTGTACTGTTTTGCTTTTTCAATGAGGTGCAAGATATCATTTGACCTCAATGTTATTTCTTGTAAGTTTTTTATCCATTTAGCTTGTAGAGATTCTTTGTCAGCTCTAGCAGGAGTTTTAAGCTCTCCACCAGTGACAGATCCTGTTAAGACAAACCGAAACCAAGTTCCTCCAGCTGTTTCAACAACTAACAAAGTGTCTGGCTCACAGTGCAGACCTGTTTCCTCGAGAACTTCCCTGGTGGCTGCTTCTACTATCGTTTCACCTTTCTCCATTCGCCCAGCTGGAAGATACCACTTACCAGCACAACTTTCTTTCGCTTCTTGCATCATTAATAACTCATTTCTTTCGTTTAAAATAACACATGCAACAACATAAGTTACGTTGGCACCGAGTACCGGTTTGAAATTAGATGGTGTCGTAGGAGTTATACCTTGAGATTCGGTAACAGAGTTCTGATCTGCTATTGTGAAGTCACAGAAGTCATTTTCTTCCCCGTCGAGTCCTGATCCAACCAAAAGTTTTGTAATATTTAGGTCGACTTGGCGCGACATAGTTACCTAATTAAAACAGTTAAATTATTGGATAACGTAGACTATCTTTTAGAAACTAAGATGAGTTCACCATGATTTGAAGTAGGTAACAGTGGACTTTATTTATACATTTCAATATTTCAAATTTAAATCATCTGCACATTTGTTTTGTACCTACTATTAAGTTTAGGAAAACGAGTTCAAAACACAAGACCTATGCACCAGTCTTGTCTCTGAGTGTCTCTGACAAGCTGCTGACAAGCACAAAACCCACTTCCGCAGAGGTTTTTTTTTATAACTTGTTTTACGGCCCTGGATCCGCAGAGGAAGGGATAATAAACCTAGACCAGAGACGACCACAATGGGGGCTATCCACAGACATATAAATATAAGCAGACACAACATAAATTTCACACCCACATAGACAAGTGTATGCGAATCAGTGTGACTTAGTGTGACCGTGTCCCTGCAAGCAAAAATGTGTATGTATTAATTTGCTGCAACACTGTGCTACACCAACGCACACATTGACAAAAATTCAATGCGTGGCAGTCATTATAAGACATCTATGAGACCTATGGCGTTTGTTTACATTGTGTTGTCTTGGGTGTCATAAGTTTTTTGTGAAATTTGGAGATTTATATGAATATTTACTGAAATAAAATGGTGAAGTGTTGTGTCCCCCTGTGTTACAACGCTTCGTACAGGAAAACCCCAGAAGTAACGTTCCATCGGTAAGTAAAATTCACGCTATCATGTAGCTTTGGAATGTTTTCGTATCGCATCGTATCAAGGCTAAGATATCTTATATTTTATAGTTGTTATGACGAAATATGTAGCCATGCATATATTAAAACTATAATATTATGGTTTTCTGTAGAAATACATGCTTTAAGTTGTTGAATAATCTTTTTTGACATTTTGAGAACTTTAACAAATTACAGGGCCGGACTCGACGACTCTTTTATTTTAAGTATATAACTTCGACTTTTAATTTCAGGTTTCCAAAGGATGAATACCTGAGAGACCTATGCATAAAAATATTAATAGAAAAGACTGGCAGACCAACTCATGGAGTGCTATATGCTCCAAGCATTTTACAGATAATCTAAGAACGTAATATATTCCGTACAATTCTATCTCCTGGTGCAATACCGACCATTTTCAAAGAAAAGTTAGTTGAGGTCTTATACTAAGTAGGTACCAATTTACCTTATCTTCCATTAGGTGGATGAATTTCATTAATTTTTATTGAAAACCTCAATACAGATTCTAAAGCACTAATTGTAAAGTTTATTTGAATAAAAAACATGTGAGTTTAAAACACCTGTTGTAATTTTTTATTTAACCTCTTTTTGGAATAACGATTCGATTCGATTGTTTAACAACATTTATTTGGCTTACTGCCAAGAAATTATTGTCAATAGGAACTTTGAGCTAAAATCTGGCGGTATTTACACGATATCCGTTGGTACTGTTCTTCTAAATAATATCCCCATCACCTGCGCGTCGACGCAGAGCGAGAACGACGCGAGAACCACTGGCCATGATACTGACGGAGTCCTCAGGATTTGAGTTGTAACAGGAGTTATAACTCCGCGCGCGACGGTGACGATATCACACGCAGCGCGGAGCTCACATCTATATTCACCACATTGACTAGGGTCCCGCACGTGGTGATGATTACCATTACTAGTGTTACTATATTGCAGTTGTGATCGCTTGTGATGAGGAAATTATAAAAGTACCAATAATAATTATTTTTAAAATCCTTACAAATTATAGCTTCCAAATGTCCAAATCTAACCTAACCTAACCTAACCCTACATATTAATATAATGCTTTATGCAGCAACAAGGTTCGGCCCTGAGTTTTGTGTATGTGTGCGTAATGTTTTCGTGTGTTTGTAATTGCCACGCTATTTTGTACGTTATCTTGCCTCTGCTTCTCTTTATAACTCTGTGATAATCACCAACCAAGAACGTCATTTTCCCACTCCATCATAGAATAAATCAAGGCCAGCCTGTAACTGAAAGGGATAGGTAATGGCTCGGCTTTAGTATACTCGCCGCGAGGGGGTATATTTTAGTGCAAGGCTTACCACATCAAGGTCTTTCTGTAAAAAAAAATATGAACGTCCAACTCTGCGGCGAGTATACTAGCTGAGCCTAGGTAATAACTTTGAAACACCTTTCAAATGTCATAATTCCTAAAGGCTAGCACAGTATTATGCTTTTAACTCTGTGTATGCAATAGACACAAAAACTAAAACCGTGACACGCAGAAAGGGATAGAAAAAACATAGTTTTTTCTCATTCTATCTTGTGTAACATCCCAACACTGCATCTCTTTCACGTGGGAGTGAAAAGGAGATATCGCTTGGTCTATATATCTTTCTCTGTCTACGCACTCCTTGCACTGACACCAACTTTCTTTTTTTAATTTTTACGGCCCTGGACATAAGTCCAATGTAAAAAACCAAACTTCCATGTCTTTTGAGCTTTGAAGTCCCGTATAATTTGCAACTACCGACGTCAACGTCATGAAGGTATTGAATGAACATGAAAATGCCTTTTATTTTGATAAATAAAGGAGGAAAATGCCAAAACCAATGCGAATTATTTTGACAATTTTTCGTCTTGTTACTTGTCAGTTGTCAGGATGTCTCTGAGTCTGATAGTCTCACTCATGGACTTAATATATAGTGTGTGTTCCGTTATAAGCACTGCGAGCACTGGCAGTGCTGTTTACTGGGGACTTCCAGTGCTCTCAGTGTATTTCGGAACGCACCCAATATACCATGGTCTCACTGGTTACTAGTCTCTGGTCTAGTATTTATAGTTTAATAGTCATCTGTGGTATTTATTTTGAATGTGATGAAGTGATGCAAACAATAAACCAATTTTAATTCAAAAGGGTAACAAAAAGTCCTGTATATGAATTTTAATTAACCAATCCGAAATCTGGAAATGATTCTAATTTCTTAGTCTAACATGACGTTAAAAAATGAAGATTTACAAGAGCATACAAAGAGGTTACGATTCAAGAGTCTAACCAATGTCCAGCACTGTTCCGGTGATATCATTGATAAAAGCACTAAAGAAACTCGTAACAAAGGTATATTATGAAAAATACTATTCTCTCCATCATTTTCTTCTTTTATTTATTTTTACTTAGTGATTTTTTATAAGATTTTATTCCTTTAAAGATGGAGCCAAAACAGCCTCTCTATTTGCATTTCTACATGTTGAACTTACGCGAGGCTATTTGTTGGAACACGATGAGGAGAGATTTTCCGCAAGGAGGGAGAAAGTTTATTCCTTTTTTAAAATTCCACAAGAACTTGAAAAGTTTATGGTTTATGGCTTCTTTCAGTGTGCCGATTCAATGCTATTTGTTTATACATTTCTACCATTAAGATTTATAATGGCCTTCTGGTCTTTCATTGATAGATTATTCAGACAATGTTTTGGGTAAGTTGATATACAGTGTAAAATTGAATAAAACAAATAAGTACCTACATGGTGCCAGTGGGGTTCAAAGGATTTTTGACCATTTTGGGGATCAAATCTATCTTTATGTTTTGTATTTTTGTGTGCCCAACTGGGCCATAAGATTAAACAAACGTAAGAAAACAATTTATCACATATTGCAGGTTCAATTCACGTCCAAGGAAAAGTATACTTAAACCAGCTGAAACATGTGATGTACTTAAAGGATTCATTTTATTAATATGTAGTATTTTAATGTGCTATATTGACACTAACATGATGTACCATTTAGTGAAGAGTCAGAGTGTAATGAAGTTATATATATTCTATAACATGCTGGAGGTTGGTGACAGATTGTTCTCTGCTTTCGGGCAGGATACAATTGATGCACTGTTTTGGACAGCTACGGAGCCTCGTGACAGAAAAAGAGAACATCTTGGTTTACTTCCACATTTAATTTTTGCTATGGTTTATGTCTGTATCCTTTTTATATTTACTACTAGGTTCTACCTGTGACTTGACCCATATGAATATGATTATATTGACTGGATGGAGTGTTTACTGATTATTCTGTGTTGCTTGCAGTGTCAGTAATAGCCTAGTGGTTTAAATGCCTAGGTTCCTATTTAGGTGGTTGGGTGTAAGAAGTTAAATATAACTTGCTTTAACAGTGAAGGAAAATACAGCATAGACAAGAGTTCTTCTAAATTTTACAAAAGGTGTTTGAAGTCTGTCAACCCCCTTTTTGGCCAGTGTGGTGGACTATGGTCAAACCTTTCTTATTCAAGAGGGGACTTGAATAGATAGGTTGAGCAATGAAGGTGTAAGTATGAGGAGTAACAAACAGGCACACTTTTCAGTATGCATACCAATATTGTAAATGCGAAAGTGTGTCTGTCTGTTTGTCTGTCTCTTACTCTTTCATGGCCCATCTTTTCAACCAATTTTGTTGAAATTTGGTACAGAGATAGATTGCATCCGGAGAACAACATAGACTATTCTCAATAAATTTCCTCAATACCTCATCAGTTCTTCACAGCTTGTTAATTTTGTTTCAAGCTACTACACTCAATGTAGCTTTCAATTCAAATAATAAAAGTCTTCTTATTATAATGATGTCAAATAATGTGAGTATGTAATGGAGTTGTAATGATTAATAAACACACAAAACTGCAAACTGATTTGATGCTGTCACTTTTTGGCAAGTTTATTCTAGTGTTGACATGAAAAGGACAGATATAGAAAATTTGCCAGTGCAAGTAGACCATAATCATTTATTATAAAAGTAAATGTCTGCATGTGAAACATAAAGTTAGAGATGAACACCAACACATACTGCGTTTGGTAATTGAAAAGCTGAAGTTGAACCTTACGATTTTATTCAGTTTTTAACATTTATTTCAGTTTGTTGAACTTAAGGGAAGTGTATTCAAAAAGTTTGACAAAAACAATCTCTTCCAAGTATCATGTAGTGACGTTAGGGAACGTCTTCATCTGTCGGTGCTACTTTTCATTGTGGTGCTTCAAACTATGAAAGAGTACACGTGGAAGGAGGAAAGATTCTGGATTCTGGCGCCAGATTGTGTACTCGTTCTAACATTCGAAGTTATTATAGACTGGGTGAAGCATGCCTTTATTACAAGGTCAGTTTATTATAGATTGTTAGATTTTCTTTTCTTTATGGGGTACATTTTAATTCCAACTAATGAAAAATAATTGAATGACAAACCAACTAACAAAAACACTTTCACATTTTTAATATTTGTATGATATCCATAGTTTAGATGTGTATGAGGCCCGTGACATATGGATGGACAGTAAGTATGACTATCTAGACAGCTGGATGGCTTTAAGGGTACTCTGTTATGGAGTCTTTGGGTCTCTCTCTGCATCGTATTCCTCATTGCTGAGGGTCGTGACCCCCTTTTCATTAATCACGTAATGTTAGGAGTTTTCTTGGGATAATAATGCGGTGGGTTCCCACGTCCTTCCGCATACGACTCGACTAAGAGTATTGAAACTCTTAGGTTTTTGTAACGATTATTTAATCAGATGAAAGTGATAATTACCGCGACTGATGGCTTATCGTGCTCTCGACGCAAATTCGTACTTCCAAATTCGGTCACCCGAGTTACCCACTAGGGTCAACGTTACTTAATAATATCAATCGACTGATATGCATTGTCGCAACTTGGCCCCTCGTCCCTCTTGGGCACTGAACACTAAAATTTGTTAAAATTTCAACATGTGAAAGCCTTACGTATAATAGGGATGTTGACAACTCAACCAAATCAGCACTCTTTATCAAACTTAAAAACGCACTTCTAGTATGGAAGATGTATGAAATTCACAGTTGTGACGTCATCAAATTTCAACGCACTTTTTTCTTCAATCTATATTAAAATGGTTATCAAACTTAAAACTAACCAAGAATGTGAATTTTAGGTCTTTTGGAAGACCCTCTATTTAATAATCAGTTAGAAATAATTTATTTTTGATATAGGAATCAGCCACATAACACATTATAAGGTTAACCTGTTCATGAACCCCAGGAACAGGTTACATAAGATATAACAATCTTAAGAAATACAATAAGATAAACGACACTGCTGATCAGCTGATTGATTAACTAATTTATGGTTATCAGGTTCAATGAAATACCATACGGTGTGTACCGGGAGTACACAGTGAGCTTGGCGTACGATGTAGCACAAACTCGGCAGAAGTATGCTTTCAGCGATCACTCAGACCTCGTTGCGCGTCGGATGGGCTTCATACCGTTGCCGTTGGCCGTCGTCATTACCAGGGTGCTGGTTCATGCCGTTAAAGTGGATGGGTAAGTGTACTGACCACGAAATAGAGATGTAGTTTTGACGACCTCCCTGGCGCAGTGTTGAGCGCTGTTGTCTTAACGTGCTGAGCTACCGGGTTTGATCCCTGGCTGGGTCAATTTGGGAATTTATAAGTTCTGAATTTTGCCTCGTCTGGCCTAGTGGGAGGCTTCGGCCGTGGCTAGTTACCACCCTACCGGCAAAGACGTGCCGCAAATAGGGATGCAACATCGCTCACAAAAAACATCGATGTTAGGATATCTATGTTTTCAAAAGTGAAACATCGATGTTAAAAATATCGATGTTTATGAACGATATATCGATGTTTTTATCACCATTTACAAATTACATAAACTTTTGACGCCTTGTTCCTGTAATGCAAATGAATCATCGATTTATATAAACATCGATGTATCGCCGAAACCACCTTAGCTCAGTTTTCTTAATTTTTGCTTTCACAAACATCATCCTTTACATCACTGTCACTACATCTTTTAAAGAAATACCACACATACTCCTTAATGCTCTCATTACTACTCAATACTATGTTAATAATATATAATATTAATCTATAATATAATTATAATATTTAATATATAATATAATTATATTATATTAATCTTGTAACCCTACATGAATACTATATAATATTATGTATCTTAGTCACTATGTTATGAGTGCTATATTTTTGATCAATTAAATAGTAATGAAAAGGAAATGTATGTTTTGTTTATAATTATTTTAGTTAGTTGACAAGCCTCAATGAAGCTTGTAATTGATCGAACAAAGCATTTTCAAATAAACACTGCGTTTAAAGAAACGTAACGCCCTCT
Organism: Erebia ligea; assembly: GCA_917051295.2. Classification (NCBI taxonomy): domain Eukaryota; kingdom Metazoa; phylum Arthropoda; class Insecta; order Lepidoptera; family Nymphalidae; genus Erebia; species Erebia ligea. Next base: position 7,753,854 of record OU785232.1, read on the forward strand.
GGCATTGCATCTGTCTGTGGTCGAATAGTTGAAAAAACTCGCTAACCAAAACGTTAAGCGCCATCTGTTGTCGAATAGTTGAAAAGACTCGCTAACCAAAACGTTTAGCGCCATCTAGTGTGGCAGCAGTACGATGTAGCGTGTATAGTTTTATTATTCCGGTATTATCCTCATCAATGCCCAAAGCTTAATTATTTTCCTGAGAAACGTGGTTAGCAATACTTGAACATATTTTTTTAGACTAACCACAACAACTAGCGCCATCCCAACTAGTCTGGGAAAGCAGTTATTTGGTGAAACATTTTTTTATTTATTTTCTCAGTTTTCAGAGCCTGCAGACTCCTGAAACTTTTTTATCTGAAAACTATAAAATATTAAAAATTGCAATAATAAAAATCCTTCATTCCCTCATCGTCATTTCCTTTGTAACACATAAACCCTTACTGTGCAATAGATTGCTTAATAGATATCATAATCAGTTAATAAAGTCAACCTATACTATATATACCTATATATATATAATATTATATATATATATATATATTATTTATATATATATATATATATTATACTAGATAAATTGTAGCAAATATTTTTTTCAAAGCAATAATACTTGGTGCTGATGTCTAATGGGCTATTTAAATCTTTTTCCAGGTTGGTGGCAGTGCTTCTAATATCAATAGCGTATTTATGTCTAATATCAATAAGGGTGCTAGTATCCATCGTGATTCTCGGCAAAGCCTGCGACCTGATATCACAACATCAGAATGAGAAATGTGACAGTCACCATGCAACGCCCAAAAAGTAAGATGATTTTATATAACCTACTTACTGATGCCCGCGACATCGTCCGCGTGGATTGAGGTTTTTGGTTCCCGCGGGAACTCTTTGATTTTCCGGAATAAAAAGTAGCCTATGTGTTATTCCACACTATAATCTATCTCTGTGCCAAATTTCATCTAGATCCGTTCAGCCGTTCTGGCGTGATCCACATCCATCCATCCATCCAAACTTTCGCATTTATAATATTAGTATAGATAAGATGATGGCCGCGACTTCGTCCGCGTGGATTTACTAGGTTTTTTATTCCGCGGGAACTCTTTTATTTCCTGTCTTTTATTAGCCCATGTCCTTCGTCAGGACGCAACCTATCTCTGAACATCAATATCGGTTGAACAAATGGGCGGCGATAGCGTAGTAGTAGACATAGAGATAATATTGGTATGGATTTTATTATACTAGAAAGAATGTGTAGGTATCGTCGTTCTTTCAACCGATGTCCAGTGCTGGACATGACATAAGCCTCTTAAAAAGATTTCCACAGATCTTGTAAAAGAGACAGAAGTTCATGCTGGCATTATCTATACTTCTATACTAATATTATAAATGCGAAAGTTTGGATGGATGGATGGATGTATGCAGGGATGGATGTTTGTAACTCAATCACGCCAGAACGGCTGAACGGATCTGGATGAAATTTGGCACAGAGATAAATTATAGTCTGGAATAGCACATATGCTACTTTTTATACCAAAAATCCTCATACCACGCGAACGACGTCGCGGGCATCAGCTAGTTAATAATATTGGGATAAACGCAAAAAATACATAAGAATGTAATTTTTTGCAGAGAACAAAAAGATAGTAAAGATTTATCATCCCCACATAAAACATGCGAAGTTGAACCGATGGACAAAAAGCCAGCACAGCTTAAATTTCTCATCCCGGAAAATGTTGCCATGGTAAGGACTAAGGACGTACTAATAAAACTGTAGCCATAATATTTTTCAGCTAAAGTTATTTATAGCACTTTTTTTTTTTTTTATTCAATACAATTTAGCCCTTGATTGTGAACTCACCTGATGGTAAGTGATGATGCAGTCTAAGATGGTAGCGGGCTAACCTGTTAGTGGCATGGCAGTTATATTAAACCCATACCCCTTTTCGGTTTCTACACGGCATCGTAACGGAACGCTAAATCGTTTTACGGCACGTCTTTGCCGGTAGGGTAGTAACTAGCCTTCTTGCGGAAGGACGTGGGAACCCACCGCATTATTATCCCAAGAAAACTCCTACCATTATTAATGGAAAGGGGTCACGACCCTCAGTAATGAGGAATACGACGCAGAGAGAGAAGTACCACGGCCGAAGCCTCCCACCAGGCCAGACCGGGAAAAATTCAGAACTTATAAATTCCCAAATTGACCCTGCCGGGAGTCGAACCACGTTAAGACAACAGCGCTCAAAACTGCGCCACGGAGGTGGTCATAACACTTCAGAACATGCATAGAAAAGTTAGCACGTCAGAACATGCTTATTTAAATGGAATTTATGTATTTCAGAGTGAGCCATTGGGGGACGCGTCGGTCGGTGCAGCGGCCATCTTTTCCAACAGCGCCATCGATCTGAACGGCGTCTGTTATCTCAACGACAAGATGAACGCGCAAGTGAAACAGGAGCCCGCCGATTATATCGAAGCTGACTCGGTAAGTAGCGGCCATCTACTACAGAACCATAAAGCTAAACGGTTTCTGCTATCTCAATCACAAGACGAACGCGCAAGTCAAACAGTACGATTGATCGTAATCGAGCGGACGATCACATTAGTGTCAAAGTAAAATAAACCTAAAACTGCATTGATTTAGAGCTCAATTTCGTGTATGCATTCACAGCAAAACGAAACGTTTCCGTTTGGAGCGTTACTGCGAATGCGTACACAATTATATCGAACCTGACTAAGGAGCGGCCATCTATTACAGAGCCATACAGCTGAACGGTTTCTGCTATCTCAATCACAAGACGAACGCGCAAGTCAAACAGTACGATTGATCGTAATCGAGCGGACGATCACATTAGTGTCAAAGTAAAATAAACCTAAAACTGCATTGATTTAGAGCTCAATTTCGTGTATGCATTCACAGCAAAACGAAACGTTTCCGTTTGGAGCGTTACTGCGAATGCGTACACAATTATATCGAACCTGACTAAGGAGCGGCCATCTATTACAGAGCCATACAGCTGAACGGTTTCTGCTATCTCAATCACAAGACGAACGCGCAAGTCAAACAGTACGATTGATCGTAATCGAGCGGACGATCACATTAGTGTCAAAGTAAAATAAACCTAAAACTGCATTGATTTAGAGCTCAATTTCGTGTATGCATTCACAGCAAAACGAAACGTTTCCGTTTGGGGCGTTGGCTGCGAATGCAGAAACGATTATATCGAACCTGACTCGGTAAGTAGCGGCCATCTACTACAGAGCCATAAAGCTAAACGGTTTCTGCTATCTCAATCACAAGACGAACGCGCAAGTCAAACAGTACGATTGATCGTAATCGAGCGTACGATCACATTAGTGTCAAAGTAAAATAAACCTTAACTGCATGGATTTAGAACTCAATTTCGCGAATGCATTCACAGCAAAACGAAACGTTTCCGTTTGGAGCGTTGGCTGCGAATGCATACACGATTATATCGAACCTGGCTCGGTAAGTTGCGGCCATCTACTACAGAACCTTAACCTAAACGGCGAGCCTTAATGGCGACTGCTATCTCAAAGACAAGACAATGCATGCCGTATTACTATGGATACCGACTGTGGACAGTTTGCCACATTTAGAATACTAGATGATGCCCGCGACTTCGTCCGCGTGGATCAAGGTTTTTTGATTCCCGCGGGAACTTCTTAATTTTCCGGGATAAATAAATAAATCCGCCTATGTCCTTCCCCGGCATATAAACTACCACTATTCCAAATTTCAGCAAAATCGATTGAAAAGATGGGCCGTGAAAGCGTAGCAGACAGACAGACGGACAGACAGACAGACGGACAGACAGACAGACAGACACACACACTTTCGCATTTATAATATTAGTATGGATATGCTTTTGACGCTATAGTTGCCAGAGACGAAAGACGGGATGGTGGATTATAAGGCGTTAAATTTTTCAGTTTCCTTCTATGACTTGTTAGGTATTAACAGTGAATATTGTCCATTCAGGACGTCAGTCGTAGCGCACCTGATATAAAAGCAGCTGCGGCAGCCAATGAGGAGTCAGTAGAGCGACCGCACTCACCCGACGCGGATGGCCTCAAGCGTCGCGCAGAATCTGAGCCCAACCTCGCCAAGAATGACGAACAAGAGACCACGTAATGCGATAGAAAGAAAATTAGATCCCATTGAAAAAGAAATGGCGTTGCGAATGTGCCTAGAACCTTAGACGAATCGGGAAAAAATATCGTATTCCAGTGTCAATAGATAGTAAAAAAAGTCCATAGATAATATTATAATTAATTTATAAAGCGTTAAGAATAAAAGTTGATCTTTCTGTAACTCTTGAAACTCAATAAATAATCACATTTTAACATGTCTTCTAACCTATGTGATGTGCAATTATAATACAAATAATAACCTCGGGCTGCCCGCAACAGCTGGACTGACTTAAATTTTATTTCGCCTACGCCAATCGGTGTAAGACTGCTCGATATAATATCGTAGGTCGGTTTATTGAATTACTAGATGATGCCCGCGACTTCGTCCGCGTGGATTAAAGGTTTTTGGTTCCCGCGGGAACTCCTTAATTTTCCGGGATAAAAAGTAGCCTATGTCCTTATACCTATGTCCCCGGGATATAACCTACCTCTATACCAAATTTCAGCAAATTCGGTTGAAAAGATGGGCCGGGAAAGCGTAGCAGACAGACAGACAGAAAGACAGACAGACACACTTTCGCATTTATAATATTAGTATGGAAGTATGGAAGTATGGATGTAGGTACCTGGCCAAGTTTACCTTTGCAACTCGTTGACCTTCGTTGGTTACTCTGGTTCTTCAACGTACTTATGTCCTAATTTCTGATTTGATCACATTAGTCGTAAAGAAATTTTTTATCACTCGCAGTGACTGCATTTTCTTTGATTTTGTGAGGCCCTTCTAGTGAGCTAGCCTTTTAGTAGCTCAAGTTCATAGCGCTTGAGCTTTAAAGGTAGGTAAAGCTCTAGATATCGAGGGCTCTAGCAAACTGCGTGCTGTCGCTTTTTGACTGATAAAATTAGTGTGACAATTGAAAACGTGATTGATTCCTTATATAGGTTTTTGGAGTCCTCGTTGTTTAGAATTCGTTAGAACAAGTATTGTGTAAACATTGTCGCTAACTTTTAGTGATATCAAATGTTAATTACAGAATGTTATACATATATATATGTTATTTTCTATGATTATATAAATTATTTACGCTTTCTATTTTTTGTTTTATTACTGATTAAGTTAACAACGAGAAAAATGGGAAAACAAGCAAGCAAATAGAATTTTTAAAGGTTAAAATAAATATTGGCACAAAATTACCTTGTGAAATAGTTTTAACGATATTTTTAATGTAAAAATGTTCCTATGGAAATAAAAATGTAAATTATTGTGTATTGGTTTTGTAATTTTATAATTTTATTACAGTGCTTCACACACGAGGAAAGTTTCTAAACTTACATACATATCAAAAATTTTCGGAACCGGCAGGATTTGAACCTGCGTCTCTCTGGGAATCGCGCCCTCAGGGCGCGATGTTATGTATGTAAGTTTATTGGTTTTGTATTTAATTTTTAGAAAAAGAAACCATGGAGGTAGGAAATTGGTACCTTCTAAACAGTCAGGTGGCATGACCGATGGTTAGTGATAATTTTGACTACCAATAAAAAACAAAATTAGTTTACACATGATCCATGATAGAAATTGAACGTAACATTTTGGTCTTTTCTTTAATCCACTATAAGTTAGCCCTTGACTGCAATCTCACCTGATGGTAAGTGATGATGCAGTCTAAGATGGTAGCGGGCTAACCTGTTAGGGACAAGTTATATTAAACCCATACCCCTAAAGTTGTCTTGACTTGTGTAACCCGTCTCGCCTTTATTGATGGTCAAAGTTTAACTGTAGCCGTAACGTAACGTTAACCGTTTGCCTAAACAGTATCATCAACTCTGCGTGTGTCTGTACTAAAGTAAGGCCAATATAAGCGTGGACAAAAGTTCATTGACGTACCTTCACTATGAAACCCTCACGAAAACAACTAATTACGCCACAACTATAACTGTCTCTTTCGCGCATAGTGATAGACTTACGCGCGACGCGCTTACGTGGTCGACAGTGGATTTCATAATAAAAGTCGTGACGTCTCACCGGCGAAACATAGCGGTAAGTAACATTTTACGCGTCGGTCCGCCATTTGCCGTTCACTCATTCCATTTCGGAACGCGCTCGCTGGATGTACTGTATTTGATATCGTTATTCATAGTGGAAGTTATTGTTTGTTTGTTGTTTGTAATTAAATTCGAAAATGTGAAACGATTATTAAAAGAAGCCATCGATAGGGTAACGCCTCTTCGATGGCAAAAATGTATAGAGCATACAATAAAAGAAGAAGAAAAATTTTATAAAATTGATTTCACTATCGATGATGTGACAGATAGTTTTATTATAAATGTTACAGACTCTGAAACTTCTGAATCTGAAGACTTTTCAGAATCGGAAGTTTCAGAGTAACAAGTGAATTATTTTAAAAGATTAAAAAATATGACTGCACATTTTATATATATATTGAACTATGGAAGTTTTGGTGGAATATACAAACTCACATACATACATACATACATGCATACATACATGAACCCTGAAAACAATATACTCCTTTTTTCAGGCAGTCGTATAAAAATATAAACAAAAAAAAACTTGTTATATGCATAATAGTACTATATTAGTACTAACGTATGTAAATATGAATATTATGTACTTAGTAGTTCAGTAATCAAGGATCAATTAATGTTGCAAATAATTACACAATTGCTATGTGAACCTTAAGAATTTGTGAAAAAAAATTTAATAAAAACATTAATTATTACTTCATTTGTTTATTTTCTTTGCCTTTGAATTAAATATAATAAAATAATCATATCTATCGACTTTCCAAATCACACAGTTGTTCAGACTGTAAGCAAAACTAAACCGAATTCTGCAACTAATGACTGAAAAATACTGTTTGTGTTTACTAAACTATTGCAACGGATACGAGTGATTATTTTCTAAGATCAAAAATTCCGGGCTTCATCTTCAAACATATTAATACGTAAACGTAGCCCTTGACGGAACTTCAATACTTACTTAAGTACATCTGATAATATAATATTTTTTACAGAAGACCAAAGTGTTGTGTACCCCTTCATTAGGCGAACGACCTCTCGTTTGTTTGTTTACATTTTGTCTACGCTTATATTGGCCTTACTTTACTTTAGTATGTGTCGGCGCAGACCGAGTGCAATGAATGTAGAGTAGTCAAGCTTGATGAAGGACTTTTATGTCCTATTCACATAGAGTTGTGAATGAGAACTTAGAATGTTTTTAGCTTTCATTTGCTCTTAATTACCTATTTCAAACAAAAGTTTAACCATATTTATTACCTATAATTTGAGCAATTTGACAATACCTAATTATTGTCTGCGCTGATCCATAGTACAAGTAGATATACCTACACTAAAGTCTAGCACCTAGTAGGTATTCATCTACATATTTCAGATGCTGCAGGAACCACTTAGCAAAGATAAGGATGCAAGTAATCATTAGGTATTTGAAATAATTCTAAGGGCAAAATATTATATCCTCGAAGTTTTTTGTGGTCGGTAAGCGCGTGATGCCCGCGACTTCGTCCGCGTGGAATAGGTTTTTTAAATTCCCACGGGAACTCCCTAACTTGTCGGGATAAAAAGTAGCCTAATGAAAAAAATCACGCTGATCTGTAATCTGTTGCGGCGTGATTGAAGGACAAACCAACAAACACACTTTCGCATTTATAACATTAGTAGGTAGGTATGCAATATTAGTCTAGGCATTAAAGCTAGTGGACCTCAACAATAATTCCTCAGGCGACGAACCTTTACAGTAGGTATGATAAAGTATACTTATCATGAGTTAAACGTAGGTATATTATAAATATCCAATAAAAAAACAGAAAGGATGTAAGGTTTTTTATGCTTATAAATATTGTGCGCGTCAACCCCACCAAGACACAAGTATGCGCGTTTTCGGCAAAAAGACCGCTTTTACAACCTCTATTCTCCTCCAGAGCACTCCCCTGACTCCATCTAACAGCATTGGGATCCTCGGTGTTAGTATATCGAACGAAGTCCAGTTCCGTGAGTATCTGGAAGGTAAAGCCAAACTAGCCTCCAAAAAACTCGGGGTGCTCAACAGAGCGAAAAGATACTTTGCGCCTAATCACAGGCTTCTGCTATATAAAGCGCAAGTTCGGCGCCACATGGAGTACCTACTGTTCTCACCTCTGGGCCGGAGCACCCCAGTACCAGCTGCTTCCATTTGACCGGATACAAAAGCGGGCAGTTCGACTCGTGGACAATCCCAAAATTACTAGCACGCTGGAGTCCCTAGAGCACCGAAGAGACGTTAGTTCTCTTTGTGTGTTCTATCGTCTCTACAATGGGGAGTGCTTTGAGGAGTTATTTAATCTAATATCACCTTCCGTGTTCTCCAGTCGCACTCTTCGTCGCAGAAATAAAATTTCATCCTCACCACCTGGATGCCTGGTCTTCTTCCACCTCCCGTTATTCCAGGTCATTTCTGCCTCGTACCTGCAAATTGTGGAACCAGCTTCCATCTAATCTCCTCTGTTCCCTAATGATTATAATATGGGGCTCTTCAAAGAGCGGATAAACAAATTTCTCAAAAGCCAGCAACGCATTGGCGGTTCCTCTGGTGCTGCAAATGTTCATTGGCGGCGGTAATCACTTACCATCAGGTGACCCGCCTGCTCGTTTGCTCACTTTATATATTAAAAAAAAAAGAAGCTATACCCAATTGTTAAAGCAGGAAGGTAACTTATCGCGTAAACGCAGTTTAGGTTTGATAATAAAATCGGTTTAGGTATATTATCGATGTTCTGCATGATTATTTCGTTTGATATTTCGGTTTTATCACTTTTGAGTGTAAATATACTACCTACCTACTATTATTTTAAAAGAATTCGAGAAAATATGCAGTCATATATATTAAGTTTTAGGTATAAATACCTACCAACTTCCGCATGGATTTATAAGTTAGTCCGCAATTTTGTACTTATAAGTTTTGGTTCATTAGGTATGCCATACCCTACCAAGTTTCAACGACTGAGGATTTAATGCGGGGGTCTCCATACAACGAACCGCCCCGTTGTTGCCTAGACTATACCTACGTACCTATTCATATGAAGATAGCAGACCAGTCAGATTTTCTAGTTGCTCATATGAGTTTTGAAATATTCGGGGGTATTCGGGAATTCTTTAGACAATTACAATAAATTACATACTTACTTACTTTCTAAAATAGAACTGGACCAGACTGTCGCCGCAACAGTTTAAATTTTTAACGAAATCGTGTTATAATACGAGTGGGTAAACACTTTTGTGTGCCAATAGTCCCCACTTGTCACTCTAAATTTAACAAGCTCAAGTTTTTCATATTGCTGCCAACTACATAGTTTTTCACGGAATATTTAAGAGTGTGGAATTTCACGTGTTGCGGATTTTATTACGGATACAATACGCTCATCGACCACACAACCAATAGACGCCTAATTACTATGCTTTCGTAATGCAAACAATTCAGTCAAATGACTCATAGTAAGCGGGCGCGGGGTACTAAACGCTGATTGGTCTACTCAAGGTCAAAAAAATCATAAATCAAATGGGATGGGGTCCTAACTCCTAATAATTATTTATCGATAATTAATTATCGATATACTCTAATTAATATTTAAATAACTCGGTAGGTTTTGTTACAAGGGCGTGGAATTATATAAGACCTATTAAGTCTGATGTGTTGTCTGAAAATGTTCGCCCTAATGAGGAGTCTATTAGTTGTATGGTCGATGAATACGCTAGATTAATAAATACCTCACTGTCTGGTAGTTCGTATACAAGCTGAACTTTTAGTGGTTTTAAGGCCCCTGAGAGGTGATTCGAAATTAACAGTACAATTTGTTTCTACCATTAATCCTGACCCTAGTATTAAAATAAAAAATAAAAAATCGAGAAATTATTATTTCGAAAATTTTGCGATCAATTAGTAGCGCCAGCTGACTGAGCGGGTCACGTGACGCTTGAACCGAGCGGCGCACGACTGGTCGTTCACCTACGTACGACTATCAGCTGTTTAACATTAGGTAAAGTTTCGATGAAAGTTTTAAGGCTTTAAGGTACTTTTAAAGGAAAGTTTTTGTAAGGAAAGTTTTAAGGTACTTACACCATCATTGCAGGTTATTTACAGCTCACGAGGTAGGTGGGTACACTTATTTTAGGTATTTAGGTGTTCGAGCCTTTAGGCTTGACCCACTGTGAGATAACCCTTTAGAACATCAGCGCCATCTAGTAGTTGGTAACGAAACAATCCGAGCATTTGTCGGTAACGTTTCGGTGTTAGTGGAGGGGAGTCAGCGCACAGGCAGGAGGTGTCGGCCATTTTGATTTCAGTACGCTTTTGAATCTCAGCGTCGTCAGTACAAAAATTAATTCCACAGTAATAAAGTTGTTTATTTATTTATTTATTAGATCTTACATAGGTGTCCGTAGTTTGATACGGAAAACACCCATGTAAACCGGTACAAAATATGTTGTACCTGCACATAACAACCTCGTAGCTCACGCTACGAACTACTTCATAATATTATTATGAAGCATCTTGTCGTCTCGCAATGAACGATAAGCTGTCAGAAAACCTTCTCAGGTTACGACAGAATCTGACCTATCTTAGGTCTTGATACCATGGAAAGATTTCCATTGTCGATCGTATCAGCTGAGACGTCGGGTCGTATAGACTGAGACGTCGGGTCGTATCAGCTGAGACGTCGGGTCGTATAGACTGAGACGTTAGGTCGTATCAGCTGAGACGTCGGTCGTATAGACTGAGACGTCCGGTCGCATCGATTAGACTCCCAAGCGATACGATCCACGCGACCGATCGTCTCATGTGAGGCGTCCGGTCGTATCAATCGAGACGCCTGGTCGCATCAACAGAATACTAGAACAGCTAGTATCATCCTTATACTTTGCCAAGCTGTTGGCACAACTCATCCTATATGATGTGTTTGCGACCTTTTTCAGATCATGGCGTCCAAATCTACGTGAGAACTAGGTCAGACCAGTCTCATCAGAACAAAAAATAATTTTTCGCTATAATCGTAAAAATTGTTGACGATAACTATCCCAAAGGATGGAGGTTGTGGGAGGCCCAAGACCTAGCCAGAATTATTTGGGGAAAAAATACCATTCAGCAGGTTTACCTGTGTGACTGTTCCGAAGGCAAAACGATTGCCCTAGCGATGCGTTTCTTTCCAAAAAGAAACATGGTTTCATCAAAAGGAAACTACCAAAATGTCTTTCGGAAGAGCATTATTATACTCTCACAATGGAGAATAAAATCTCATAATGAAGAAAATCCACGTTAAATCCTACGATGACTTTATCAATACAGTGACGAAGTCACGGGTATTGGCGTATATATGCAATACTATAAATGCGAAAGGGATGTGTCATGTGCTGTTTGTGATATATTTGTAGTGGATATAAACCTACATTTATCAAATCTCTGACTAACATCGCGAGATATAGCCTTGTTGAGCTGCAGCACACTGCAGAAAAGGACCTCTATATCTTCTAGCTCGCGAAGTAATAACACTACGCTACGAAGCGTTTGAACCGAATGAGACTCCGATAACATATTTATTTTTGGAGAAAATGATGAGCCTACTCACGAAACAAACTCAGGCTATTAGAAGCGTTGCAAATCAGGTTGCAACCCTTGCACCTAGAAGCCGATCAAGGCGCTTCTGAGTTGGAGGAGTCTTTGGAATCGGTTCCAGAAATTACCGAACCCGATGAAGAATTCAGGCCTTCCCCTCTTTGAATGCGCTGCCTTAGGAAGGCGCTTTACTATTCTGCGCCCCGCTTAATGTCGAGTCCGAAGAAGCCGCGCTCATTAGCGCCAATTAATTTTAAAGTTAATTAGCGCAATTTGTGCCATTGTACAAATTATTCAAGTCCAAGGAAAATTGTTACTCGACAATATGCCCAACTGCGCTTTGCACCACACACAACGGAAGTCGAGCCCAAATTGGCCAAAGCAGACCCAAATCTTGCTGACCAGGGGCCGAAAATGTCAATGGTTGGATGAAGACGGTTGGAAGAACATACGCTGCGCCGATGTTCAAAAAATGTTTCACGTCACTCCAGTTTCCTCCGCACTTAAAGTCAATAATCACTTGGCAACAATAGCATCTAACTGGACTCCAACATCACAACTAGGAAAAGCAGGCATGACCTTGGCGTGCTATAATAATATATGGGTTGCTGCTCCAGCGAAAAGCTCCAAGAAGCTTGCCAAAAAATGGGCCCCAACATCCGTATGGAAATCCTGAATGTTATGCTCGGCGCAGATAGCCTTTTCAAAACTGAAGGGTTAATACAGTACTCTTGCAGTAGAAGAGCTGAAATCATTGAAGCACGCAGAGAGACCTATAAGCCAGCAAACAAAGTCCTCAGCAGCAGCATTTTACATGACATACTGCATTCCGATACTTTATACCTCCTTACTGGAAAAATTATCTGAAGTAATTCAGGATCAGGGGGGGGGGGGGGGGGGGGGGGGCACATAAGGGTTTTCCGATGAAAACCAGTCCCAATAATAAGATCGGGAAGAAAGGTCCTAAAGGATATAGAAAAAACAGGATGGTGGCATGTCCGATGTCCGGTACTAAAAGGACCAGGACAGCTCAAACCAACAGAAATCCTAATTATCAGGTATTTCAAGATGGTCAACTTAAATTAAACCTGGATCTATGCCTATGAAAGTCATTACGAGCATCAGAGACAATCCTGAACGTTATAAGAGGTTACCGTATAGGTACCCTTCAGTCAAAAACCACCTCATACCGTTTTCTCTACTTGTAATATTAAATTATATGAACCTAAAACGCCAGAAGAAATTCTAATCAAATCAAAAATATACTGGATATGGGCGCGATTTCTCTTATCACTTTTAAAGAAGGTTACTTATCGCCAATTTTCCTGAGGCAGAAACCTAACGGTTCTCATAAACTTAATTTAACTTGCGTCGCCTGAACTCCTACGTTCAACCACCAAAGTTCAGACCTATAAGCTTATCAAAGGTTGCGCAAACCGTGCAACAGGAGGATTATTTGGTGAAGATCGACATCTCGAATGCCTACTGTCATATCCCTATTCAGGAATTACACCACCATTATCTTTTGTGTTTGATGGCAATATATATAGTATTAATTGCTTACCTTTTGGATTATCAAGTGCATTATCTCTTTTTTTAGTAAAACTACTTATTGGGTGGCATCCTCATAACGTGAAAAAGGAATCAGAGTTATCGTCTATATAGACGATCTCTTGCTCATAAATCGAATTCTGACTTATTAACCGAAAAGGCATTATAGAAAGCAAATTTTCTTAAAAAATCCTCTTCATCATCGGCACCTTTTGTGGCCTTTTGTGGGGTGTTGATTTCTCCATCTTTTTCTACCTCTTGCATATATCCTTCATTTTGGCAATCCGATGGCTTTTGCATCTCGATCGACTCCATCAATCCAGCGCGGCTTTCGCCTACCGATATGTCGTCGCCCATCAGGCTATGACGTCATGATATTCTTGGTTGTCGATGGTCGTCCATATGTTGTACCTGTCCAGCTCTTTGAAGCCTTAAGATTTTGACATGTTGGACAATATTAGGCCCACCAAACATGTTGTATATTTCATGATTGTATCTGATACACCACAAACCGTCCATTTCTACCGCCCCATATATTCGGTCCGCATTACCTTTATTTCAAAAACTGCAAGGGCTTTTTCGTCTTGTTTATTTATGGTACAGCATTCACTACCATAGGCCAATATTGGTCTTATAAGGGTCTTACATAGTGCTGTTTTAATATGTCTGGTCAGGAGACACGATCGTACGTTTTCTTCAGGCCATAGAATGTTTTGTAGATAGAAGCTATTCGTCATTTAATTTCCGCTGATATTATATCATTGCTCTTTGTAATCAAGGAGCCCAGGTAGACGAATTCCGAACACTTATTTAAAGTTGCATCACCAACTGTAATTTTATCATCAGGTCTATCTACTTCAGACTCACAAGCTTATACATTGTTTTATGTTAGTTTACGCTGAGGTTCATCTCCTCAGCGCTGTTTTGAATACTTACGTACTCGTCCTTGAGTTTGTCTAGATTTCTCGCAATCGTTAGTGTATCCCAACAGTTGTGAATACTCAAAAAAAAAAAAAAAAATTGGTATATATATATTCCTAAATATATATATATATATATATAGGTAGACAACTTTTTAAACTTTGCACGCGGGTGTCACGGACAGGCAAGGTTGAATAGTTGACAAGAAAATGCGTCTCCATGTCTGAGGTCGTTTACTATTGTATACGCTTTGCCTATGTCGTCCCGCTTGACGAGCCTTACAAGTTTAGCAGGGATTTCAAATTCATATAGTGCCGCAATTAATTGAACTCTGGTAAAACAGTCTGGTAATAGGCAGCTTAATAATACAGTCAATGAAAAACTCAAGCATTTTTTCTAGAATTTGGTGAAACGAAAAGATTGGATCAATCGTGGACCCATTCGGGCGGAATCCACACTGGTACTCTCCTACACTTTTGTCCGCATAAGGTAGCAGCTTAATAAATAGAATTGTGGACATAACTCTATAACAAGTATTTATTATTGTTATACCTCTATAATTAGAGCATTGAGCGCATCTCCTTTTTTTATGTAAAGGACATATTATTCAACCTAGATTCCACTATTATGACATTTTTTTTTCTGTAGTCAAGATGTTAATTACAAGTTTGCATGGAAGAAGGAATTACGACTGCCGTTCTATGCAAGTTTGCGTATAGCTCACAGAGATCAATGTCACCATGTTTGAGTAGTTCGCGCGGCATCCCGTCACTGCCTGGCGAGTTGTTGTTGTTTTTTAGGCCTTGTAGAGCTAGCCGCGTAGAAATAAGGTTTGGTATAAACCGTCTACATCATCGTCTACAATGTCTTAGTTTGGGGTCATTAACCATGTTAACAGGCATTTCTGATAAATGACAAAAGACGCCCCGCATAGATTCAAGATTCAAGATTCAAGATTCAATTCATTTATTCAATATAGGTACACTGTACACTTATACTGTACATAGATGCGGAGCATTGTCAGATCTCAAGAGATCAAATCGAATTTTGGCCCGCCTTTTGGAAAAAAAGCGGATAAAACAAATTATCGACAATCGGGCTGGTACTTATCAAATAGTGATAAAATTATTTTTGACCTTTGCTAGTGGATACCAAATCTGATAAACAAATCAGAACATCGAAGGAGAGCGCACCCAACTCTGACAACTTATTCATAACCACTCGGAGTCGGAACAGAGTCAAAGCAGCATCTAGATCCGCAGTAGCAGGCTGGTTAAGGATCATTCTGAAAGATGCTAAAATCAAAGGGTCTCCTGACAGTTTCAGAGCAGCTGTTGCTTCAGATAACTGGGTCAATAAAAACATTGATATTGATGAAGTGCTACGCAAAGGTGGTTGGCGTAGCTGTTCAACTTTCTTTAAACGCTTCTATAAAGAAGTAGAGGCTAACACAATAAATTCTGTCATAAATCATGCAATGCCTGACGTTTATATTTTCTATGGCGATTTTTTCTACGATTAATAATTCGGTTATTAGTCATAAAGGTGATTTTATGTTAACAAGTACAAATGAAACTCAATCATTGTGTTTAGTTATTTTATATGAGGTAATGAAAGATTATATTGAACGCTAAGGAAATAATATTTAAGGCATTAAATAAAACATATTGAAGTACAATAATATTGTGATATAGAAATATCACAAAATCAAGTATATTATTCTCTACGTGATTCATATCACATAATTATAGTCACAGTACGCATAGTCAGCGCCGGCAGATATTAAACATCTCACAGTGGGTCAAGCCTAAAGGCTCGAACACCTAAATAGAAGCGTTTTTCCCCCGAAGGGTAAAAAACGTATATTTAGGTTTCAGCCGAAAGGCTTGACCCACCATCGAATACCTTACCGGCTTTTGCCTCGCTTCGATTCTTGAATCGGTACTGAAATCAAAATGGCCGACACCTCCTGCCTGTGCGCTGACTCCCCTCCACTAACACCGAAACGTTACCGACAAATGCTCGGATTGTTTCGTTACCAACTACTAGATGGCGCTGATGTTCTAAAGGGTTATCTCACAGTGGGTCAAGCCTTTCGGCTGAAACCTAAATATACGTTTTTTACCCTTCGGGGGAAAAACGCTTCTATTAAATTTTACACTCACGTATTTACGCACTTTCTTTGATTCGAGCACTTTCGCGGATCACGTGGGGGTTGTTAAAGGCCCAATAATGTTTATTGTGCTAGTTAAAAATTCCAATACGAGTAAAAGTTGACTAGACAGTTCACAGAATGCTTAATTCACGATTGTTTATTAACCACTGACAAAACTCAATCCTAGCTGGCCCATCGTTCTCGTGAAGTGCATGTACACGCCTAAAATGGTATGGATGTAAGCCTTCTGAGTTTAACAACTTCCACACGTAGGTAATACTGGCTCAAGTTAAACCTAATTGCAGCCATTCGGGTGCTTCGCCGAGGATCACGTTCGAAGTATTCGAGGATTTCCTCGTCGAGTTCCGGCGAGTACATGCGGGGACGACCTCGATCTTGAACATGCTCTGGTCTTCGGAATTGCCCATGGTCGACTAAACGCTGCGCTGCGGCTAAGGTAGTGATACTGGACGGAACTTGTGGGTTTCGGATTCCTCGCAGACGAAGGGAATTTAAGTGATCCGGTTGTGCGTAGAGCCGTCGAGCTTCTGTCGCATTGTATCTAATTTGCAATGGCGTTGCACCATACCTACTTAGGTCTTTCAAATTGGAGTACTCGTAATGGCGATCCATTTTTGCGCGTATTTGAAAACCGAATTAGCGTCACTTACGGCACGCGTGACGTGTTTTGCGTAACTGAGGCCGGAAGTCGGCTAGCCGGCTAGCCGCGAGCGGTCAGCGGCGCGCGGGCCGTTTCAAAGGATTAAGGGGCGGGGCTTTTAAACCCCGAATCGGTTCGATGATTGGACGCCAGACGCCGCTCGCGCCGTCTAGCTTCTTTGAACTTCGCCGCGTAGTACTACTGTTTCTCACAGTTTCGAGTTTATTTCGAAAAAAAATTCTAACTCAAAAAAGTAAGTACTTTAAAAAAAATTGAGCCGATAGTACTGCTAAAGGCGATTAAACTCGCCGCGGCTTTAAAACCACAAAAAATTCTTCGTGTATATTGGTTATTAAAACCATTAAGTTTATGGTATCGATGATATTAATAAATCAATGGTAGGTTACTAAGAGGGATTGTGACAATTTTAACTTTGTTGCAATATCTCAGTCCTCATTCAGCGTGAAAGCGTAGCAGACAGACAGCCAGACACACTATCGCATTTATCGGTAGCAGGAAAATATTTTCTATCTATATTTTAATAATCCCTGAGTTGATTTTATCTTGGTCTTGGATGTTTTGAGGTTGGAACCCTACCACTTACATTAATTTTTACATTCCTCCGGCGCTACAACCCTTTGTGGGTCTTGGCCTCCTCCACAATTTCTCTCCACCTGGCTCTGTCCTTGGCCACCTTCTTCCATGAAGGGAGCTTTCCAAGCTTCTGCAGGTCTTCCTCTACACAATGGATCCATGTTTTTCGAGGTCTTCCTTTTGGTCGTTTCTGTTGTGGTATCCATTGTGTCATCACTTTAACTCCTCTGTTTGGTAACATCCTCTCTACATGTCCTGCCCATCGTAGACGCTGAGATTTACAATATCTTACTATTGTTTCCCCATCAATCAGACGTTCTAATTCAAAGTTCATTCTATGGCGATATGTTCCACCATCTTCTCTGACTGGACCAAAGATTTTGCGTAGTACTTTTCTTTCAAAAATGGCTAACTTGTTTTCTTCTTTCACAGTCAGTGTCCAGGTTTCACAAGCATAGGTAACCACTGGTCGTATGAGTGTTTTGTAGAGAAGAAGTTTGGTCTTATAGCTGAGGAGTTTTGAGGCAAGCAACTTGTTACAGGCATAGAAGCACTTATTTCCAGCTAATAGTCGAGCTTTTATTTCCTCTTCAATGTTGTTTTGTGAGTCTAAGACGGAGCCGAGGTAACGGAAGCTGCTTACTTGTTCAAGTTCACTATCATCAATTTTAAGAGTTTCTGTAGGTGTTGGTCTTCGTGAACTAACTAAGTATTTTGTTTTTGCTACATTCACTTGTAAACCGGATTTTAGGGCCTCTGTAGCAAAGTCTTTATAAAGTTCAGTTACACGGTTCTTGGATCTACTCGTGATGACAATGTCGTCGGCATAAGCTGCGATTTGTGATGTATTGTAGTCGATTAAGCCATCGGTTTTAATCATACGTGTTGCAGCTTCAATTACCAGGTTGAAGACCACAGCTGATAGGGCATCTCCTTGTTTTACTCCTGTACAGACCTCAAAGGGCTCCGACCATTCGTTCTGCACAGCGACCACGGCTTTGGTGTCCTTGAGAGTGATCTCGATAAGTCGTACCAGCTTGCTTGGTACTCCTAGTGTTCTCAGGATGTAGGAGATTTTGCATCTTTTCACACTATCGAAGGCCCGTTGGAAATCAACAAATATGTGATGAAGGTTAATGTCGTACTCATAGGCTTTTTCCAAGGTTTGTCGCATTAGATGGATTTGGTCAGATGTAGATCGATCTGGTCTAAAGCCGCACTGATAATCCCCTGTGATTTCTTCAGAGTATGGTTTCAGTCTTAGGTAGATTATTCCTGTGAAGATCTTGTAGGCAGTGCAGAGAAGGGTTATTCCTCTGTAGTTGCTACAGATGCTTTTATCACCTTTTTTTAATATGGGAACAATCACACCGAGGTTCCACTGTTCTGGTATTTTTTCTTCTTCCCAAACTCTTTTTATTAGCCGATAGATACTATCTTCGAGAGCAGGTCCTCCTCTCTTGATTAGCTCAGATGTTATAGAGTCTATACCAGGTGCTTTATTATTCTTTAGGTACTTTATACACTTCCTAACTTCCTCGAGAGACGGTGGATTCAATTCTTGTTCGACATCATAAAACGTAGGTGACTCCACATCTGCTACATCTCCTGCGTTCAACAATTCGCTGAAATATTCACACCACCTCTTTAGTGTATCGGCTTTGTCCATGATACTATTTCCAAATTTGTCACGACAGGTGTTGCATCTGGGTTGAAATCCTTTCCGTAAGTTATTTACTCTTTTGTAGAATGGTCTGGAACAATTTTTTACTCTTAACTCCTCCATTTCTTTAATTTCATTTGTTTTAGCCATTCTTTTTTTCCTTTTAGCTGTTTTCCTGGCATGATCTCTAAGTTTTTTATACTCATCATGGTCTTCATCATTATCAGTGTTAAGAAATTTTAGCCTAGCTTCATTTTTCCTATCTAATGCTCTATAACATTCTTCATCAAACCATTCTGAATTTTTACTTGCTCTATATTTTCCTAGTGTTTCCGTAGCAGCCTCTTTGATAACATCTCTTAAGTGTGCCCAATCCGCATCAACATTAGTGCTTAGAGTTTCTGACTTTGAATATAGCTGTTCTTTAATTTTGCTTTGGTATAGGGTTCGCGTGTCCACTTCATCTAGTCTAGTTGTGTCCCACTTGAGTCTCTTTTCTCCTTGGGTATTTTGTATAAGTGACGTTCTTTGCTTCAGTATAGCTATTACCAAGAAATGATCAGTATCGCAGTTTGCTCCTCTATATGATCTTACATCTAGGATGTTAGACATTCTGCGCTTACCTATAAGAATATGATCAATTTGGTTAACTTGATCTTTCCCTGGTATTTTCCATGTTCCCTTGTGTATAGCTTTATGTGGAAAGTTGGTACTACTAATGTGCAGGTTATTAGCTGCCGCAAAGTTACAGAGTTTCTCTCCATTTTCATTGGTTTTTTCATGTAATGAGTGTCTGCCAGCAACATCTGCATATATAGTCTCTTTGCCTATTTTCGCATTAAAGTCACCCAGTAATATTTGGGCATCATATCTAGGTGTAGTATCACATACTTTTTGTAGGTCACTATAAAAAGCTTCTTTACACTCATCTGATGCGTCTTCCGTGGGCGCATAAGTGCATATAAGTGTTGTGTTATACATTTGCCCTTTAATCCTTATCTTGCAAATTCTAGAGTTAACATGCTCAAAGCCTAGGACAGATCTGTTTAGTCTCTTGCTTACCATAAAGCCTGTTCCCTGGTGGCCTTGTTTCTCTCCCCCACTATAGTAGAATGCATAGTTTTGTTTTCTAATGTGCCCTGTGTTTGCCCATCTAGTTTCTTGTAATGCGAGTAAATCCAGCTTATATTTTTGCATTTCTTTGCTAATTTCTTCCATTTTACCAGGTTGGAGCATAGTTCGGACATTCCAGGTTCCAATTCTTATTCTGTTTTGTGTTTTAATGTTTTTTATTTTTGGTTGTTGTGAGAAATGTTCGTTATATTTTCTTACATAGGACTTCGCAACCATGGGTCTTGTTTCCACATGTTGGGTGGTTAGCCCAGCAATGGACCCTTTTTCCTTATTTGTTGTTATATAATTTGACTGTTGATATGTTGTTTCAAGTTCCATTGTTGTATAATTAAGTTGTTGTGTTTTTTCAGTGTCCGTTATTAAAGATTTTGGTTGTTTTTGATGTTGTTGATGTTCTGTGTGTTGTGTAGTAGTACTGTTTTCAATTTCTCCGCATACTATTTTCTGACAATGAGTGAGATCTTTCCCGCATGACTTGAAATGCATCCATTCTTTTTATTTTATTATCATTTTTAAGCTTTGCGCATTGTTCGGTCTTTTTTGGGCTTGGTGTTTCTGACTCAGGTCTTTTCCTTTTTTCGCATTCCACTACTTTTTTTATTTTTTCTTTGCGTGCATCTAGGGTTTTTTTAGGAATGTCGTGTGTAATGTACGTGTTAGGCTTCATTTTATTCTTGTTTTTCAGTATTTGGATTTTTTTTTGTTGTGTTGTAGTTGAGAGTAAGATGGGTCTAATTTTACCGGCGTTTTCCTTTTTACCCAGGCGTTGGACCCTATTAACATCACTATGCTCTAATACAACGTCTAATTGCTGTACAGTGCTCGACACTATGTTTATTAAGTCATCTGCTTTCTCAGTAGGGGACTCAGGTATTCCGTGCAAGATAATGTTGTTTTTCCTGGCACTGAAGTCCAGGTTTTCAAGTTTTTTATTTAAAAAGGATATTTCATTCCGTAACTTTTCGTTTTCCTCTATCAAGTGTTGAATTTTTTCATCCACTTTGCTAAGCACACTCGAAGTTATAGTCGCAGTTATTTCGTTTGTTTGTTTTTGAAGCTCCTCTTTAACTTTTTCTAACAGCATTGACATTTCCCCTAACCCTACCACTACTCGTTCAAAAATTGTTGTTTTAACCAATTTTACAGGTTTCTTAAATCTTAAATCTCAAATTTTACAGTTTCGTTAAATACTTAATACTCACATAATACCATGAAAATACTTATTAGGTACCTATGTTTTGATAACCTAACCATTGTTATAACTTTAAAAGTAGATAACTGATTACCTAGGTAGGTAGGTACGTAAGTAAATTACATAAGTAAGGGTAAGGTTTATTGAAGTAGGAAATAGGATTTAATAAAATAACATAAATCAAGTTTTCAACAATTTGTATTTTTCGCACCTTAGGTGAATTTTCATATTAAATAAAAATTTCATTTTTCTCTTATATACACATTAAATTCAAATTTAGTCAGTGTATTTACAAATATATTAAATAGATTTTAGTAAAAATTAGTGAGATTTAACAATACCTAATAAGAGCTTACAGCTATCTAAATTTAGAACATCAACAACATTTTCGCTGGTCAAACAAAACAATCGTATCTACATAAATTTCGTACTTAATCTTAGAGGCAAATACCATGAAACTCTTTTAAAAACTTTGTACCTAAAACAGTGATTTGAAATCTATTCAGGTACGAGTTCTCCGCAACAGAGTTGTTAATTTAACAGAGGTTTTAACAATGTAGAGTCCCATGGCCGGGGCACATTATGCGGGATTCCTTGGTATAGGTAGGTACATGTGCCCCAAAGGTTCTGGAAATGTGCGACCTTAGATACTGCAAACGTCGCAAATATCTCTTGGGATATTATGGCTAGTTAAACGTGACAAGCCTCCGCATTACCTACCGGCTACGTAGGTACATACCGTCAAGTAGTCTTAAAATCAAGTTACTTACTTCGAAAACTTGAGCCCAAGAATATTTGCTACGATTGTACGAGATTTAGTTACGTATTCCTTATTACAAATCGTATTTAACAACGTGAACGCGATGCAACATTACATAACATTATGAATTTAGTCTTCTCAGTTTCAATTGTCACTCGTTTAACTAACATGAATACACTTTATTAAAACCTATCTACGCTAGCCTTGCCTAACCGAGACCACGTCTCTTCTATAGTACTTAGTAAAACATTATAAACTCGCACACCACATTCTCCTCAGGTCAGATATACCTACTGTTAAAAGGAGCGTGCTACTTCGTGCGTTCGTTGCATACGCGGATGACTTCGTTTTGGAACTTTTTGCCACTAAAATTTCCTCTCCCTTATTATTATATGCAACGGAAAGCAGACCATTGGTACAGCTGTGAAAATCATGTTTCTACGTTACATACCCGAAAAAAACTTGTTTTGAGTAGCATTTATATGTAAAACATATAAAATTAAATCACAATTTATATAACTCAGATAAATTTTTAAATAAAGCTCTGTGCTGAAAAATGTGGGTAAATTCAAACTTGGTTTGCTTTTGATGGAGTGTTGTTGAGCAATGATTTTATAATGAATATTTTGAACATGTGTTACATTGTTAATTTAATTCTTATATCATCAATATTATACATCTAAATGGGAACGGTGACAAATTCTTTTTGTGAAGTAACCCCCATTCCCCCAAGTGCTCAGTTAGAAATATAGGCGCAAGAGTTAGTCATTTTATTGTCAGATATCCTAAATTCATAACAAGCGTACATTATGTACCCGAAAGACCCACCGTGATGCAATTTTATCACATTTTGTCTTGTTTAAAGTTGTAGGTAAGTATCCCTTAAAATTTGTATTTATTTAACCAGCTACGCGTAAGTTATCATTTTTTTAATTTAATAAATAGCGTTCTATTGAACTATATGAACAACCGTGTTCTAAAGTTGAAGGCATTCTTGTTACACCTAGATTATTTTTGTAAATTAACTGGCAACTTGTAAATCATTTGTGCTGCTCAAGCGCTCACCGACCTACCAACATTACAAAAATTAGTTGAATTTAAAGGAAATTGGCAAGTTTTTTGAGGGAAATTGAGCCTCAATTAGATGATAAGAGCGAACGCACCTACACAAATATAAAGGTTAAGAACAGTAACTATATAGCTATACTTCGTTAGACCTCAAGACTATCTAAATATATTTTAATTGCAGTGAAAAGAAACAGAATTACAGAATACGGAACCTAAAAGCAATTTCAAATATTTTTTACCTACAATAGAATCTGAAAACCAGTAGACTAGGTAGGTACCTACTTATCAATTTATAAGTATTTATCAATAAGTAATGGCTTTTTGTAATATTTGTTTCTTTTATCAAGATTTTGTAGCCTAAACTTGCCAATATCTTTTAGAAACCTAATAATTCAAACATAAGCTGCGATACCTATCTATGCGATATTTATAATCTAAACAGAAACCTAAGAGTATTATAAATTAGGGGCCTTCCCTATAATTGCAAATAATTAATAATGATTAAGAGATCATAATTTAAATCCTACGAGCTATTTTTACTAAATTAGTCTAATTACAAAAAATGTTAAAATTATATTTATGTATAAACCTGGGAAACACAATTAAGAGAAGTAGGTAAGAGAATAACGAGTGCGAAATGGGACAAGGCCGGAGAGCTTTAATCTTAGAAGTGTGAACCGACAGTCAGTCCGAAGAAATAAGAAGAAGAGACATAGACTTGAGCAAATATTGTTCAATAAATCGTTTGAGCAAGAAGATCAGAGTCGAAAGTTAGAGAAATGGGTTCTAAGGAAGCTGACGGATGAGGGCAAACGGTAGTCGACATTCTCACACCCATATCTTCGACTAGAAATATTAAAACAAATATATTTATAATAATTATCACTTAATCAGCAGTCGTGTTACACTTAGTATTAAATAAAATTGCCGTGGCACGTTGTAAAGTTAAATGAATGGCACAGTTTCACGTTAGTTTTGTCAAGTATAAAGAACATTAAATACGTCCCTAATAAATATACCTACATATAAGAAGGTAATCTCATTCAGACAATGCTTGCCATAGTTACCTACGTTTAACATCAATAAAAGGTAAACATTTTAATATTATAAACAATACCTATCTACGTTCATTAATCTAAAAGTTCTATAATAGCGGATGGCAAACACTTTCCAAACATACCCAGGTACACTCTCAGCAAATAGGCCTAATTCATATCACTTCATAACGATCACACGTGAACTTGACCTTACGGTCGATAACAATCTGAGAAACATAATATGAATTCTTACAAGACTATCGACAGACAGAAAGATATGTGTCAGCGCTGCGTCGAGCGTCGAGAGATCTTCCGTCGCGCTGGACGCTTTAGGCCACATCGCTTCGTATTTATATTTTGTTCCCAGTCTAGTTCATTCAATTATTCTATCTAATTTAAAATAAATACATCAAGTCAATCGTTTCTATCATAATAATTACAAATATGTATAAAAAGATATATAAATTTCGGTGAATTTACAAATGTAGAGTTAATAAAGCTTCGGTAAGACAATTTTTTACACCTAGTATGCGATGAAATTATTTGATAACTTCAACGTGAAAATGATTAAGAGTTCATTCATCCGCCGGTGCGGAGTTCGCGGCCGCATCGCCACTGGAATGTGCGGGCGAGGGCGCGGCGGAGGGCGCGGCGGCGGGCGCCGGGGCCTCGGGCTAGAGCGAGTGCGGCTCGTGCGGGTGCGCCGGGCCGCCGCCGCCGCCGCGCTCCCGCTTCAGCCGCTGCTTCAGGTGCACCTTCGCGTGTCGCTTCTTCTCGTCCGAGCGCGCGAACTTGCGCCCGCACACGTCACAGGCAAACGGCTTCTCGCCGGTGTGCGTCCGTACGTGCGTCGTCAAGTGGTCCGATCGACTGAACGATCGCATGCAAATCCGGCACTGGAACGGCTTCTGCCCCGTGTGGATGCGGATATGCCTCGTCAGCTCGTCCGACCTCGAAAACCTCCGGTCGCAACCCTCCACCGGGCACGCGTACGGTCGCTCGTGGACCGGCGTCTTGCTCGGCCGATTGGGATACTTGCGCGGCTTGACCGCCACCAGGCGCAGGGGCTGCGCGCTCTGCTGGTACACTTGGGACAGGATCTCGTGGCCCTTGCTCGTGGACGGGTTGTACTCGGCGAGCTGCACGGGCCGGTTGTCGCCGGCCGGGCTGGGGTAGGGCTCGCGCTTGGGCACGCTCGAGGGCCCGGGCGCCGGCTGCGGCACGGCCGCGTACTCCTGCGCGTCCCAAGAGTGCTGCGGCGGCGGCTGCGGCTGCGGCCGGTACTCGCAGTGCTGCGGCGGGCACGCCTGCTGCGGCGGGCAGTACACGGACTGGCACTCGGGCGGCAGCAGCTCGATGCGCTCCTCGTACTCCTGCTGGAAGTACTTGTCGACGCTGCCCGGGCCGGGGCCGGACGGCAGCAGCCACTGCAGCGGCGGCGACGGCGCGCGCTTGCTGCCCAGCGGCGGCCCGTACAGCGACGCGCTCGCGCTGGATGCATTGCTCGCGTCCTCGGCGCGCGCGCCCGGCGACAGGGACGCCTCGTGCTTGTGTCGCCGCGGCGAGCATCCTAGCGACAACTCATCGCCTGGCAAGGTACCTGTAACAAATAGATTACATTCTGTCAGTTAGAGGCAACGACACAACAGTACCTAGATCCTAGCTTCTTTAACAACCCGTGATTTAAAAATTATATACCTAAGTATTAGATAATTTGGCAGAAACGTACCTAAATGTAAGTTTGTTCCTACTGGCTTTTGTCTATCTATCTGCTTCATAGGTTATATTTCTAAATAGGTACCTATCCTACTTCCTAATTATCGTTTACTGGTTATTCGGTAGGATATTACCTTCCTAATTTGTTTTACATTTTATAGTATTACTAGAGGTCGCCCGCGACCTTCCCGCGACTTCGTCCGCGTACAATTTCTGATTTCCCATGAGATTATGGAATTTTCCCGCTGCAAAAAGTCTATCTAAAGAGGCTTTATATAGCTTAATATGCAGGTGTTTATTATTTAAAACTTATAACCTAAATCCCGATTTTCAAGTCTCTAACTTCAAAAACATACTTAGAACTTTCATACAAACTTCCAACCCCCATTTCACCCTCTTTGGGGTAGATTTTCGGAAAATTGCTTATACAGATTTTAAGCTAATAACTTACCTAAATGTCAATTTTCATGTCTCTAACTTCAAAAACAAAGGACTTTCATACAAACTTCCAACCCCCATTTCAACCCCTTAACTTCCCTAACCCAACCCCAGTGAATTTCTCAAAACCGTTTCTTAGCTGACGTCTACACTCTACACCATAGAAGGGATTTACCTTCCAAATTTCAAGTCTGTATGTTTTATAAGTAGTTTCTGAGATATCGTGATTAGTGAGTCAGTGAGTGAGTGAATGAGTGGTATTTCGCTTTTATACTTATATATAGATAATATTATGTAGGATTGGAGTCCTGTCTTGTGGTGCTTTGGGTAGTCTACCTACCTGTTGATATCACATTGAACAACGAGACAAAAACGCAAGATACCTAAATAATAATAGTTAGACAAAATTATAAAATACCTACGTGTACAAAAGTGAAGTAAAGTTGAACAAAAGTTGAAAAAAAGTTGACCATAATTCCATAAAAATCGCTTCCTATCTTCATAAAAATAAATTAAGTAAATATTATAAATTAAATTAAATAAAATAAATTAAAAATTATAACGTAGTTGGAAAATATTAAGCAAATTTTCCAAGTCATAATAATATCTAATTTTAAAAGAGCCACACCAAATAAGTAGGTAGGTATACATACACCTATATATACCTACATATAAGTCCATAATACGCTCTCAATTATAATTCGCCGTTTGTAATGGAACCCATACTACGAGTACCTAGTATTCGTAAGTATGATAAGTTCATTATGAACCTTGAAACTGTATCTACAAAAAATAATTTGCACAGGATTCAATAGAAAACCAACTTCTTGTAAAATATAACATACCTACCTACTCAACTTAAAGTCTAGGCTCTAGACGTAAACAACTAGAAGCAATGCTGTTGTATGACTTAGGTAGGTAGGTATGTCTTAATAAATACGACTAGGTATAGTGCTTTAGCCCGAAAACTATGTTACATGTAGGTTATAACACCGTAACTAGTAGGGCTACCTTTTCGAGCAGCTATTATAGGTATACAAAGTACCTACCACGACAAAATGTCGTAGGTAGGTACTAATGCAGATATAGGTAGGTAAGCTTTCTCCAATAAATACCTACTTAGAATGACTGGCGACGAATTTCGGGAAGGTCCTTTTGGCAAGCTGAAATTGTGAATAAATATAATTTCGTCAATTGGCGAATCCAGTCCTGCCAGTCTGGTAGAGCGATTTAATTCCCATGGAAACTCCTTAATTTTCCGTGATAAAAAGTAGCCTGACATTCCCATGCCCATGCAAAAAATTACGTCTATCCGTTGCTCTGTTGCGGCGTGATTGAAGGATAAACTAACAAACAAACACACTTTCACATTAATTTATAATATTAGTAGGTATGATTGTTGTAAGTTACATACCGTATATTTATACAGGCTGGCCCAAATAGTCTATCGATATAGGTACCTATCAGAAAATACCCCATGTACCTACCTATGTTCTGCGATTTTTGGTAGTTTTCGAGTTATAATTTCTTTAAGTTTTTTCGTGAGATTTCGGAGTGAGTGTTAAATTTTTTTTCTTTTTAAGTAGGTAGGTATTTACTTAGTATATTTTTCCGAACATTTTTTTTGTGAACATGCTTGCTATGAAGTGTGCTACTTTGCATAAAATAATTACCATCATAACATTAACCCAAGTCGGAAAATTATTGGTCGAAAGTTTCATATAAGAGAGGGAATTAGAGCTTAAACCCACCACACTGGTCCAATGCGGGTTGGCGGGATTTTATTTAAGTACTTACTTAGATACTTAGGTATATACCTAAAATTAAATAAAGTCAAAATGTTACATGATCCAAGCTGATTAATTTTTTATTGCGGTATTTACATGTACCTACCTAGGTATTGATTAGGTATTTGTCAGCTATTATTAATCAGAGTTAGGTATGTGTGGTCGAATATTTTGCGTGTTTTGTAACAGGCGCGCAGGATGTGGTGATAAGCGGCGGAAGCCGATATGCTCGTCTATCAATGTACTAAATGGTGGACGTCCACCGTGAGCAGTCCTAACATTACCTATCCCATAATAGGGATGATGCCTATATCAAAAATAAATTATTTCTAACTGATTATTAAATAGAGGGTCCTCCAAAAGACCTACAATTTACATCCTCGGTTAGTTTTAAGTTTGATAACCATTTTAAAATATAGATTAAAGAAAAAAAGTGCGTTGAAATTTTATGACGTCACAACTGTGCACACAACACAATTTCATACAACTTCCATACCTACTAGAATTGCGTTTTTAAGTTTGATAAAGAGTTGCTGATTTGATTGAGTTGTCATCATTCCTATTGGGTATTTGATAACTATTCAAATAAATTATTTTTTAGTGATTATTAAATAGAGGATCGCCAATAAGTCGTAATATCCGCGTGTCCTGTTAGTTTCATGTTGAATAGGTAACTACTCGTATTTTTAACTATCGATTAAAGTAAAAAAGTGTGTCGAACTTTGATGACGTCACTTTTCAATATTTCATACAAAATCCCATAGGGTAGGTACTAAGCATGCGTTTTGACGTTTGGAAAAAAGTTTATTTGATTAGTTGTCAAATATCCAAATAGAGGCATTGGAAGAACAAAGTAAAATAAATATATATATACCTATTGGTAGTTGGTACCTACCTTCTCCATTCCTGTTGCTTCTTTTTGGAATGTCTCTTACTCTATCTAACTCATATCAAACTCTACCATAGGAACCATTGGGTCGTAGGTACCTACCTACTCAAGCCGAAAACTTTTATAATAAACATTTTATTGAAAAAGAAAATATTTTTAAGGAAATAAGTAAATTTATATCAATTCTACATATTTTTTTTTTAAACTGTACCTACATGAATAGGTATGTAAAACAAAATGTTTTTTTTTTGTACCTAACGTTTAAACTTTTATGAAATAACATTTTGAATATTGGTATTTGATAGAGTTAAAGAGAAAGTAGGTACCTACCTGATTAAAAAGCTAAAACATAAAAACATGTTTTGTAGAGTCAAGTTTTATTCCAAATGTATTGATTGTCAATATTATTATAAAAAAGAATACCTATTTTAAGTTTCGAAAAGCTTTTCGAATGCTTAATGGTAGGTATGATTATTATCTAAAATAAAATTTTACTACTCAATGAAAAGGAAATTCTGTGGAAAAAAAATAATCAATATATTTTATCAAAGAAAGAAATTTAAAATAAAAAACTTTGGTTGCTTATGAATATCTAATAATGGAGAAAAATTTATGTTTGCTACTCTTTAAATTTAACAATTGATTGCATTAAAATTAAAATGGCAAGTAGGTACCTAGGTACCTAAAGTTTTAAAATTTTATGGTAAAAATCCTGGTAGATAGTAAATATATATTACCTATAGGATGGTATTTACCACAGGCAGGACTTCATGTAGATAGTCTAGTGTAGTCTATTTGATGAAGATAACACAAACAATGATTTGTAAGTTAACTATCACATGAAAACACTACTGAGTTATCACTGCTAAAAGGCGCACCGAACCGGCGGAAAATGAGAATGAAAACTTTTCATTCAAGATTTGCCCGCTGCCCGTCGATCGAGCCGTGCCTAGAGCGCGGGCTAGCAAACTTTCATTTTCACTACGTTATGTCGAGCCACTGAGTTTAATAAAATTAATGCAAGTGAAGAAAAGGTCGATCAATTGGTTTATCCACTCATGTGACTCCCCGAATAACACTTTATATCAGTTATTATTTTGCAACACTAGATCCTACGCAGGATAATAGAAAAAATATTGCATGTTCGCGGCGAGTGAAGGAAAGTGCAGTGTTTATTTACAACGTTATCGGTCGGAAACCGACGGGGGCGAGTCCCGCCTACGGGTGCCGGTGGCGTGCGTATTCGGTGCCGGTGATCTGGCGTGCGATTTGCGAGTCGAGCGCACCTGATATCAGAGGAGGTTCGAGCAGACTCGGGAAGAAGGCCGGCAGATCCGACGTGGTCACGGGAGTGTTGAGGTCTGCGGGTGCGCCGCCGGCGTACGGCGCCGGAGCCGGCTTGAGCGCGCAGTCGAAGCCGAGCGCGCCCACGTCCGTCAGCGAGAGAAGGTGCGGGCCGGTCGGGGGCTCCGTGTCGGTGCCCATCCCGTCCGGCACCACCTGCTCCTCAGCCCACGGGCCGAGCGGTATTACGAACAACGCCAGCGTGAAAACGACCTCTCACGCGGCCGGTGCGAAAGGGACTGGCGCCGCGCGTCCCCGCGCCGCAGTTTTATCAATGGAGCCGCGGTCCCATATTCGGTAGCGGCGCGCGCATCTCCGCCAATCGCGCGGCTGTATATGTCCCCCCCTGGCTGACGTCACCGCCCTACACCGCCCACCGCCCGCGCCGCCCCCCTCATCGCCCGCCACCCTCCACCCGCTTGAAACTCTGTCGTCATTTATCGCTGCCCGCTCCCGCTACCGCCGCTGAAGCCTCCATCATTCAATTCTACTTTTGGATTCGATTTCCAATTTTTCCAAGATGTTATGTTAGATATATTTAAACATCTTTTTCTCCATTTATTCCTTTACAACATTACGATTCTGCCTAAGTCTTAAGTCTTAACCTATTTATCTTGTCATTTGTTTTATGAGTAGGTAAATTATATAATATTTAAAGTACGTAGGTATATAATTATGTAATATATAAAGTTTTGGATTCAAGCTCGACTTTTTAAAAGGAGAGCTACCATTAGCTAGGTCCAATTACCTACCTATTGAATTTTATATTTTTCAAACTCTTTAGGTACAAGTTATAGTTTACGTTTATATTTCAATCTAGGTACTTACCTCCCTACTTACCTAGTTAGTATTTTTCAAACTCTATTTTTTGAAGGGGATGGATCTTCATAAGATTAAATAGTAGGTACCTAGTACCTACCTACCTACTTAAATTCAATTTATTGTACTTATTTCAAACACTAATTTTATTAATTAGGTAGGTACTAGTAGGTAGGTACTTACCTAGGTGCCTATAATTTTACTGATTTTCATGCTCTACATTTGATGGGTAGGTAAGCTAATAGGTACAATTTGTTAGGCGGTTAGGCGTTAGGTAGGATATAGATACCTAATATGTTATTTATTTTAAGATCCTTTCTAGATATTTTCAAACTCTACATTTATAGTAGGTAGGTGCTAACTGCTACGTAACGTAGGTATGTAGGTAATTTCCATTTATAAAAATTTGAGTAAAATTATGTCCTTGTTTATATTTTATAAGTCTATGTACCTACCTATTTTAGGAAGGATTATACCTAAGTAGGTACCTACTAGTACAATTTAAAACACCTTTTATAAATATAGTGATGTGAGTAGATAAGTTGGTACTGGTAGGTAGGTACACCTAACTTAAGCAAAATATTACCTAGTGTTTAAAGCATTATATTTTGAATAAATTATAAGTACCTACTATCACCTATCTCAATAAAACTACGTAGGTAGGTACCTACCTACCTAATTATAAAAAAATTAAATTAGTAGGTACCTATCTACTATCTATACCTAGGAAAATATCATAAATTACCTAAAATGTGATGTAGGTATTTAAGACTCATTAGATAAGTAGGTACATTGTTATTATACCTACTATCGACATGCTACATGTTAATTATTATCATTAAGTATGTACATTTTATATAAGTACATAGGTAATATTATCTAACTAAGGAATATCTAACCTATCAGTCGTCCAAACCTGAGCATCCTTCCTTCGGCTGTAGTAATTTTAGAAAACCCTTGTGAGTGAATTTTACACAAATCCTGAAAGTCGCGAGCCCAAACATCAATTTTCATTTACCTATACGTCTACCTGGATTTTTATAAAAACTTGCATCAACTATAGGTACCTATAGGTAGGTATATCGGGATGGAATTTCCAAAATGATAGTCACTGTCGAAATTTTGTTTCTAATCCCAGTTAACGCCATGTGCGTTAATAGATTACCTAGTCAATCAGTCAGTGAACTGAGGACCAGCCTTTTTAGGGTTCTGTAGGGTAGGGCGGGGCTAGTTGAGCAGTTTTTCACTTGAGCGGATATAGCTCCTCAATGATAAGTCTCAATGAGTTGTTATGCCGCCTGATGGATTAGTAATTTATCCCTTAGCAAAAGTGTCCATAGTAATTTTTTTGTAACAAGTCGAATTTAAGAGCTACAGCTGTTTAAATGCAGAAAGTCAAGTATGCTCAATGTACCCCATAGGTGAGGTAAGTTGAGCAAGGGTATGGGGCAAGTTGAGCACTAAGAATGTCTAGCCAAACCATGGGTTCAATGTTGTCTAGAGATGAAGTAAAATATGTGTTTAAAAAATCAGCTCTTTATTTATAGTCTTTTAGTGACAGAACAGCAAACTTAAAGTAACTTTCTTTGAATAATTAACCGAAACTAGAATCAACAAAACATTAAAGTTAAGATAAGATTAACTTCAGAATTAGATTTAGTCTTTCTGTTTAAAATCAGACCTAAATATTTATATTATTACCCATATATTAGTTTTCTTTTAAGATATATCTTAAAATTTTCTTTTAAGATATATCTTAAAAGAAAATTTTAATAAGATCTTTGGAACTTAATAGTCATTGTCACTGTTGCAATTGACAAAAATTCACACTTTTTCCCTCATCGTTGGATAGCCTTTGCAGCATTATTTAAGTCTTCAGTAATGTAAGAAAATCTTGTAGTCTTCCTCTTATAAGTCAGCATTCTAACAAAAAATAAAACATTCAATACTTTAGTTGTTTGAGTCGTGGGGTAAGTTGAGCAACTATAGCTCAACTAACCCCAACCCAGAATTTTAAAACAAAAGTGAGGTTATAAAAAAATCGTAAAAATTATATCCAGAACCTCTCTACATGTCAAAAGTACAATAATTTTCTGGAAGATTAACACTAACCTGATTGAAAACAGATAACATTTGACTAATACAGACGAAAACTTGCGATAAACGACGTTTTTACTTTTTGGTCACAAAATAAATAAAACGCCCGGGTGCTTAACTCGCTCGTCTAGCCACCACTAGCAATCGCGCGGTGGTTACCCCTTCCGCGACCCCTTCTTTCAGCCATAAGATGCATATGCGTACGGTGGATAGTTTGCGAGATATTTCGATTGCCCAACTTGCCCCTATGCTCAACTAGCCCCGCCCTACCCTACCACCGCATTGCACTGTGCGAGGCCTCGTTTTATACCTACAAGGCCTCTATAAAATTAATAACTTTCATGTCTTCAAAAACATAGGACTTTCATACAACCTTCTAACCCCCAATTTACCCCCTTAGGGGTGAATTTCCTAAAAACCGTTTCGTAGCTGTTGCTTACGCCATAGAAGGAACCTGCCTTCCAATTCATAAGAAGATAATATCTACCTAGTTAGGCTGAAAATCGCAGAAATTGAAGTAGGTACCTACTAAGTATAGTGATTTCCTTAGTCCTTAGTAAAAATACTGTAGAGTGACTCTTATTTGTTGCATGCGTGTTGCAATGAGTCAGTGTGTAGTTGTGTACCTAATGCATTTCTATACAGATTATTAGGTAGGTAGGTATATCACTTCGCTGCCAACTTTGCTATTCTCGGAAAACTCTCTGTGACAAAGAAAATCGATGTGCCCTTGATCTTGGTATATAAGTCCTAAGTAGGTTATGGTTCCAATAAAATAAAATATTGGATAGGTATAAAATAGGTATGATGGTAAGATCGTAATAAATACCTACCTACGTATCGTAACAGCCACAGAACACATAATATTATTATGTGTTCTGTGGTAACAGCATCTGCAGTTTTTCACAGTAGGTACCTAGGTAATATATAATATATTATTTTAATACTAGATGATGCCCGCGACTTCGTCGGCGTTTACAAAGTTTTTCTTATTCCCGCGGGAACTCCTTAATTTTCCAGGATAAGAAGCCTATGTCCTTCCCCGGGATCCAACCTATCCCTGTACCAAATTTCAGCGAAATCGGTTGAACAGATGGGTTTCAGATCGTGAAAACGTAGCAGACAGACAGACAGACAGACAGACAGACACACTTTCGCATTTATAATATTAGTATGGATATGGATACCTACTACGCTGCATTGTAGAGTAGGTACCTACGTGGTCCTAGTAATGGCTAAAGCCCCCACCAGAACAATTTGTCTCTACCAGAAATCGAACCTAAGTATAAGTAGGTTTACAGCGATCTGCGCCACTACAAAAATAATAAAACAGCTACCTCCTCCAAACTTCTCACCAGAGGCCCAATTGTAAGCAAATCGTATTATCTACTCCACTGTTCATACATGCTTTTTAAAGTGCAGGCATCTATAAACTCCTTATACAGGTCGAATTATATCCGTTTGACAAACGATTACGATTCCGATTTCCTTACACAATCGGGGGGCGATTTTGAACCGCTTTAATGGTAGTACTTACGTTGTCAAACTACCTGTATCTCTTTAAATGGACATAGGTGCGATACATATGTACCTACAATGTAGATGAAGGTGGGCAGAGCAAGGTAAACGGACAGCGGGTAATGATTGTATCCATTACTATTTGGCGGATTGTGACAGCTCGCGGTTACTGCGTTGCAATTATCTAGGTACTTGTTGTTAGCGAGTGGGCGGTACCAACACTCACCTAAGTACCTAATGGTCCTTCTTTATTGTGATGGTTTTATTAAAAGGCTTATTGCGTAGTAAGTCGATCCTAATGCTAACGCGTTCTAGTTCAGTTTTAATCCTTATCATTGAAACTTTAATTTATTTAAGTACGTTTTGTTATGCCATCCCATAGATTTGGATTGCCTCATAAGTTTAGAAGAACTTTGAACTGTAGAAGTTTAAGTAAGTACCTAATTAGAATTTAAACCCTCCCGGGCATAGCTACATGAGTAGGTATGCAGGTCTAATAAGTATTTCAAATGATATCGTTATATTATATGTCTTTCCACCAGAAAAGTGCTGTGCTGCTAATCTATAGTAGGGGAGCCCAAGAGATTTTTGGATTTACTTACTCCAGCGCTTCAGATATTGGTAGCGTATACCTATACGGTATACCTAGGTACCTACGCCCCACATGTCCCTGTTTTCGCCTGTATACCTACCTACTAAGTTACTATATACTTAGTATTTGTCGGTTTGCATGGCGGGGTTGGCCGTAGGTACGGAAGTAAAAAAAATTATTAATCGAGCGCGTCAGATATTCAGAGGAGATGTTAAGTGGACCCAAAGGAAGCTCATATTCAAAATACTGTCGATTCTGACGTAACGCAAAGTCAATGCGGTTTTTTGAAAATGCAAAAGAAATTGCCATTTTGAAATACTTGCTCGAGCGCGTCAGATTATCATACAGACGGTTCAGCTTCATGTCCCAAACGTGCTGACCCATAATCTGACGATTATCTCGAGGAATTTACTTAATCTGAGGAATTGAAAAAAAAACCTGTAGACCCTCTCCCCACCGGTGAAAGGATACCTACATCATAATACCTATACCCTTTTTTTCTGACTACCATCTAATCTTCAAAATCCAATCACATCTCAAGAGGTCTTTACGACGCTCGAGTAAATCCACATTTACTACTACCTACCTACGTACCTACCTACTACGTTTTTCATAGCTTAGATCGCTAGATGTTAAGTAAATCAAGCGCTCGTACCTACCTTTTGGTTGGTTTGACCCAACATGCTTGTCCAGGGGCTCTCGGTTACCTAACCTTTTAAGATCTGTCATTTAGTATCTAAGTACGGAAATAAGTTAAGACAATACGGGAGGGCGGTTTCCCCATACAATCTGTATTAGTCTGTTTTCTCCGTGCATAATTACAATAGAGAAAATAGTTTTGCACCATAAAATCTATATGTGTCCTTGCCATGCCCCTATAAATAATAAATCAATAAATCATTTATTGTCCATAAAAAATATATTATAATTACATTAATAGGTTTTGCTATGTGCTTTCTTAAAATTATTAATTATCGAAAAAAGCAAATTTTTTCGGTAATTAATAATTTTAAGAATATGGAACCTTCAAAAATTGCAAAAAATGGCCTAGTTTTCGCGTCATCATCATAATTTTATTATATGTAAGTATCCCGCAAATAAATTTGACGGATAGGTATAATAAAAAAAAGAAACACATACCGACAGAGCCTGATTAATTTATTCTTGAAAAAAAATTAAAATCGGTTCTATTTTGGAGGAAGAAACAAAAAAATACGAGAATTCGACTGTTTTTCATAGGTAGTAGGTATAGGTATTATAAGTCCAAGCTGCAGTTGTCCCTATCGGGTGTTATGAAATTCTATTCGAGGAGCAGCGCCACGGCAATATAATAGTTCAATACATATTCTCAAAATTTCCCGTTCATGTCCGCGTAAGTTTTTTTTTAATCCACTAGGTAGCGCTTGACTGCGATCTCTCCTGATGGTAAGTGAAGATGCAGTCTAAGATGGTAGCGTGATAGCCTGTTTGGGGTGTGGCTGTTATAGGTATATTAAACCCATAGGTACCTACCCCTAATCGGTTTCTACACGGCATCGTACCGGAACGCTAAATCGCTTGGCGGCACGTCTTTACCGGTAGGGTGGTAGATAACTAGCCACGGCCGCAAGCCATCAGGCCAGACCAGAAAAAATGCGGAAATTATAAATTCCCACATTTACCCTGCCGGGAATCGACCCGGGACCTTCCACGTTAAGACAACAGCGCTCAACACTACATATAATTGCCATAAATGCCTCTCGAGTCTAGATGCATCTGATGTTCTCAAGCATTTAAGTACGATTTTGCGTAGGGCGGACAATTTACGGACAGAACAAGTAAAAATGTCCGTGCAAAATGCTGGCGTTGTATGGGAAGCACGTTTTGTCCAATCGCGCAGGTCTGTGCAGCTTCGTATAGGTACCTAAAAGTTAGCGCGGGGTCTTTTTGTTAGGTTGTCAATTTTCTTTATTTGGGGTGTTTTCACTTTTCGCTCTATCACTGCATTTTTTCTGAGGCTGTGTTTTTTAGTACCTACTTAGGTTCTTAATTTTATACCTACTGTCAGGGCTTTCGTTATTCATAGGCCTAATTTTCGTTCTTTTTTCCACGATTCGTAGCTCCCTTAGCAAAATGATTTTGGAGCTCAGCTACGAAACCATTAGGTAGGTATCTCATTGTTTGATATTACGAAAATTTAATTTTTTACGTAAAAGTTGTAAATGATCAATGTGGAAGTGTTGTCGCGTGGTATGTATGTGTATTGTGTAGGTACAGGTTGCACTGCGAGGAGGAGGCGTAAGGACAATGGCCGGCTGTGGCCGCCGCAGCCGAGACTCGCCGACGCCAGCAGGCCCACATGCAGCCGCTAACCCAATTATCGCGTTACGGAGACGATAAAGAAAAATAACAAACCCACGATTTCACCGGCGTCTAATTATAGCGCGCTATTTGCGGGTGCGCGGGCGCAGGCGGCATAGCGTGGCCGCGATGTCAGGGCTATTCCTGGCCGTCAGCTGACGCTCCCGCGCGGCGCTCGCTCGTAAACACCACGCAACCGATTGACGTAGAATGCGAACAATCGAGTTTTCAGCAGGTGAATCACGAGATGAAAACGTCCTGCGGGATCGTTCTATAATTAACTTGACTACTTTTGGTTCGGACTTCAGAGGCGGGGTTCTATTTCTGCGCGATATCCTAATGCCCGTTGTCTATTTTCGTCGCTTGACTGTTTCATCACACTTCGTTTGTTGATCTTTGTGCATACCAGACGTCATAGCTTTCCGAGATATCTCCTATAATCATGTTTCTGTTGACGCATTGATTCTTGTTCACATAAGATTCTTTTATCTTACAGATTTTTACCAATGTTTTTCGTAGATAGGTATCTGTTCAAAATAGACTTGCGCTTGTAATTTCTAAATGTTCTGCAGCTTTGTCTTTCTTGAAAAAATATTGTATTTCGGTAGCTTTTTCACCACTGTCCCAATTAGAGGGTCTACATGTCTCTCAGTGACAAGTGACAACTGACATCCCATTTTAACGAGGATTTTTCTAATATAACGTTTTTCGGTGATCTTTCGGCATGGATCGCAAAATAAATATAAGAGACGGCGAGAGACGGAGAGAGCCATGCTCGCAGTAAGTAGGTAGGGGAAACCCGGGCAAGAATCATAGGGTGGGCAAGAATTCTTCTTGCATACCTAATTCTAATAAGAAGTTATTGATTAAAACCAGACAGAAGCTGGGTCCCATAGTTCTTGAATGACGAACCAGTGCAGTCTTGGAAAACGTAGCGTTTGGAAAAGATAAGACTATTTTCCAAACATTACGTTTTCCGGCACTGCAGTCTTGTCCATGTGTCTTATTTAATTCGAAAAAGACCGGTTAGGTCAAGCTAGACGACGAATCGTGTGATGTCAACACAACAACAACAAACAGTTTGATTTTGGCTAGCGGCTCCCACGGGCGGTCGTCGGCGCCGTTGGTGGGTGTACGGCTAGTGTACTCGGAGTAGTACGAGAGCTCGTTGAGTTTGATCATACCTACGTGTTACTAGGCGACTTTTGTCCATCGCTTGGATTAATATTCATTAAAAAAACCCGAGAGACCCGAGAGACTTATTTTCAGGGATTTAAAAAATCCTGTTCCGTTCCGACCGATTCGTTCTCGCTCTCGTGGTTGAACTGAGATAAGGTCGCAGACATACAGACACACTTTCAAATTAATAATATAAAGGTACTAGCTGATGCCCGCGACTTCGTCCGCGTGGTTTAAGTTTTTTTGATTCCCGCGGGTACTCCTTAATATTCCGGGATAAAAAGTAGCCTCCACCAACTCTCCAGATCCTCAACTATACCCATGCCAAATATCACGTCGATCCGTTGCTCCGTTGCGGCTTGATTGAAGGACAAACCAACAAACCAATAAACCAACAAACAAACACACTTTCGCATTTATAATATTAGTATGATGTACTCAACCCGAAAGCACAGAATACTAAATTGGTAGTATCTACTACCAAAATTCTTACCTGTTGTACCTACCATTAGGTACTAAAATTCTACATCAATGTGTTGTACTATACCTACTTGTAAACATTAACATAATATCAAATTTCTTTATTCGCCTGCTCTTATTAAATTTTCTTACAAAGGATTTTTTTCAATTATACTCAGATTTAAATTAAAGTATTACCTAGTATGAACCTGGGTTTAGCTCGGGGTCTTTCCGTTTCCAGTTTGGCGTGGGAATGTGATATCTTCTCTCGGGATAAGTATCTAATTGTGCTATCTAGATGACCGAAAGCAAAACATGTCTTCAAACAAAATAGTAATATTATCCAAATCGTCAGAGCCGTTCCCGACATTACCGTTAGAATAGGTACCTATTAGTTACAATAATTGCTCGCTTTAAATTGTTCAAAGATCGTTAACGTTAAGAGCAATAGATTTTTATCTATCAAAATTTTGGTGATGCTAAATGTTGTATTTCCACTATTGATTACGATTAGGGCTTCCAATACCGGGATCCCGGTATTGGCCAATACCGGGATCCCGGACTTTTTTCGCCGGTTTTCAATACCGGTATTGAAATGTCTAATACCGGGATACCGGTATTGGTGACACTATAAACGAAACAGTGACTATTGCATATATTTCTTGGTAGATGCCACTGTTTTTTATTCGGCTAAGTTTAAAACTTGTATCTTAAGCATATTAGCGCAAAAAGAGCGCCTTTATTGCTTAAAACCAGTGAAGAAAAGTCGTTTTTGTTCACTCAGAGGGAAAAATTAGTGCATGAATTTAGATCCCTGTGGCTTGGCATTTCTATTTCATTAGCTCTCAAAACGTTCAGAAATCTGATTTATAACTAATGCATATTTTATTATGATATATTATTTTCTTATAAATAATAACTATTGAATTTTAGATTAATTTGTGTTTTGACAAAATTATCGATTTCTTCGACTTCGATCGACTTCTTACAAAAATATCGTTTATTACTCATTTAGTAGTTCCTCAACAGGTGGGCCTAAAAATGAATATGAGCAAGATAAAGATCATTTCTAATGCACACGTTCAGCCCCAACCTGTGTTAGTTGAGAATTCTGCACTCGAAATTCTTGATGAGTACCTACATATACCTAGGACATACAGTCCAGTTAGGTAGGTCCAATTTCGAGAAAGAGGTCAACCGCCGAATCCAACTTGGCTTGGGCAGGGTTCAGGAAACTCCGCGACATCTTCTCGTCCAAAATTCCTCAGTGCCTGAAGACGAAAGTTTTCGAACTTGACAGTTTTCGAACAGTGAACTTACGGCTCCAAAAAATGGTCGCTAACTTTGGGCCTGATAAGGAGGGTCAGGGTCACTCGGCGGGCGATGGAGAGAGCTATGCTTGGAGTATACCTGCGTGATCAAATCAGAAATGAGGAGATCCGTAGGCGAACCAGAGTAA
The DNA here is from genome assembly GCA_917051295.2 of Erebia ligea. Classification (NCBI taxonomy): domain Eukaryota; kingdom Metazoa; phylum Arthropoda; class Insecta; order Lepidoptera; family Nymphalidae; genus Erebia; species Erebia ligea. Next base: position 7,795,003 of record OU785232.1, read on the forward strand.
CCGACATAGCTCGAAGAGTCCAAGCTTTAAGTGGCAAAGGGTGGGGCACATAGTTGGTAGAACCGATAGGCGTTGGGGTCCCAAAGTGCTTGAATGGCGGCCTCACACCGGGAAGCGCAGTGTTGGACGACCCCCCACTAGGTGGACGGACGATCTCAAGCGTGTAGCTGGGAGCCGCTGGAAACAAGGGGCACAAGACCGTGCTCAGTGGCGATCCATGCAGGAGACCTACGTCCAGGATGTCTATAGGATGAGATGACAATAGTAGTTTAAATTACAATCTTCGACACTAATTTCAAGTCTTTAAATATATTTAAGAGTCGTGTAAAGGAATATTATCTTTATAATGTGCTATAGAATATTTAAGTATTTTTTTTTTGAATGTAAGTTTATGTACTGCTATATATTTTGTATATGTGTTTATATTTATTAATTTAGTTATTTATGTATTATTAGTATGTATAGTTTAAGTAGTATATAATTATTGCATGTTTATTGTTGCACTTTCCCGCTTCTTTTTAATTTTCCTTATGAAATGGGTTGTCTGGAGGAGATCACTTTTAGTGATAAGACCGCCTTTGCGCACGTGTTGTTTTCTGTATTTTGTTTATAATTAAGTTTTTTCTTTAATTTATGTGTGGCAATAAAGAATTTATCTATCTATCTAATTTCACTAATTATTTAAAATTCCCTGCCATATTTATTTAATTTTGTGTGTACGTTGAGAAAGTGCGTCACAAATATACTTTTTTTTAAAAGTTCAATATTCAATGGAGGTTAAAAAGATATATTTTCGTAAGAATTCATCCAAAAATAGTTCTATTTTAAAAATCATATAGTTGATATTCTGATTGATATGAATAAGAAATTGATTATTTGATAATAATATAAGTATTACTTAATTAAGGTTGTATTTAAAATGATGTGATGGAGTTTCAGAACATTACGTGGTCCGTAATTTTCACCTTATACATACATGAAACAAACGATAGTTTCGTAAGAATTAAGTCAACGCGTAAATAACTATCTCAATGCTCAAAATACAAATAAATCTAAAATAAATACTTGGTGATTTTTTTTAAAGAAAATACAATTTCATAATATATTGCATGATATAAAATAACGTGCAGGAGTTACTTAACACAGTTTACGTCTTACTTGTCGTGAGACAGTGAAACAGACATACCAATTCACAGCGTAATAATCAACCACAGCGTTCTACAACCAAAAAAAAATATCGCTGAGTGCAAAAAAACGGCTTTCCTTCACTGAATTTATGCAGAAAAGGCACTTTTTTGAGTAAATTTGGTAAAAAATTTTTTTTATGAAAAAAATGTTTTTTATGGGTCCGTTTGCTTCAGAAAAGACTAATTTTAAGTTAAAAAACATCTACCACACTTTAAATTTTTTCCAATACCGGGATCCCGGGATCCCGGTATTGAAAAAAATCGTTCCGGTATTAATACCGGTATTGAGAAAAACCGGTATTCGAAAGCCCTAATTACGATCTTGTCGACATGGCACTTAAATCTTGATGGGCGCCGAGCTGCCGACGTAGAAAGTCACAACTATCTTTAGCATGTGTCGTTGTTTTGGCAAGCACTCGCCCAGCTCTTAGTTTGTAGTTAGGTAGGTATAAATAACCGATTCAAATGTAATTCTAGATTTTGATGACCCGCCTATTTATTTATACCATATACCTACCCAGGTTTATCCGTACACAGCGATTCCTTGTGTTCGCTCATTAAATACTAATTTTACATACTCTTATTTTAATAGTGTATATAACTGAGATATAATTATATCTATAGCATTATATGAGGGTAGTTCAAGATAACAATTTACCAGCGTAGGTACCTACACTACACCAAAAGTTATTGATGCTATATGAATAACAGCTGATGCCCGCGACTTCGTCCGCGTGGAAAAAGTAGCCTATGTGTTATACCAGACTATACCTAGTCTATCTCTGTGCCAAATTTCATCCAGAGCTGTTCAGCAGTTCGGGCGTGATTGAGCATCAAACATCGATCCATCCAAAACATCCATCCAAACTTTCGCATTTATAATTTTAGTACCTATAGATAAAACGATTATTTTAATTATGTAAGGTGACAAATTAGTACTATCATGGTCTAATTTTTATTTGATTTTTTTTTTGTGTGGCCACTCTTTAGTATCTACTGTCTTATTGTATGTTTATTTTAAGAAAGTAACGCAACTGAAGCATTATCTACCATTTAACTTATTTTATGTGTAAGGCAGGCACATATCTCCACGGCACTCTTCAGTACTGTCTCCAAACTCAGATTGGTCTCTTTAGCCACTAGAAAAACCGGCCAAGTGCGAGTCGGACTCGCGCACCGAGGGTTCCGTACAAACCTGTAGTAAGTTTTAAATTATTAAAAAAAAACTACTTACTAGATCTCGTTCAAACCAATTTTCGGTGGAAGTTTGCATGATAATGTACATCATATATTTTTTTTAGTTTTATCATTCTCTTATTTTAGAAGTTACAGGGGGGGGGGGACACACATTTTACCACTTTGGAAGTGTCTCTCGTGCAAACTATTCTGTTTAGAAAAAAATGATAACAAACTATTCTGTTTAGAAACCTCAATATCATTTTTGAAGACCTATCCATAGATAGTTACCCCACACGTATGGGTTTGATGAAAAAAAATTTTTTGAGTTTCAGTTCTCAAAATTTATTGTTTTTTTTTAGTTTTATGTGAAAATCTTAATGCGGTTCACAGAATACATCTACTTACCAAGTTTCAACAGTATAGTTCTTATAGTTTCGGAAAAAAGTGGCTGTGACATACGGACGGACACACAGGCAGACAGACAGACAGACAGACAGACAGACATGACGAATCTATAAGGGTTCCGTTTTTGTCAAATTTGGCTACGGAACCCTAAAAATGGCTTCAAACATAATCGAAGTAAAATAAGTATACCTAGTGGCCTGACAAGCAATAGAAAATTGCTTGGATTCAATAGGGATGATGACAACTCAATCAAACTTAAAAACGCACTTCTAGTTTAAAAGTTGTATGAAATTCACAGTTGTGTCGTCATAAAATTTCAACGCAATTTTTTTTCTTTAATCAATATTTTAAAATGGTTATCAAACTTAAAACTAACCGAGGATGTGAATTTTAGGTCTTTTGGAAGACCCTCTATTTAATATTCAGTTAGAAATAATTTATTTTTGATATAGAGATCCTGTCTATTAGTAAGTAATTGCTAAACCCCTGCAGCAGCGTTTTATAGGTATACCTACCTAGCTGAATTCAATCACGGTATCACGCTATGGTATCTTCGTATTCTGTAAGAAGCGCATTTTCTGCACACGACTGCAAAAAAAAAAACAAACAAAATTTCTGGATTGCTAAAAAACGGACAGGGCCAATGATAATGCCTTGAATTTTTAAAAGTTTAATGAACCCCTCCGGCCGGAAATGCTATACATCTCACAAAGTATTTCTTAGTTAGATATTAAGTAGGTACGTGAAGAATTAAAAAAAACCGGCCAAGTGCGAGTCGGACTCGCGCACCGAGGGTTCCGTACAAACCTGTAGTAAGTTTTACGATTTATGACGTATTAAAAACAAGACGAAATGAACCGCAAAACTAACTTTGTTTGTAGAGGTTTATTGTTAATATCAAAAAATTACGTTTGTTGTATGGGAGCCCCCCTTTAATATTTACTTTATTGATATTTAATTATTTATTTTGAAAGGTAATATACAAGTTAATATTCTGTGAAAATTTGAACCGTCTACCTGTTACCGTTTTTAATATTGAGCAAAAAAATACGAAAAAAACACGTTTATTGTATGGGGACCCCCCATAATATATATAATTTTTTAATTTTTAGTATTTGTTGTTATAGCGGCAACGGAAATACATCATTTGTGAAAATTTCAGCTTTCTAGCTATCACGGTTTATGAGATACAGCCTGGAGACAGACAGACAGACAGACAGACAGACAGACAGACAGACAGACAGACAGCGGAGTCTTAGTAATAGGGTCCCGTTTTTACTCTTTGGGTACGGAACCCTAAAAAGCAGAAGAAAAACCGGCCAAGTGCGAGTCGGACTCGCGCACCGAGGGTTCCGTACAAACCTGTAGTAAGTTTTATGATTTATGACGTATTAAAAACAAGACGAAATGAACCGCAAAACTAACTTTGTTTGTAGAGGTTTATTGTTAATATCAAAAAATTACGTTTGTTGTATGGGAGCCCCCCTTTAATATTTACTTTATTGATATTTAATTATTTATTTTGAAAGGTAATATACAAGTTAATATTCTGTGAAAATTTGAACCGTCTACCTGTTACCGTTTTTAATATTGAGCAAAAAAATAAGAAAAAAACACGTTTATTGTATGGGGACCCCCCTTAATATATATATTTTTTTAATTTTTAGTATTTGTTGTTATAGCGGCAACGGAAATACATCATTTGTGAAAATTTCAGCTTTCTAGCTATCACGGTTTATGAGATACAACCTGGAGACAGACAGACAGACAGACAGACAGACAGACAGACAGACAGACAGACAGACAGACAGACAGACAGACAGACAGACAGACAGACAGACAGACAGCGGAGTCTTAGTAATAGGGTCCCGTTTTTACCCTTTGGGTACGGAACCCTAAAAAAAGAGTAGGTAGGTACTTAGTAGATGGAAGGTATGCTAATAATCTTGAGAGGAACAAGTAAGTAGGTACTAGGTACCTATTCAGAATGAAACAATGTAGAGGTTCCCGATATAAGATGAGAATAAAAGTGGGAAGACGTATTACACATTAGTACATAAGCCGAAATGCGAGTTCTCAATCCATACCGAATTGACCTTAGATTGACATGTGGGGTAGGTAACAACAATAAAATTGATACACTACAAGATTTAATATTAGGTACTAGTGGTTCGCCCCGAACTGAGACCTCGCGATAAGATAGTTTTAACTACCTATAAAGTATATTGTAATGGTTAACTTGCGAGCATGTCTAGATGCGCCCTCATCTTTACGTTCATAGACATCAGTATTCAGTACTATCAGTAGACAATTTTTTTATTCCACGTAAGATGGTGCTAACGTCTATTATTTGTAAGCACAAAGGAATAAACTTTTACAGAGCGTCATCTATTGAAATCATTGTGAAGTTCTGTTAAAAATACTGAAGCTCATTAAAAATTAAATAATTTCGTTTCCTTAGAATATTTATCTAATTTTAGTATTGGTTTTTCTAGTACAGGATAAAATTCAAATAATTGATCAAGTTTCAGGCTCAGCCTTTCAGAAAATTGAGAGTTCTGAGGTCAACTTCGGACGTCAGAAAATCTCTACTTTGAAAGCCCGTTTCGTCAATTTTAGGGGAAAAATTAAAAAATATATATTTTTGGACTCTATTCCTAATTATCTTTAAAATGATATACCGCAACTCTATGTAACGCTATAAAAATATTTTCCTTCGCATTCGCTTCTATGAGAGCCCCCCTGAAATAAAGATTTTTATAACTTTTTAAGCCATATTCGGCTGGAGGCCATCGGTTTACATATTATATTTAAATTTGAATTAATTACGTTCAGTAATTTAGAAGTTTTCTGAGGCTCTAACAGACGGACGGACGGACGGACGGACGGACGGACGGACAAGTGCAAATTCACTCAAGTAGACTCAGAGACCTTCGCTTCGCTCGGTCAAATATCGTCAGCCTTAACTCGAGTCTTCTTTTAGAATGAGAAGGGTTTTGGTTACACCACACTGCCCATGTGCAGACCTCGCATACCTTTGAGAATATTATTGACAACTCTCAGGCATGCATGTTTCCTTAGGATGCTGCTTAATTGCTTAAAAAGCACATAGCTTCGAAAAGGTAGGTTGAGATCTATAAAGCGTACTTTGACTTGGCTCAGACTTAACTTAGAGTTAAAACGGGATGGACTTATGTGAGTAACATAAATCTATCTCGTTTAAACAATGTCTTAAGTCTAAGCAAAGTCAAAGTTCGCTCTATAGATCTCACCCAGAGCCTAGAGGTGCGTGCCCGGGGATCATTCCACGAAGTCCGGACCCCCCGAATAGGAAAACGAGGTCTTGACTACTAGGCTACAACCGATCAAATAATGCAACAGATGTGGAAAGTGCTAGTCAAATGGTGACCGATAACATAAACGAGAATAACACCGTGACGCGAATGCGACCGTGTGAAATGGCAGATGCGAAATTATAGTTGGTGCCACAGAGTACATTATATATACTGGTATAGAGTTGCTACTCGACTTTCCATCTGCAGCGACATCTATCGGGAAGTTGTCCAACTAAAATATGTATATACCTACACACACTACTACACACCACACACACTACTACAGTCCTATAGTAGGTACTATATAATATTATAGTCCTTGTGTATCGTATAATAATTTATCTTAATTATTACAAGATCACCTAATTCTGCAACTATAGAATTATGTGACCTTGTAATAATTAAGATAAATTATTATACGATAAACACAAATTGTAAAAGATGGTGTTCAGATGTTACTAAATGAAACGCATGTTGATTATTTTCTCTTATATTCTCAATTACAAAGAATACACATGAATTATAACAATTATTCCACAGTTTTATGTTTTTCACATCGTACACACAATACACACTAAAATAATATATTGTTTCACATTTCAACGAATTTATAAAACAAAAAATTACTAATTTTGTCCACCCGGCATCCGGCATGCCAGAACACGTCAATGTCAAACTTGTCAAACTTTAAAATGGCGGCTGGCCACGTTTAGAAATTAAAACACCAATGTTTCATTAAACTTCTAACTCACTAAATTTATAACAGATAAATCTTTATAAATTATCTAAGATAACTCATATTCTGCTCAAAAAAATTGTTTTACATATTATTAGCTATGTGTTTATTTAAATGGCAAAAGCATTAAATTGATCTAAAACATAAACTTCTGAACGAACACTTACTTCTGCGCCATCACAGACCTGATCACAGACTTTTGGTACACACACTTTCAGTACAAGATAAGCGCCATGAGCGCCATCCTTTAGGGAGTTGTGGAACTAACACCCCCATACAACCGAAAAATGTTCTAAGTGCAAAGGCCCTGGTTGGTGCTCATCGACTAACAATGTTGGCTTCGCGCGAGCTATCTAGGCACCTACGTAGCGTTGGCTGCACGTCACACCATCATGTCACCTTTATAATTACGCCGCCACTCGAAAAATGTAATTTTACTGAGAGATTCATCACCGCTGACGTATGGCCTGTTTATCTCGTTTCAGCCATAAACTTCAGCATATCGATGCTCTAACGCATTGGTATCTATTTACGCACGGTTCTTTGTGTCGTGTGACGATAACGTATTATTGGCGTTAGGGAGCAGGATGTAATAACATAAAAAAGCTATATTTGGGTTACGTATATAGCTATAGTTACGTACCTATATTTGGGTAATAGCCTATAAATATAAATAAAACTGTCTATAAAGATAATATGACGTTCGCTCGTGTACCTACTAGGTATGTATTTTTGCTGGTCGGTAAGTATTAAACATGGTTGATTAGCTGGATTACCTAAAATTGAAATAACGGAAAGTATTCGGTCGTTCACCAAATAAATCAAAATGTCATTAAAATACAATAAAAACTGTGTGACCTAAATAAAAATAAAACCGGCCAAGTGCGAGTCGGACTCGCGCACCGAGGGTTCCGTACAAACCTGTAGTAAGTTCTACGATTTATGACTTATTAAAAACAAGACGAAATGAACCGCAAAACTAACTTTGTTTGTAGAGGTTTATTGTTAATATCAAAAAAACTATGCTAGTTAGAGCGTTGGTTTTATTTTTCCTGTAAAATATACATAAGCTTCTACTGACCATAATTATTTCAGATTTTTCAATTGGTAAACTTCGGAGATAAGGGGGGGGGGGGGGGGGGGAACGGTATTTTCTTCGACATTTTGCCCGATAAATCAAAAACTATTATGCACAAAAATAAATAAAAATCTGTTTTAGAATGTAGGAGTATAGCCCTTTCATATGATATCCCACTCAGTATAGTTATCATACTTTGAAATTTCAAACCCCCGATTTTCCCCCTTTTTTAATTAAACTAAAAATAATTTTCGATTTTTTTTTATTTTAATGATGTTAGGCCACTATTATACACAACTATTCCAAATTTCATGTCGATAGCTTTAATAGTTACCGAAATAATCGTCTGTGACAGACGGACGGAGAAAGTCGCACCATAAGGGTTCCATTTTTACCATATTGTTACGGAACCCTAAAAACAGCTGTTTATCAAAACCGACGACGTAAGTAATGTGTTAAAATTTGTAGATCTGATAAAATATAGTACTAATATTTGTAACTTGAGCAAAAAGCCTATATTAGCGGGCGTAGGGTGGTAGAGATCATGACGTCACCCCTCCCTTTCGTGCTAACCCCCTGATGGCTCGCGTGACGCACGATTCTGTTATTTTTTTCCTGAAACTTCAGAAACATTTGTTGCGTTCAAGGCAAAAACGATCTACGGAGATAATTAGATTAGTTATTCACTAATGCCATAGGTTATAAAGACGTAGTTCCGTCTGCGATGGTTCCTACGTAGGTATATGTGAAAAATGTCTCAATATTAAATACATACTAAATTTCGAATAAATCATGTAATGCTACCCCCTAGCATGGGCCGGAGATCAAAAATTTTATCCCCCGATTTTATCCACTGACAAGAGATAAAATTAACTTAGGTATCCACTACTCAGAGCACGGCAACAGGGGAGAGGAGAAGTTTATCCCCGTTTGACATTTCACGGGGACTCGGGGGACTATTTACATATCCACCGTTATTTAGCATTTTTATTTATTTATTTAGGAATAAATTTTTTATCTTTTCCTCGGGGAGAAAATTGTCTCGGCCCATGCTAGGGGGCTGGGGTGCTGGTAATATCTATAGTTACAACGTGACAGGCTAATAATTTGCTATTTTTTTATCGGTTATGTCATTGCTTTTCCATTGATAGGTACGCCAAAAAATTACAAGGTAAATTCCAATACCACGGAATACTAATAATAGTAGGTATATTAACTAAGTACTAATACTGTAGGTAAATAAAACCTTAAATTGAAAGCTTACCTACCTAGGTGTTCTCGCTAGGTAGGTAGGTATGTGTTGCTTTTTCATATGCGCAAAATGATCTTGTTTATTGCAGAAAGCTTACGTAATCATCGACGCTCGTAGCTTTTATTGCATTGTAAAGCTTAGGATAAGGTACGTTGATAATCATGATAATATTATGTTAAAGCGCTATCACTATGACGTGAGTAGGTACTGAAGTGATAACGTGGTGATAAGCTGCGTTTTATCATAGTTATTACTTACGCGAAAAATTTGGGGATTGCGTCAGCAGTGGCGTGCATGACATAGAGGTATAAAAGCACTGCTTACCCTATAGTTTAAAAAGCTCAATGCTTATTTTTCATCATGCCCTGCCTGAAAATAGGTGTGTATCTACCTAACCAAATGCGACCCTGGCTGCGAATAGTGTACGCGCCACTGTGCGTCAGTGGGATGATATTTTGCAGGCTCAAAACATATGCACAGGCTCAAATTTAGCCACTAAGCCACTTGGGTTATAAAAATAATTTGATAGTAGATTCCAGTAGGATTTTTGGGAATTCCGCCCTCAAGGGTTTGTTAGAAAGTCATGTTATATCCATGGAAACTGGCATTTGGGCTTGCGGGTAAAAAAGAAAAACATTTGTTCAAAAGTTTTTGGATATATCATTACCGAGTGATTTTTATATATTCCAACCGAGCGAATCCGTATTCCGTAACTTGCAAAGACGTAGGTACCTAGGTACCTAAGCTTAGAACGGAAATACATTGTTAAGAGAAGCGTCTGATATAGGTACTATAACGTAGTAAAAATAGTAATATCGTTGACGTACAGAGTGTAGGTCCAGCGCCAATTCACGGAATAGCAAAAATCACAACATGTTGTCTTGTCCCTAGCAAGTTGAGCATTTCGCGTGACATTGAACGATCAAGTAATAATATCATTTCACTGGCTTGCGTCAAGCAACCACCTGTTGAACGACCGGCGATGCCCCTGGTGTGGTAACCTCCAACAGGGCCGCGCAGCGATCGATATCAATGACGTGTGGCCCCATTCATAAACGGGGAGGCTCTCCACCCCCTGAACATTGCCCCCTAGCTCTCATTCCAGCTCCCCGGTTCTGAGAACGGGTGGAAATTCATGAATGGCGCGCACACCAGCATAATTTAACTGTCCTATTGCTTTTAAAGTGGCATGTGGCACTGATTAATTTATAAATTGAAGGGATTTATTTCAACAAAATAGTGGGCAATTCGATTGTAGTATCTACTAATGACCAAATTGTAATTTTATACATAACTAGAGGACGCCCGCGACTTCGTTCGCGTGGCATAAGTTTTTTTTAATTCCCACAGGCTTCATTTCCGGCCGCAGGCAGGCTTCATTTCCGGGATAAAAAGAAGCCTAATGTCACTCTCCAGATCCTCAACTATGCCTACCCGTGCAAAATCACATCGATCCGTTGGTCTGTTGCGGCGTGATTGAAGGACAAACTCTCTATTTAACGTCCTTGGGGATAGAAAGGACATGACCAGTAACTGCCCTCCGATTCGGGACAATGTGCAGGATTTCCGTTTTTACAGTAAGGTTTAAAAATTAAATCCGACATTACCATGGATTTATTATTCCGAATAAGGTCAAGGTTAAAATGTCTATAAAAACAATACGTTTATTGTTTAAATCTTGAGCGTCCGGTTTCCTCTTTAAGCACTACTCCATTTTGACGTTCCGTTTTATCCATGCCTAATAATAATCTTGTTACCCTACATGAATACCATATAAGTACCTTAGTCACTATATTATGAGTGATTTATTTTTGATCAATTAAATAGTAATGAAAAGGAAATGTATGTTTTGTTTTTATTGTTTTTGCTAATTGACAAACCTCAAACGAACAAATAACCACTGCGTTTAAAGGAACGTAACGCCCTCTGGCATTGCATCTGTCTGCCATCTGTGGTCGAATAGTTGAACAAACTCGCTAAGCAAAACGTTTAGCGCCATCTGCTGTCGAATAGTTTAAAAGACTCGCTAGCGCCATCTAGTGTGGCAGCAGTACAATGTAGCGTGATTTTTTAAGGAATTACGTAATTCTTGCAAATATATAGTTTTATTATTCCAGTATTATCCTCATCAATGCCCAAATAATGCAAAGCTTAATTATTTTCCTGAGAAACGTGGTTAGCAATACTTAAAATATTTTTTTAGACTCGCTCACCACAACAACTAGTGCCATCTAGTGTGGGAAAGCAGTTTTTTGGTGAAACTTCTTTTATTTATTTTCTCAGTTTTCAGAGCCTTCAGACTCCTAAAGCTTTTTTATCTGAAAACTATAAAATGTAAAAATTACAATAATGCAGAGTTAATTGCTGCACATTAATTTTTGATATCTAGGCAAGCTCCCATAGTTGCGCTGGTCAAGTCCTTTCAAGACTGGAATAGTGTATTTCATAAATTTAAATCAGAAGCCCAAATACCAAGTTTCAGGGCGATAACTTGAAAAACGACGGACTTTCATTCAAATTTTCAACCCCTATTTAACCCCTTTGGTGGTGAAATTTTTAAATATTTTGACACACGTACTTCTTTATTTTTTACCGATAGCCAAATACCAAGGTTCGTTGATCTTGAGAAATATCTTGAGAAATGAAGGACTTTTTTACAAACTTTCATCCCTATTCCATTCCTTTGGGGGTTGAAATTTCAAAAATGGTGAAGTACTTACTCATATCTAACTGAAAGCCCAAATGCTAAGTTTCATGGCTTTAACTTGAGAAATCAAGGACTTTCATACAAACTTTCAACCCCAATTCAACTTTTCACCCCTTTGGGGGTGGAATTTCGAAAAACTGTGAAACACGTATTTCTTTATTTTTTACCAAAAGCCAAAATACCAAGTTTCGTTGATATAACTTGAGAAATGACGGACTTTTATACAAACTTTATACCCCTATTTCACCCCCTTAACAACTTAACTGTCCCTATACAATACAATTTACATCTACCCCAAGTCCCTCGTGTTTTTTTTTTTGATAGGTTAATAACATTCACATTGCGATTTTTTTTTTTTTTCTTATAGGTTAGGTTTTTTGCTATACGTTCACGTAATTTTAATTATAATATTACTCCACGCTCATAACAAAATTATGTGCCAAAGTTGTATAAAAAAATGAGTCACATGTGACTCTTGAACTTATTTCAAAAGTTTTCCGTGAGTCTTAAGTGACTCTTTGGACAGTTAAGTTGTTAAGGGTGGAATTTTGAAAAATCCTTCCTTAGTGAGCGCCTACGTCACAAAAGGAACCTACTGTCAAAATTTCAAGTTTCTAGCCACAGCGGTTTAGGCTGTGCGTTGATATATAATAATTAAATTAAAATTATGTTAAATTGAGTATTTTTACTGGTTCAACAAGTAAAAGGGGTAACAAAACGAGCCCCAATCGACATAATAAGGCGGTCACGACGTTGGATGCGCGCGCGCAGGCCGGCGGCGTGTGGGCGACGCAATTTGACACGCGCGATACTTGGTTCGCAATCAGTGCACACTTCCAATAGAGTTACCATATTTTTTATGTACCTAATAAATTTTCATATAATAAAAAAAAAACACTTGCAATGATTTACTACAATCGATATTAATTTCGTTTTCTTTGTTTTTTCCAATATTGCGATATTTCTCCCAATATGAGGAAAAATTTATCAAAATCACCGTAGGCTAAGTATTGGTGACCAATGATATGAATTTAGATTTGTCTTAGAATATAATATAGTTATTTCAGATAGTTATTCTTTATTCTTTATTCTTTATTTGTGAAACATGCCTGGGGAGACATTACAGTTGCCCAATTCGTCTGCCCAGGCTACAAATACCTTAAAATTAAAAATAAAAATAGACACAAACTAAACTAACACTAGACATTAAAAAACTCAAATAAAAAATTTAAAAAACAACATTAAAAACACTAAAATAAACTACATATCACTTACTTTCTAGCAAAGGTTTTATTTTATTTACAAGTTGGAGCGGTGGGGTGTTAAAAAAGTCCAGTTCCCAATTCTTTTGCGCTAAATCATTGAGCAAGCGCAGTGCACGAGCCAGTGGAGCTTGCCCAGCCATTACTGTTCTGCAGTACGGTAATGCAAATAATTTGCGACGACGCGCAGTTACGTAGTCATCTGGTACATGGAGGTTTACAGAACTCAATATAGCTGAATTACAATTGTTGCCCTGTAGCAGGTTAACCACGTATAGAAGTAGAGCTATGTTACGTCTCACTTCCAACCTATCGTATCCTATCATTCCAAGGAGGAAGAGACTTGGATATATAGTAGGATAACCCACTGAATAGCCATACTGTTTCCTGTATAACCATCTAATAAACTTTTTCTGTATTTTTTCGAGCATATCTATATATTTAGTTACACACTCACTCTTTACAGAAACGTTTTATAAAATTTTCAAATAGTTATCTAGTTACCTAGTAGATACCTAGGACTATAAGTCGAATTATAAATTTATTATTTAACATTTAAGCACATAGATTATTAGCGCCGTGTCGACGTGTTTACTGCATCTGATTTTTTTCTATTAAGTAATCTAAATTCGAGTGATATTCAATACATTGTTAGCAAGGATAATAACGTTAGGTATGTAGTGATGTAGTGTTCCAAAAAAATAGATACGAGTAGGTATTAGAACAAGAGATATAAATTGTGGGTATAACTCATAACTATAACTCATAACTCATATTTTTTATTAAAATAAACTTATTACAAGTACTTCGAATAATACTTATAATAATAATAATAATAATCAAGTACGTAATCGTCGAATGAATCTACCACCGGTTCGTAATGTCGAATGACATTCCTACCGAGAAGAACCAGCAAGAAACTCGGAAATTATAACATAATATTTTTTCACGCCACTCTATAGTCGGCACTGTTCCTGCTTCATAGTAATGAAATCAGAGACGCACGCGTCGCTTATTTACGGGCCACGGCGGATTACGCGGGCAATCAAGCCTATTTACAACAAAAATATCTATAGTCGCATACTTGATGCTTTTTTATGTTTGTCTTATAATAAGTACGTTTTAGAAGGAATTAATTTACTTACCTACTTAGTATCAGCTGTGTATCTATAAATTTTAGATAAAGTATGCAAAAATGTCATATTATGTATGATCTATCATAGGGAGAAATAAATATATCGTTTTGACAGTTCTGGTAAATAGAAACCACATAGAAACATCCTTAGTCATTCAGTTTATCTGACACAAGTTAGGTTGTCCAGCGAATGTTTAACTCGGCCCACTACTGTATGATACAGCAAATAGGTTGTATAGGGTCGAAGTGTATCTATTCATAGGTACGGAAGGGTGCAAATCTATGTGTTTCACGCAACAATATATTACTAATAATAACATTTAAATTACCTAGGCTTAAATATTTAAGTCTGAACTGAAATCTACGTATAAATTCCTGAATGGAACGGTACACGATTTTTCATCAACAGCTGCGTTCGACGTCCGTCCGTGGCAGTGGCATTGGCTAGCATTGATTCCGCGTGTGGCCGTGGCAGCGACCGACAGACCACTGCCGATCGATGCTACGTCCTTGAACCTTGACGTCCAGTGCGCACGCGCCCTAACTAAACGTACGTCATCCCGTGGCCATGGCCAAGAAAAGTATGCCTCATGCCTCCCACCCCACCCTTTACCCTGCCCTCCTCACTATATCTCATTCATACTGCGGCATAAGCCGCTGGCGGAGAGCGTTTTACCCTCAACTTTGCCATTTCAATATCGATTCTGACCTTTAAACGGCAACCTGTTGAGTGTAAATATCTAAGTCGGTCCAGTCAATTTAGGATACAATTACTCGAGTGTTTTAGAACTCTTTCAATACAGGAATAACATCAATTCAGCTTTGAAAATAATCTTTCGTGTAAGTTTTTAAGTTACACGTCCTTATGTCGTAAAAGTGAAACTCTTACTACACAACCCAACAGGCGTACAGGTGGCTTACTAGATAGGTAGTAGGTACCTACCTAATTAGTAAGCCAGGATATGGTTAAAATAAATAAGTTAAATCGATATAGTTATTACTTATTAGATAAATATTTTGTGGTCAAATGGACTGAAATCGGATAGGTCGGAGTTCAAACCTCTATACTGGACTATTGTTGTATCTACTTATGAGATCTGTTTGACTTATTGTCTTCTTTTCACAATAGTTAAATGAATCTTATACCTAGTGTGTGTATATGTGCTGCTATCGCAATAATGCTTTTATTTGCGTAAGTAAGTACTAAGTAGCTTAACTAACTATAACTTCTTAACTTCAAGTATCTATGTAAGTACTCATACCACATTTACATTTATGCATATCTACCTGTAGAAGGTAAGCACACCCATTCGAAGCCAATGCAAGTAAGCTAATAAAAAAAGTAGAGTTGTTTTCGAAATCGAGTGAAGCGGCTGCCTGACCAGTACGTTACATACGCATAAATACAATCGATAAAGGTATAGTACAAAGGTACAAGATTGTATAACTTAAATTTGAATAGCCTTCTTCCTATGTCGTAGTAGGTCGCCATTGAGGTTGTTCACGACCACGCAGGGCCCTGTATGAATGAAGATACCGTGGGCGGCTGCGTGGCCCGTTCATTCATTAGCTCGGAGGCCATTCCTCATGAATAATAACGTAACGAAATCTGGTACACTAATTATAATACATCTGCTTGAGACAACGCTCTCTTATCTAACATATTGCATCACATTTGTTTTATACTTAACACTCCAAAACCTGATTGATAGCTTGATAGATAAGTAGTTACATAAGTAAATAAAAATGGTCGCAAATAACTAGATAATTGAGTAAAGTTCGTCTTCTAAAGACTTTACATATGAAAGTGAAAAGTGGCCATGGCGTATAGAAAGTAATTTTCTTTCGGGGCTTAGTATCTTAGTAAACGGAGCAGTAATGCGTAGGAGTCAAGGTAAGGCCTGCGAGATTTGAGCGACACGGATTAGAGGCATTGTCTCCGCCAACACACTAAGCAATTGCTGTTGCCATCTGCCGCGAAATGTTGACTCTGGGGTCTTGACTCATCTTGATATATTGTTTTTTGTTGGCATAACGGTATAAGTATACAAAGTTATTTATCGGTTACATTCGGTTCATAGCTATAAATAATATTTATTCTAATATTTGGTGCGTTTGAAATATTGTTTGTAATTTTGTGTCAATCGTTTCTGATTTACAACAGTTTCGCATGAGATATGGTCTGACTGCTTGTCTGAGCTGTCTCGTTTGATATACGGTTTGAATCAAAGTCAAATTATTCAAGTCTTGGAGCACTGCGTGTCAGTAGGCAGGTATAACTCAAGTTGCATTCAGCTGGATCTTTGACTGTTTTATCTTTCTGTGTTGGTGTGTCTGTTTCTGAAATAATTAGAATGCTTATGTTTCCTTGTAGGTACTTAGCTGTCGAGAGAACATTACATTACTTATTTATATCTGCTACATATTATGTATTCTCCTATTCATTTTTACAATTGATATTTCATACATTGAATATTGTACCATCTCAGGTATCTATACCTAATTACTCGTACGATATGCGTTGGAGATACGTTTTAGACAAATTTATATTGGCTTTAGCCAAAAACAGGACCTCCTCCAAGCTGGTAGGTACTGCACTGTCACAAATAACACAATGCACTACAGACCTTAAAACGGAATGGACACGAGTATCCCGGTGCTGGGTTAGGTTGGGTTAGCCTCAAACCTGAATGTAGCGGGACCAGAACCGATCGTAAACTAATACCCTTCACTGGCACGTAAGTGAACCGTGGCCGAGTGGTCAAGGGCGTTTAGTTCGCGATTCTCAGAGAGACGCAGGTTCAAATCCTGCCAGTTTCGAATTTTTTTGATATGTATTTAAGTAAGTTTAGAACCCTTCAGTGAGTTCAAAACCTAGTTGAGCCCCAACCAACACCGTACTAGGAAGCTTCTGCAAGAGAACTGAGGCAAACTCAAGATCAGAAGCGCTCACTCTCTGGAGTAAACTCGGCTGGCTGGAGAGATCCGGTGGCGACACCATAGGCCCCACGTACAGCGGACGACTACGTCTAAGTGCATAACACGAAAGAGAAGAAGATAGAGAAATAAAGTTATTTGGTGACCGCAGTAAATATTAACTAAGTGTTGGTGACCGATATTGCGCGTGAGTCAGTAGTGGCGTCCCATATCGTTGATTATTTATAGGGAGCAGCCGGAGTAGTGCATTTAGTAATTGCGGTCGGGACCTCTCCACACGGCTCGTTTATCTAATTATTGCGCCTGCGTCGGCCGGCGCGACCGTCTGCGCGTACGTCTAACGTATTCATAGCTCACACAAATGATACACGGATATCTACTAGGTACTCTACTTTATAAGAAGGTATCATTTTTTAATAGGATGGGGCAAAACATTGCTGTAAGTGTTCACTGGAACTTGGAATTAGATGCCAAGGAATTGAATTTCATCTTAAAATAACCCGGTCAAAAGAATTACTTACTACATCAGGATTTACCTATACCTACCTGAGGATACTACACTGAGGAGTTAAGACTGCTGTTAAGACAAATCGCCATTTTATAGTTTAGTACTTAGACTACTTACCTACTACCTAACTAAAACTCAGTAAGCTTATCTGGACGCACATGAGCATTCATATTCAAGATACTAGCTGATGCCCGCGACTTCGTCCGCGTGGATTGAGGTTTTTTGGTTCCCGCGGGAACTCATTAATTTTTCGGAATAAAAAGTAGCCTATGTGTTATTCCAGACTATAATCTATCTCTGTGCCAAATTTCATCCAGATCCGTTCAACCGTTCTGGCGTGATTGAGTATCAAACATCCATCCATCCATCCAAATTATAATTTTAGTATAGGCATATTTTAAACATCGCGACTGTACACTGTAGGCTAATTTGTCCAGTAATCGTTTACGGGCCTCGTTCACGTTTATCAATTAGAGTATCCGCTTTTTTTCTATTGCGCTGCTTATTACATTAGTCTTCCTCCGTCAATTATGAGTAGGTTTGCCATAAATAATCGATTTCTATGGGACTAGTCTTTTTTATTCTTTCAATGCCTATTATAGTATCTAACGACCTCCCTGGCGCAGTGGCGAGCCCTGTGGACTTATAAGTGGGAGGTCCCGGGTTCGATCCCAGGCAGGGTCAATTCAGGAATTTATAATTTCTGAATTTTCTTCTGTCTGGCCTGCTTGGAGGTTTCGGCCGTTGCTAGTTGTTGCACCAACGACGTACCGCCAAGTGATTTAGCGTTCCGGTACGTTGCCGTGATCACTTACCATCAGGCGAGATGTAAAATAAGTTTTCTTTTGTATAATAGGTATGTAGATTATTATTCTTACTGGTACAATACAATTTACTAAGTAGGGCAAACTTATAGTGGAATAAAAAAAATCTGATATTATAGATAAGTACATACTCGTACATGTAAGCAATTATAATGCTTCAAATGAAAATAAAGTTTAAAGAAACCCAATAAAAATGATAAATAAAGTGACTAGAAGCGTTTTTTGCTAAACTTTTTGACAGTGCTTATTATAAAATTTAAGAGACAAACAAACTGAGAAAGTGATAAATAAATG
This sequence comes from Erebia ligea, assembly GCA_917051295.2. Taxonomy (NCBI): domain Eukaryota; kingdom Metazoa; phylum Arthropoda; class Insecta; order Lepidoptera; family Nymphalidae; genus Erebia; species Erebia ligea. The sequence continues at coordinate 7,813,842 of OU785232.1, forward strand.
TACCTAGGTCCTGAACTGTTTTTCGAATGAAATAAAATACTATGAATTTTTATGAAATAGCAAATTTTTTTTATTTTTTTTAATAGGTATCTACTACATAAATCCCTGCAAATTAAAAAAGAAAGTATTTTTTTTACTATTAAAATTTAAGTGGCAAGCACTGGAAGCCTAAGATTCACGAATATCTGGCTACCTTACTGATGAGTCAAAGTCGAGGGCACGCGACCGAGATGACGTTAATTAATTTTAATGCATAATGGACACTTGGTATCTTGCATGTACAGTTAGTCACAAACAGGCCAACTTGACTAATTAGTAAAATATGTTCAATCTTTTTTCAAATAATTGATACAGCGGTGATGAAAGCATGATCAGTAGCTATTAGCATTCAAACGCGGTTAATCCAATTATATCTCATATTATGCTAAAACTCAAACTCGTATATGACGACTTTTACAGGTAGTAGATAATTAATACTTTAATTCCAGAAAGTGGATATTTTTAGGATTCCTTACTAAAACAAGAAATTCATACGAGTTTCGTCAAAGAAAACAAGTAAAATCTAAATAATAAAAGTCATTTATTTGAAGAATTTTAATTGTCAATAAATAATCATTAATTCATTATTGTAAAGACGTGGTGATAATTGGGTGTTTGACAACTATTCAAATACATTATTATTTTTTAGTGATTATTAAATAGAAGATCTCCCAAAAGTCGTAATATCCACGTCCCCTGTTAGTTCTATGTTGAATAACTATTTAAAACTATCGATTAAAGTAAAATAGTGCGTCGAACTTTGATGACGTCAGTATTCAATATTTCATACAAAATCCCATACTAAGCACACGTTTTGACGTTTGAAAAAAAGTCGCTGATTTGATTAGTTGTCAAATACCCAATTATAGGCATTGGAAGAACAACATAAAACAAATATATAATATCCTTCTGCATTCCTGTAGCTTTTTTTTTGGAATGTCTCTTACTCTATCAGTTCAGTGGTAGATTCATTCGACTATTCATAAGCACTTGTAAAAAGTCTATTTGAATAAAAAACTTTTGAATTTTGAATTTTTTTGAATTATCTAACTCATATCAAACTCTACCATAGGAACCATTGGTTCGTACCTACCTACTCAAGCCGATAACTTTTATAATAAACATTTTATTGAAATGTTGTCAAATATCCAAATATCTAATTACGGTATATATATATTAATAAAGCTAAGAGGCTTTCAAATTCGTCTTTGTCTAAGAAGTAAGCCCAGCCCCAAAACATTATTTTTGTTCAAAAGTATCTACATATTATATATGTACGAGTTTCAAGATGAACTAGCTCTTTATAATGTACCTACCGTGTTATATTGGCATAAATATTAAAATGCATAGGTACGAAATTGGGATTTCCTGGAAATAATTCAGAGTATTTGGATCACGACATGGTAAGAGATGTATCTGGTGTCGCGTGCAACTAATATAGTTTAGAAAAAATAGGGCGATTGCATAAAACTCGAAAATGAGTCAAACATTGGCTCATATCCAGGTTTCCAACAGATTCTTTTGAAAGTGTCCTCCACTCGAGTGATAATATTAACTGAGATGTTCAAGAAATGTGTAACAAAACATTAGATACATTTTGTTAATTATGTAGGTACTTATATACTCTTCCGGTTGTTAAAACTGTTCTCATTTGATATGTAGGGTGATACGAGACAATAACATATTGTCCATACCCCATAAATCTATGGTAAAATATTTAGAAATCGATTCGTGCTATATAAAAACAAATATCATTTTCATGATGATTACAAGAACAGAGCCTGTCCTGGTACTGAACCTGTGGTATAACTATCATAATATGAAGATAAGCTCTTATGGTAGGTATTCCATGTATATTGAATACAAGAACTTGCTATAGGTAATACGAGTATGAGCTAAGTATAAAGTAATTAAATCAGGGTACGCTTAGTACGCTCTCTCTGTGCGTTGTATTCCCCATTGCTGAGAGTCGTAACCCCTTTCTATTAATCACATAATGGTAGGGGTTTTCTTAGGATAATAATGCGGTGGGTTCCTAGGTCCTTCCGCATACGACTCGACTAAGAGTACTTTTTCAACTCTGAGGTTTCTAACGATTATTATCAGATGTTGGTGATAATAACGGGAACCGGCAGCTTAACGTGCTCTCCGAGGCACGGAGGAGACGAAAAGGCCAATTCGGTCATCCAACCAGTTACCAACTTGGGTCAACGTTGCTTAACAATCACAATCGACTAATATGCGTTGTCACAACTAGGCCACTCATCCTTCAAAAAATATCTTAAATTATTTTAAATGAAACATTTACAAAGAGGGACGACGACTGACTTTTTATTCAATCCATCCATAGAGATAGATACATAAAGATATACTTAATGCAAAGATTTTCACTTGCCAGTCAATCTTTACTTACATTGGCTGAATAATTAATTTTGCTTGTTGTGATTCAGAATCAGGATCCTCGGCGATGACTAAAATGTCGATTGATTCGTACATAATGTTGTTATGGTTATTCATCTATTGGTCACATCTGTCTTAAAAATGTTTTTAATGAAGACTAAAATAGAAATCATGCTTGTTGACCGCTTGGCTGATGTCATCGACGGTTATTTAGAGTGTCCGAAGTGATTTCGAAAGGCCTTCCTTATAATTTTCCTTTGCTTCATTTCTGAAGCTGAGATTTTGACTGTAGCAGCTTAAGTTCCCATCAAAACCCACGGGCCTGGCTCCAAATTTCATTTTATTACAGCGTAGTTGGAGCTTATGCTTCAGATGCAACGGCTAAATTTTCAAGCATAACGACGGACGAACTTACTTTTTCCTCTTGAGGTACGGAAATCTATTTAGGTAATACTTAGATTTGTCGACAACGGTCATATATTTTGCAGGTCACACAAAGTTGGGCTGTACTGCATCTACCAAACAGTAATATGGTAGGTATCAACGTAAAGCTGTCAACACAAAATATCGCTGGCAACAATAATATGTAGAATTGAGATTTAACATAGTGCATAGATATCTCATCATGTCACATGCATGTCACCAGAATCTTATGAGATAGCCGCTCTGTATAGTGACAGGAACTGATGGCCTGATCAGCTAGGATGTTCTTCGCCATCTTTTTAAATGGACCGACTTAGTGACTGTATCAAGTTTCTAGTAGTTTAATATTATTGTATAGCTAGAAGCCATTTGTCTGATGTCGTCACGTATTCGGGACGCAGGATTCTCGCGCTCAGTGGAATGCCACCGGAGATTATCATCACACGCGTTGTACGATGTAGGTACTTATTTCCTCATACTGTTGCGCTTTATTATATTTTAAAACACTACTACTTCCTCTATGTAGAATATTAACAATATTTGAGATACATTTTAGCATTATAACGTCTTTATTTGTCAACCTTTCTCTCGTAGTGATGGACGCTGTGGTTCTAATATGTACCTAAGAGTTTCCAATTTTCCTCATGGTCAATTTGGCAATGTATAATTTCTAAAAAGTCTCTGGTCTGGTCATCTCTAGTGATTAGTTACTACCCTAATTACAAAGATATCTGCGAAGCCATATTGACAGGACGAAACGTTTTTCCCATACGACACCCTGCACCACTCCACCACTACATCCCATTAACGTCCCACAGCTGGGCACAGGCCTCCACTCTCACAGGAGAGAGGGAATTAGAGCTTAGACTCACCACGCTACTCCAATGCGGGTTGGCGGGCTTTGACGACTATTATCATGTTAATGAAAATAACCGGGACCAACGGCTTAACGAATTCTGGTTTCAGAATTTCTGGTCAGAAAAACTCAATACTTTATGGCCCGACCCGGGACTCGAACCCAGGACCTATTTATTTATTATTTATTTATTTATAGCTTCCATCGTCAGTCTTTACTTACTTTAGGTACCTACGAGTCGAGATTGCAGAGCATTGAACTGTGGCGTCAAGCTGGCTAATTTGTCAAAGATTTTTTTTAAATCGATTCTTATTTGTATTTGAGGGTTCAGGATCATGATGGTATCATCAACATACTTACTCGAAATGATTTTGCAAAAACTCTTTATTTTTTGTAAGACTGAATCACTACAAGCTCTAAAAAAGTTATTTCTTAGGTACTTCTAATCTTCTACATTTATTAGTTAAGCTAGATAAAAGCAAAGGGTATTTCAAACAAATCAAGCAGGAATATATTAGGAATATATAGTCACTGTAGTCACTCATTACGAATTAAAGTCACCAAATCATTCACTCACCAATTCATTCACCAATTCCCGCGGGAACTTGAAAAGTAGCCTTAAAAGTAGCCTTAGTCCTTCCCCGGGATACAAACTATCCCTATACCAAATTTCATCAAAATCAGTCATTCAGTCAGTCGAACAGATGGGCCATGGAAAATAGTTGTTAACTTTTATAAAAAAAATTATGAATTTGTATCTATGTTTATCATATTGTGTATGTTATTAATTATTTTTTGAATGTCGTAAATATGTTTGGGCCTTACTTGCAAAAATTATGAATTTATTTACACGTGTTATTACGTTATTTTTAAAAATCCAAGGTTTTAACTTACTTAACACATGCAAAAACTAAGTTTGAATTACGTTGATTTTCATCTAAGTCAGTCAGTTTCTTCTTTTACGAGTATATTAATACTAGCTGATGCCCGCGACTTCGTCCGCGTGGTTTGAGGTTTTTCGGTTCCCGCGGGAACTCCTTAATTTTCCAGGATAAAAAGCCTAGGTAGCCTATGTGTTATTCCAGACTATAATCTATCTCTGTGCCAAATTTCACCCAGATACGTTCAGCCGTTGAGGCGTGATTGAGTAACAAACATCCATACATCCATACATCCATACATCCATCCAAAGTTTCGCATTTATAATATTTATTTGATAAATAAGAAAAATCGCTGACAGTGTTGTCATTGAACCTGTCTACCATTGCTGATGTAACACGGTATCACTGAACCAAGATCTTCCGGTCTAAGAGATAATAAGATTGCAAACTGACATGAATACTTTATGCCGTTTTTGGTTTCCAGGAGCTGTTTAGTTGGACGTTACTTGAATTTTATATATGTGAGTCAGCGATAAACAAGATACGGACATACGAGTTTAAATGCGATGTACCGCTGCGCCCTACAAGGCTAATCTTGTTTTAACAAAACACTAATTACAGTTAGTAAAAACAACGTTTTATAGTGCAGTCAATCGTTTTGTTCGGAGTGGACTGAGTCAGCTGTAATCGATAGTGTAATTGCAGAGCATGTAGGTAGGTACTCGTATCGGGTGAGACAATAACAGGCTGGAGCCAGGCCGCCTTGGACGTAGATCGTATCTTTTGCAGTTACATGCGTTTAAGTAATTGCGGGAACTGCCATTGTTAGCCGGTCGACGCAAATTGGGCATTAGCTATAATTTATTGACTTTTAAATCAACTCGCATTGTCATTGCGACAATTTGAATATTTAGCGTGTGGGCTCGATAGGCTCTAATGATGGCAATTGTTCCCCATCACTGATTCCGCTGTGCAGGTGCGCCCAGCCGAGCTTCTTTTGGGAAATCTCGATATTATACCATGGGAAACAGTAATTGTCCAGAGAAATAACGGCTATAAATCCATGCATAAAGTATGGTTTCTTTACAATCGATGAATTACAACTATAGGCACGTGATTGGGCAGATTATTTTTAGCAATTTGTACGTTTGTAAAAACGGTCCTATCATAAAAAAAGTCTAAACTTGACTTTTCACAAAGCATCCTTCTTCTTCGTTGTACTCTTCACAGTGATTTTATTTGACGCAAACTTTATGCAAGTTCGGTTCATGAGATTCCTTCACATGAGTATTTATCTCACCAGTACCACATCTACAATCATCATCATCAGTTTTCTTCTTCTCAACTTGTTGCAAATTCCACGTCTGTGCACCGTACCAATATATGGGAAAACAAGTATTTGAACGAGCCGGAGTATCGTAGTTTTTGTTATGTTCCTGTTCTTTCATATTTTCGTTTTCCTTTCAACGCAATTGTTATTATCACCATACTGATACATCGCTTTACTTCTTCTACACAATCTCCATTGTTCGAGTAAAGAGTCAAAGGACTGTAGGTACC